>CM034407.1:15108709-15708709 GCA_019925095.2 Dendrolimus kikuchii
TTTCAATAGAGAAGATGGTTGGCAAGTACCACCTGTTTGTGATCTGATCATCAAAACTATTAAGACCCAAACCCAGGAAAAATCAACTTCCAGACCTCAAGACACTGTGAGCTCTTTCTGCGTGCACCAGAACACAAACCAACTTGATTGACAAATTCTTTTTATTTTTCCTCCCACCCATTTTAATATTACATAAAATTATTAGAGCTAGGCATGTTTTCTGAAAGTTTCTTGCGCCGCTTCTTCTCTTCAAGCCACAACATGTTGCGAAGCGGTATTAAATTAGATTAGGCTCCCGTAGAGTAAATAATAACCATAAACAAATTTAAATTTAATTAAAATGAACAAGTTGGCGGTAGGCTAAATAAAACAATACTCATTTACACTAGATATCTTTGTCTTCCGTGATTATGGCTACTAAAACGTGGCCGAAACGTCGGTATAATTAAAATCAAATAAATTGCCGCCCTTAAAACCGTTAAAACTTAGTTTTTAACCATCTTCGTATTATGTATACTAGTCACAAAAACTTAAGAAAATATTAATTTCACTTGTTATATTTTCACTCTCTTTATATCACTAAGTACAATATGTTTACTGATTTGATTCAGAAAAATATGTTTGAAATAATAAATAAAAACGTAAGAAAATTGACTTGCAGTATCATTTAGTTATATGGGGTTTGGAGCTTTTCGATTCTTGTAATAATTAGTAGTAAATCTTGTTCTTCCATAAATACCTTCATAAAATGTTTTTGTTAGTGGAATTTATCCGAGCCTGCAGTGAGGAGCTGGTGGATGCTCTGAAAATTAATGAACGTGGGTGTTGTCCAAAGCATTTTATTGCGGAGACTCTGCTGCAGTTGTATCAAAATACACATATAATATGGCAAAAACAAAGATTTAAGAATATGTAAAACTGAACGTCGGAGCTGGCATGGTGACATCGTCACTAAAAGCCCCCTTATAAATTAGATTTAAAATTATTTTGCTCGGGAGATTACTGAAAGAAGCTAAAGCACGAAAAGCCGCATCTAATGCTAACTTAAAAATAAAGGCCCAACTAAAAGAATTCTAAGAATAATGTAAAATTTTGCTTATTTGTAAAATTGTGATTGCACAATGTAGGTATGTAATAATCCGGTTTTCTTACAAAATTTCCATACAGATTCAAACAACAAGGAGCTGTATAACGTGAAATGGGATTCTAAATGCATTTGCAGCGGGATATAAAGCCTATGATTCTGTGTTAGGCGACAGCGGAGGCGGTAGCGGATTTTATTCCTCAACACTTGCTAATATTGTTGTAATCAATTTATGATAATGTATTAATGATTACATTTACAACGGTTATTACAATTACACATAAAAATCCAATCATGCGTGTACACGACACTGCCACCGCGTCGCCACTGTGCCGTCAAACTGTGCAAACTAGATGCGACCTCGCAGTCGAACTGAACAATAGAAATTAGCAAAATAGCAACGCGGTAGGTATATTTATTTCAAATTAAATTCAAAGGTTTTTAATTGAATAAAAACCTTTCCACAAATTTCCATTGGGGCATATTTTTTTGAACTTATACATCTTTTTTTTTATTTACTTACTTCCCATTAAATCACTAAAACGAAAGAAAAAATATAAAATTAGAGAAACTTAATTCAAGTGGGAAAAACAGGAGCCCCAACTTGGTTAAACCCTGAGTGATGGTACTCCTGGTTATGGTACGCTTCCTTATTATTATAATAATTACCACCATTAACCAGTTAAATACGAAATCCGCTTTCTACTTTATGTACTTAATTTGCAACTTATGACTTAACAACCCACAGCCAGGTGGTAGGGCATTTGGCCGACTGGATGGCTACCACCCCTGATCTAAAGTATGTCGCCATAACAACCTTGAGTTGTGTTCCGGCATTAGTGACCAGGTTCCAGTCTCCCTTAAGAGAGCAGCAGCGCATTTGTAGCAACTTTGGTGGTGCCAATGTCCATATGTAAGCGCTTTCCATCAAGTGGGCCGTCTGCCTGTATGCTGATCTCCTGCAATAAAAAAAATGTATATCACTTCTACTTTATGTACACCACTAAGTCCACAACCGAACATCTTTGTGTACAACGGTTACCCAGTTATAGTTAACAGTCGCGTTAAGCTCCCGCTTTATTGAGTTTAGAAGTAGCGTCTGTCGCTTGATTATGCATGTCCGTAAATATCGATTATATAATCACGTTTATGTGTCAATGACTGGGAGTTTTACCCTATATTTTTCTAATATTCTCGCCTACCTCTGTCCCTAATCGGGGCACAGATCTTTTTTCTTTTTTATTTTCTTATCCTTTGGGTGAATTAATTTGGTTTACTCTACATTAATGGAAGATAAATTTATATAAAATGGTTTTTAATGAAAAGGCAATTTGTGACCTTGACGAGTGAGTGATATTTTCCCGGTAAGAATTATGCACACCATGCGTACCGATTATTGTCTCAAAACAAGCGATGCTGAAGACCGCGCAAAATGGAAAAGACCCTGGGCGACAAAGTGAAAGCTCCTAACGCAACCGGAATTTTACCCTCGGATAATAATGATGACATAGCGTATAGACAGAGGGCCAGCCAAACATGGCGACTACATATTGGTTTTATTTTTGCCAACATTTCTACTACACCCTAAAAACAGGTTCTTTGTATCGTTCTATGTATAGTGAAGAGTTGCGTACTAGCGAAGAACGTCTACCGTTTCTAGCAATTGGCTATGGAACTCTAAACACAATTATCCGACAGACAGACAAATTGATAAGTACTAATAATTCAAAAGGTTTATATTTTTATCCTTTGGAAACAGAATTCAAAAAGCACTTTTTATTTCTTCTTTAACATATTTTTAAATAATAAAAGAACATCCGATAGCGTGTTTTCTATGGACTAACCATTTCTTGCTATAATATTTCACTTATCGCGTCACATCACTATAATCGTTACACACGCTCGGACGCAATACGGTCACGGCACTAACGTAATCGATACCCATGTAAAAGTGCAATATGAATATTAAAACATATTGTTAGCAAGACAGGCGTAACGTGCCCGATAAAAGTGCTCGAGTAGAGATGGCACACGATAACTTATCGGAATTATCGATTTATTTTGGTGCTCGATAAGTAACGCGCCGGCAAAGTGCCTTTGTGGCGTAATGTATTTATGTCAAGTGCTTTTTATACGAATTTTCACCTTTATGCATTGGAACACTTTGATGTCATGGATTTCATGTGCTTATAAATATTTCTAAATTGATTACACTGGCCCACAAAAAAACATGGTTTGTACTTTTGACCAGACACATTCTTATGTATAATTATTAATTAACATTTTATGTTAATATGGTTTTATACATAAAACTATAGCTGTCCAAGCGAATCCGCTAGCTTAAATTCCCAGCCCGTTTCTCGTTAGTACTACTATTTTTCGAGATAGAAAGTTTGTGGTATGAGTTCCTTCTGTCGAAAATATGTATATACTACGTTTTATAATAAATAATAGCACCGATCACAAAGTTGTGAAGAAAAGCTAGACAAACAAATATTGAAATAGTCACTTTATCACATATAAATACATATGATAATAAAGCACAATATTGAGTTCATTTTCAGCTACCCACAATTAATTAAAGTATAATACTATTACACAATCCTCTTTAGTTGGGTGTTTGAAAAAGATCAAATTCTTCTGAAAGACCATTATCTTTTAGATGTCTTTGACCTAATTCTAATTGCGGTAGAATCTCAAGAAGCTTGCTGAAGACTCATAGATTTAATTGTTATCAAGAAGCATCGCTTGGACACTACTATTAATTGAGTTTTTATACCGTGGAAGAAGACGAGCAAACAAAATCAAGCTCTCATAAAATAAACCGTAGACAAAATTAAATAAATATAAAAATTAGTTGAAGACAGACGAAAAAATACAACTAACATTACTCAATAACAATGATTCCATGATTACGGCTTCTTAAAAGTGAGTGATAGGTCAGATTAATATAAAAAAATATAATAATTTAGTTTTTATATATTCAAAAGCTGTTTGTAGGTCGATCCAATAATGTAATGTTTATCGTTTGAATTCTAGGTCAGTTGGGGTTACGAACACTGCTGATTCACACAATTATATCTTACCAGATTGCGTGTTATCGTTATATAAACAGGTGATAAGATTGTTTATAATTTATTTCTGGGTTCGTTGACTTCCTAAATATTTTATCTTACATGGATATTGGATTATTGAGGTTGTTAGATAAGAACATACTTAGCAATTAGTTGATAAAGTTTGTTCCTTTTTTATTAATTTATATACTTTTTTTTTTCGGCCCACTTGATGGAAAGCGGTTACCATCGCCTATAGACATTTGTAACACCAAACGTGCTACAAATGCGCTGCTGCTCTCTTAAGCGAGACTGGAACCTGGTCACTAATGCCGGAACACAACTCAATGTTGTTATGGCGACATACTCTAGACCAAGGGTGGTAGCCATCCAGTAAGGCAAATACCCTCCCACCTGGCTGTGCGTTGTTTTGTCACCTCTTACGACAGGCCGCCCGGCCGCAGGAAATTATATTCTTTCTCCATTCTTGCACGACAATGACAAAAAAATGACACTACTCATATAAGGAAGCGAATATAAATGCACTTTTATGACATGATTTGGTTTGTACTTTTTTAGTTACACAATTTGTAGAAAACTACATAGAATATCTTATAAAACATAAAGAAATGACACACCTTACGCTTATTTGCACTAAATTTATTGTTCAGCTTTCATTTGCGATGTTTCTTCCTGTTTTTTCAATTTCCTTTCATATGTAGTTGTAGATTTTTTTTCCCTGTATATTTAGTAATGAATGAAAAATGTTTGCGACGTATACAAGTAGGAAGGAGTACAGATCAAAGAAAGGAAATTATGTAATTATAAGAGTTACGTTTATTCTATTTGGGACTACGAAACTTTAATACCAATAATACAATTTATGGTTATTAACATAATTAGTTACAATATCACATATCAGTAATTTTACATTCATTCAGATGGTTACAGATTAAAACCTTGTTCATTGTGTGATTATTTAAATTTAATAGCACATTAACAATTGTAAGTAGTTAAAAATTATTTAAATATAATACTGATACATCGACATAATATATTTAATGTGAAAGTAAATTGTTTTGGGTGTTGTTGTGGGTGTGTTTTGTTTTGTTATGAATGTACTATGGTATTTTCATATTTTTCATTCTAAAATTACTTTTGTATAATACGCAACTAATATTGAAAATCAAAAGTCCTGTAATATTGAAAAGTCTGCACATCACATGTGTAGAAAGTAAAATATTTTTACTTGCTAGTTGGACGGCTGGAGAGCGATCTTTGACATGTCTTGTCAGAACAGAGACGGAATATTTAAAATATCAAATAGTTGTAAGCTAAATCTCTAATTATCTTACTGCATTTGAATTTATTAATATATTATGTAAATATTGATGGGAATATTATGAAGTTAGTTTTAGTTTTTTTTTTATTGCCTGAAGTAGGCAAACAGGCGAACGGCCCACTTGATGGAAGGTGGTTACCGTCGCCTATGGACTTTTGCAATACCAGGGGCATTGCCCGCTTCTAAGAGATTTTATTAGGGCCCTTCTTAAACGATCCAATGTCGTATCGCAGAGGCAAAACCTCGGCGGGAAGTTCTCTCTAGATCCTTGTTGTACGCGAAATAAATGTTCAAGAGCACCGTTGCGTACTTGAGCGTGGGAGCTCCAGAAATGGGGGTGAACATCCCGTCGATGGCGAGCGGTGCGGTTGTAAAAATGAGGCGTTGGCACCAGATCAACCAGTTCCTTGGAACACTCTCACTCTAGTGCTAGAGTTACACTTTAGTTTACTCATATTTCATAATATTTTCATTCATTTTATTATTTTATAATATTTTCTTTTCATAAGTTTTCGCAACTAGTATATATTATACAACTACATTTTAACGCTCTTAAGCGCAGTAGTTTATTTGATTTTATTATTCCGACGTTTCGGCTACTTTTCAATAGCCGTGTTCACGGAAGACTTAATATCAAGTGTCAATGAGTGATGTATGATTATATCTAACACTATACGCTTTTGTAAATCTATTTTCCTCAGTATAAAATTGTAGATTTTTTTAACAAACTGTAGATATCACGTTACTTTTTTAAATTTCATGGGATTTTTCTAGTTTAAAATAAGTACACTTATTTTGATGCAGTTTTGTCAAGTCAAAAACTGACATTACGATTACTTTGTTGCGATACTTTCTATCTTAAAATTCTGGTGTAGTATGAAGTCAAGGAATGCCAGCATTGACTATTTCGTTTTTTAGGGGAATTTCTGGCATCATTATTTAAAAGGTCGAATTAAGCCAACTATTAAGACGAACGCTGCTCTTCCACTTTCTGGGTCATTTTATTTGAATATTTTTTTATATTTTAGAAAGCTCTTTTTTATTCTAGAAATATCTTTTAATTATAAATATATGTAATATAAATACTTTCATCTTTTCTGTATAATATGAACGAAGTTGAAATACAACTGTAGTAATAATGGTGATATTGTTCTAAAAATCAGTTCAATTTCCAATGCTAAAAATATCTCCAATTTATCGACATTGGTATTTAAACAACACTATCGTGCGTCACTAAGTCTGCAATAGTTTATCGTTCGATTCAGTTCGAATGCACGGTTGGCCCGTTGCCCGCGCCTCCGCGGTTCAAAAACCGAACGCCACGCGATACCGAGCGATGGTATCGTTTGAATTTCGAATACCATTTGAATTTCGAAAAATGTTTGAAGTTTGAATTGAGACTTTATTCTGAATGTAACAGTCAGTTTAATGGCAGTATAGACAAACAACAAGCAACAACATAGACAAGACTAAACATTGTTAATTGCTTCAGTGATATATACATATCATGTAGTTATATTGACGCGTATACATCATATAGGAATTACGTTAATCATAATCTCAGAATTTATTCCCGGTTATTCGGAGGATCTACTGCGGAGGTGTACGTTCATAAGTGAATTAATTACCCTTGCAGTTTTGTGTTGTGATAGTGAATTATTGGATATGACTATTTTATCAGATAATAAGGTAAAGTTACTCAGAATAACTATTTTCTTTGAAAAGTGTTCATTAAATTATTATCTTCTAACTGACTTCAAAAACGAGGAGAGCTTCCTCAATTCGACTGTGTTTTTTTTTGTAATTCGATATCCATAGATGTGTAATATTACTTTAAAATGAACAATAGTTGTAGTATATTGATAGTTTTTGAGTAATAATTATATGTTTTTATTTAAAATATGAATTATGTACCTATCGAGTTGTCACAAGAATTCCGTTGATTGGCGTTAGTAGGAAGCCTACAATTTGACTGAGATGTATTAAAGATTTAATACATCCGATAAAGTTGTACACAATAAGTTTCTTTGGCTGTCGTTGTACTGAATATAAATACAGTACCTGGGAGTTTCCAGAATTACATTTTTTATTTGACAGGTTATTATTTATAATAAATATTGTCCCTATTTTTTTTAAATAAATATTCTTTGACACGTTTATTCTATTTATCAGTTGTCCATTGATCTAAATTTATTATTGAATAAATATGACCTCAGTGTTATTCTGTGAAGTTTATGGGTTTCAATGTTAGTTTCCTGTCATTATCAGAGGAATAAGCTCGTATAAACATCCTTTACTGTATTATAATTGCAATGTATTTGAATATATTTTGTTTTATATAATTAAATAAATAAGTCCACGCGTAGTGTACATGTTGCGAGATACAGGGTAAATTTTTCAAGTGGGTCTTTATGGCCAAACCCTAAACTGTACGAAATATCGAAAAATACTCAAAGGATTCTTTCGGGCCGATTTTGACGAAAACTCGAGTGGGATCATTAGATTTTTGAAAAAAATAATTACTCTTCCAGGAATCGATTCCTCTGAATTTGGAAAAAATCTGTAAACACTAAATCTTAGTATAGCTTGTAAGAATCAATTTCTGTGAAGGAATGTCAAACGGCAAGCTAAGGTAAGGGAAAGGACAGTAGAATAGAATAGAATAGAATAGAATAGAAAACACTATATTGTTCACCAAATAAACAATTACAGAATAAATAATTGCAATAATTTAACGGCAAAACAAAAGGCGGCCTTATCGCTTAAAGCGATCTCTTCCAGGCAACCTGACTGAGAGGATACTTTTAACAACTTATGTCTAGGTATAATTAAATTAAAAAGAAGTAAAATAAAAAAGGAAGAATAGTACAATGTGGGGAGTAAACAGCTAAGCAGAATATAAAAATATATATTTTATTATAAACTAAGGTAATGGTTTTTGACAGTTTTTTTAAATATGGCAAGTGATTTAACTGTCCTGACAATTCACTCTGTATATTAAAATATATACTTTTGTAACTTTTGATCTAAAAACAAAGTTTATAATCGTTCTAAACTGCCACGAGGAAAATAGAAAAGGTTATGATTTTTCGGATGGCATTAATAAAGGAAATGAAAAGAGAAGTCAAAAATATTTACTTTGTACTTTTAAACTAAATTTGCATATGCATTGCATGAAAAACGTATGCAGAACCCGTCATTCGGCGCATCTAATTTCCATAAAACGTATGTCAGTGAATAAGTATTCATCCATCCACAAAGCTAGGCTATATACAGTTTGTAATACTTTTTATATTCTAACTTATTTATATTTGAATAAAACTAACACACTGGCCCGTCACATCTCTTCAGTTGAATGATGAAGAATTATTTCAAACGGCACAAATAAGAAAAGGTTTGTTGCGGCGGCGCTGGATTTGATAATAGCAATGAACTATGTCAATTTTGTACAAAAGGAAGTGTTGTGCAATTTAGGTCGGAATGTGAGATTGAGCACGCACGTACCTGATTAATGGACATGAAATGCTGCTACTCCTCACTTTCACCTCTTCACTTCAATTCACTTGTTATATGTTTATAGTATTTCATTTTATGTGTAGCCGAATCACTCAAGCAGCGCAAATATGCAACCCTCAGTGAGAGTTATATGTTTGTGCCGTTTGCTGTCGAGACGCTTGGGCCGTGGGGTCCTGAGGCCATGAGCCTCTACGAAAATTTATCGAAACGACTCATTGACTCTTCGGGTGATCAGAGCGCTGGTGTTTACCTCGGCCAACAGATCAGTATGGCGATCCACCGAGGAAACGCAGCCAGCCTTCTGGACACCTTACCCATAGAAGACGGTGATCTAGACTCAGTATTCTACTTATAGTCTTGAGGGACTATGAGTAGAATACAATACAAATAAGTTAAGTTTTCTTGCATTGTATTCGATTATATGTAATTTAATATAGCTTTGTATAAACGTCATATTAATTTATGTGTGTTATATTGTAAGAATTATAATGATTGTTTCCCTTTTATATGTATGTATCTTATATTTATTTTATGTTTATATATTTTATATTTGCGATGCGGAGCGGGTTATTTATAAATTATACATGTTTATGGTGTGTTGCGGACGCGACATATTTTATATTAAATTATGTTACATATTTTATTTACAAGGCAGAGTGCTTTTAATTTATTTTATTTGAAGACACGACTGACATGCGTGCGAAAAAAGGGAACACGCCGCCAGGTTTAGAAAAGAAGAAGAAGAAGAGAAGGAGAATTTAAATATGTTTTCAAGAAAAGTATGAATATGTCGAAAGCAGGTTTACATGGCGGTACCAGGTTACATGTTTGTGCGGTTTGGAATTGAAAGATTGGGGTACATTGGCGAGAGTTTCTTTATAAACATCTGTCAGAAACTTTTTAACATTATCCGTGATCAGAAGGCTGGATCATACTTCACCCAGCAGATAAACACTGCGGTACACTGTGGCAAGGCAGCCAGCCTTCTGGGCACGCTCCTCGCTGGCACTGATCTGCTACATAACCTAATTTAGGTTAATATATTTAATTTATGTTTATATTAACGTAATTTACAGTTAAAATCCTAGTTATTCATATTTGCTTGAATTAAGTACATGATTGTAGTGTTATTCTCCATCTGTATTTCACACCTAGCAAAGCAATTTGACGTTTCAATAACTTATTAAGTGATGGCAACAAAATTTTATCTTGAAGTTTTACGAGCAGATTGTTAATGTACTTGTCCAATTTGAAAACCTGCCCGTAAAACTTCAAGTTAAAATTTTGTTGCGATTCGTTTTGCCACTTATCCGTTGCCATTCGTTTTTCCACTTGTCCGTTGAAGTTTCACTTCTACTATGTGTCCCAGCACACATTTCGATTTTTCGGATGTGTCATTATCACCATTCTAGCGTTAAGTCTTGGTTAGGTTCCAAGCGTCCGCTTTTGATCTCTGGGTTTAGTTTTTACTTTTTCTTCTCTACTTCACGCGATCTTCGGCATCCTTTATCATAAGACGATTAGTTCGCGTGTCATCCTTCACGTTACACCAATCTTTGTTGATCTGATCAGGACTTGATTGGAGACCACATGAGTACCATATAATTAACCGATTATCTTAAAACGTGGTCGTTAGCAGTCTAGGTAACTATTATAGTTTATCTCCATATTTATCGCTATCAGTGTACAACTAGGTTTAAAATTGCACTATAGAATCGCGAGTGGGGCCGAAACGCCTACAGTGCAGATTGCATGCACGATGCACAAATGCGCATAATATGCAAAATGTGCATAATAATACGCTGGATTGCGCAATTGTATTATTGGCCTCAATTGTAGATATATTTTTTGTAAAATGATATTGCGAAAAGTTTCTTTCAATGGAAATTGTGTCGAATGTTTTTAGGTCACCTACATTGTTAGGTACTTTGTTAGATTATTAGACCTTCAATATGTTATTAGAGTAAGATGAGAATTTGTAATAATAAATGAGGGTTAAAATTGAAGTCATGTGTACCTATGTAGGCAGAAAAGGGATAAATGGATTGTATGACATGAAGATTAAAGTCATGGCGTCAATTTCATTTAATTAGCAAAGGACAAACGAAAGCAACTGACCCTTAAAATTAAGATTATTATAGCAAATACACTCCAGGTTAAATTTAGGTTTATTTCTTCTATACCACTCTCAGAATAAATTCATTTAAATAAAATTTGGAATATATGTATTCGGTAACGGAGATGAATATAGAGTAGATACTTTTATCTCGGATGTGGGATAATTTCTGCAAGACAAGGATCAAAACTTGACATCAACAAACCTAAGCAACCCAATTATTTTTGTTTTCTTTTATCGTATGAGTTCAGCAGACAGCCAGACGGCCCACTGGTTGAAAGCAGTGAAAGTGAAGAAAGCTGAAAGAAAGAAAGGTTACCATCGCCTATGGACATTCGCAACACCATAGGTTCTACAAATGCGCTGCTGCTCTCTAAAGGCAGACTGGAACCTGGCCACTAATGCCGGAATACAATCCAAGGTTGTTATGGCGGTATACTCTAAAACAGCGGTGGTAGCCAACCATACGGGCAAATGCTCTACCACCTGGCTGTTGGTTGTTTTGTCGCTACTTACGACAGGCCGCCTAGCCGCAGGAAATGGTATTCGTTTTCCGTTCCTGCGTTCCTTTGTTTTTTATATTTGTATAAAAAATCAAAGGACATAAACACATGGATATTAGATGCCCAAGCTAAACAAATCCCTAATACTTATTAAAATAGTTTTTGATAGTCTGCCGATTTTTCCATGTTCCCCGAACATTGCGACGGGCAGACAGACGCCATAGTTCCCATATTCCCAGACCTGTAGTACCACTAGCAGTTCACCCCAATAGCCCAGTACTTTTTGTCCTCATTTCCCACAATAGTCCTACACTGGCCGGGGCTTGTCCTTGGGTGCATCACTATATGTTGTAGACAGGGATCATCGCCGGTCAGTGTCACGCCACATTTACATTAAATTTGTCACGGGGCCTCTACGTGTTGGCCTTTCCATGGCCCTACGCAAGCCTTCCAAATGTCCGGGTCATTTTTATGGCCCGTGGTCTCAAAAGACATACAAACATAATAATATATTGATTTTGTTCACGAGGTTACCGCCATGTTAAACCTGGACTCTACAATCATCGTGGTGTCAGGGAATGGACTAATAGCAAAGAGCTTTGAGCGTCATCTCGATAGGCTCTTGCTTGGTATCTGAGTGACGGGTCGAATGCAGAAGGTAGCCCTGTTGGACACGGCCTATATTATAAGGAGATTCCTATATCTGGAACTTTAAGGACCGGTAGCTTACACCCTGGATACCACTACCAGAAGAATCTCTCCATCTCCATGTCATCGTATCTTCAGCTAATCAATGTCCTCTACTCGACAAAGGTCTCTCGAAGTCTGCGTCATATATCCCGGTTTCTCGCCTTCTTCAAACAATGGTTGGTTGAAGGTCTCTGTATTTAAGTGGGCTAAGCTTTTGCCGGCTTAACTCATTGCAATGTAGGGGCTCCAGGTACGATTCCTGATATGGTAAATTTCGGTAATGATTTGTTTCCATTATTAATGGTCTGGGTGTCTGGGATCATCTCCAGAGTAGTCCGTTGTTTATTACCCATAACACAAGCGTAACTTGCTTGCTGGGAATATACAATACGTCTTTGTCTGCCGATTGAAATAAAAACCCCTGCCAGTGACCTAACAATCTTATTAAGGTCATTGGCCCTTCGAGCCGGAAGGCGTCCTATGCTACATTTATTGAGAAGGAATCTCCAATCCAACCCTATTCCCGTTTTCACCAAAATTACTACAAGTCCCTAAAAAGTGAATTCATCAAAAATATGAATAAATGTAAAAGGAAAAATTCGTCACCCTTTTAGCGTATTAAAAGAGGCTTTTATTTTTTTTATATAAATTTTAATTGTTAAATTGAAACTCAATCATTCCGTTTTTGCTTGATTGGAAAGTGAATTTTTGTAGCGAGTATTTTATTTGGTTTTGTACATTTCATGGTCTACCTTTGATACGGAATAATATAGTGACCTAACGAGGTAACACAGCTTTCTAGGTACACTACACATAAAAGACGGCCTTGTCTAGTCTTAAGGGATTAATTGATAGGTATAACAAAAAAAGTTTAAATCATTTATTTATCAAAGAACAATACAGTTCACTCAGAGAGGAAAATACATTATTATAAGTCTAGTAAAATGCATCGAATATACGTTATACATACAAAACTTAAGTAACAAGTTCTATGTATATTACATTATTTTTAATAATAGTAATACAAGAATGATTTAGTAAAAAAAAACATTGAAACTAAAATACATTATGTAGCAGATCACTGCCAAAGGGGAGCGTGGCCATCAGGCTGACGGCATTGCCACGCTGTATGGCAATACTTATTTGTTGTGCAAAATATGAGCCAGCCTTCTGATCAGGGGTAGTGTCAAAGAGTTTCTTACATGTCTTTAAAGAAACTCTTATGTAATATTAGAGTTAATATGATAAAATATATTACTATGTGGGAAATAGTAAATAATTTGATACGCTTATTAAGCACGAATTAACGACCTAGATAAATTATGTCTCATTAAAGGATTCTCCCAGATGAGGCGCTACGGTCATGCAACGGAATGTTAGAAAGATAAATTAATTTTGGAAAGATTCTGATTAAATAATATTAGTAATAACATTTTCATTGAAAAAACACTTGTTAAAAACAAGATAACAACGTGGCAAGCTGATCTTTTATGATTATTTCCATTTTTTGTCGCGGGACTTGTTTTGTGAGACGCACTCTACATCTAAGCTTAGCCAACTTAAAAGCCAAACTCAACTGACAGTGGCAGTTCTTTATATATGACAACTCATAAAATAAAACCTAAGATTAGTTACTATCATCAAAATGGACACAAAAAATATAAATATTTTAAGTCATTCGACATATATCTGTAAGCATCTTAATTAAATATGGGTATTATTTAATGAGGTTAAGTATTTTCATTTTTTAATTCAGGTCTATTTTCGTGAGTTTAATAGTCAATTGCCTGTATTAACCATGGCAGGGTAATTAAAACAACTAGATTACAGATAACATGAGAAAAACAATACACGTTCGTGACCGCTACGTAACGGTTCAATGTGCGCACAAGTGTCGACACGCACTTGGCCATTTTTTTAATTTATTATGTGCAATCCTTCGCATTCCTCAATGCTTTTTGAAAGCTTAGCTATCTTCCCAATAAATTAATAACAATGTTGAAAATACAACTCTACTGACAAATAAATTGTGCTATATATAAAAGCAAATTACAAAATATATACAATATAAAAAACCTAGTCATTTTTTTTGTGTTTATAAGCTTTTCTCGCATACACCAGCGATTAACTCTCAAAATCACGGTATTTCAAAGAGAGGAAATAAACATTACCGTTGTGCCTTAGTACAGTAAAAAGGGGTACTTTTTTAATCAATTAACCGGGAAAATCCTTAACACATGACGTCCGCACTCTCTAAAACCCTAAAGCGATTGGCGTGAGTGCTCGATCCCAGAAAATTGTTAGTTGTCCAAGTGACAAGCGTATAAATATGTGATTTCTACGGTTAGATAACCTACAGATTAACAAAATATCAATTCCAAAGTTAAAAGAATTCACTTTATACTTTTACTATGAAAGAAAAATACCACGAATGATATTAACCTAAATCATAGATTACTAAGTGAAGCAGATGGCGCCACATGTAATGATTCTGTCGCTTTTTGACCTTTTAATATTGAAAACATTTTTTTATTAATCAAATTAATCAAGAATGAAATGGAACTGATTAATTAATTTGATCACTGTAAATAAATGTTCTAAATAGGACAAATACAAATGATCTGTTGCACTGTGTTTGGTTCGATATATCTCTTTTATCAGTTATAATATGAACACGGAAATCAACGAACAGCCAGTGCACTTCCAATCGGCGGTGCATTCATTAAAAAAAAAGTATAACATTAAAACATTTACTGACTGCAACCTCGGTACCGCTACACACTCTATTTACTCGTGAGATTTTTAAGCATTTCACTTATTTTATTTTTTCCAGGTATGTAGAAATGTATACAAGGTGCATTTCTACATTGTATATTATAAGTCGTGGAAGGCCACGACACACCTTCCATGATCAAATTGATCGTGTATTAGCAGAAGGTGATGTCAGGAGCCTTAAAAACAGACGAGCTTGCATGACAAGAGTTATGAATGTCAAAGAGGCCAGTGAGGTGTGTAAGAATAAGCCTAAATGGCACTCTGTTGTTCGTGCCTACCCCGCAAGGGAACTGGCGTAAAGTTATGTATGTATGTATGTTATATACATCTCTTTAAATATAAGACTACTGTAGGAAATTGCTGCTGCTGATTATTCTTTTTTCGTGGTATTTTAATGAAATCAAAACTGTATGTTTACGCTTCATCTCTAGACTTGTACCAAACATATAAGGTAAGAGTTACTCGGACCTACAAGATTGCTTCTCAAGTGCCATTACCCTATGTTCACCGAAATGCGGGAGCTTTTATTAACTACGCTTTATTCCTGTGAACGGAACGTATATCGCTTCTGTGTACAATCTTGTATGAGAGTTCAGACGAATTGGTGAGGCGGAAAAATTACGGATGGAATTACTATCCTATATACCCATTTTCTCAAGTAGGGTTTGCGAAGTTAGGTGTGTTTCAAAGAAATTAATCCCTCCGTTTACGCTGGTTTGGTCTTCAATTTAGAGAAGTGGGGGAATGGATAATAATAATTTAGAAGTAGTATTTGTTAATAGACCCTTTGAAGTCATATAAGTCACATGCAGAACTCTTATCTAAGGGATGATTTCCACCAAACGGCTAGCATCGCATCGGCCCGGAACGGATTAAACGATATTAAATCATGTACACAGTATTTAAAGTCTATAATAGCAAGCCGCGCATAGCAGCTTGACCGCGGGCGTCTTCCGCGACACGCGATCGTTGGCGAAACTATGCTGCGGCGCGCGATCGACTCCATTCGCCTGTATCGTATCCGATCGGATACTAGAAATACTTAATTCAAATATTAATAATAAGAACGTCAACGCGATAGGAATGAAACTATTTGAAAGAAAGAAAGATGAAGATTGAAAAATATTTATTTCTAATAGCGACACACAACACAACAATAATAGTAACATAATAAAGTATAGATAAAATTATACAGAAATTGTATGCCGCAATTTAGAAATGAGGTTGGCACTCAGCACTTTTCTGTGCCGAAACGTAGTCCGACACAGCGCTGATTTTCAGTGCCCACCTCCTAAATCACATATGGCTTGCGACCCGTGCTAAACATTAGAAACAGAAAAATGTAGATCGTAATAATAAAAAATGAAATAATGAGTACAATGAAATAATACCTATCCTAAGAAAAGAAAAAAATAATTGACTAGGCGCAGAAACAGATATGTTCGCAAGCGACGATATGGAGCCGATCGTATGCGTCGACATCCTACCGGACGCGATCGGCTACGGCCGCATCCGTTCGTACCCTTTCCGATCCGATGCGACGCGAGCCGTTTGGTGGAAATCATCCCTTATCCAGGAATAGAAACACGAAAACACACCATTTCCTTTTAAGTTTAAATCAACAAATAAACACCCAGTACTAACATCAGTGTAGGAAGTCAAGTCCGTTTCTAATTCTCGGAACAAATGTTTGTTCAACATATTAGTGCACTGCTAATACTGCTTGTACGTCCATACGTTCATTCACATTTAACCGACTGCATGTGTACTATTATGTGGGTGTTATAACGGTGTTTGAATTAGAAATGAGTCATGTTTGTGGAATCGTCTAGTTAGTTTGTTGTACATAAATATAGAATAGCATAGTTGACATATAGGAGCCCTATTCTGCTATTTAACATATCGACTTTGCGAAGATATTCAAATTACGATTCCATTGTGATAGTGTCGAAAATTCGTATTCTGCTAAATCCACAATCTCTTCTCGATATCGTCGTGGCGGAATAATAGTAGAAAAAATTGGTATTACTATTAGCAGAAATCGGGTTAGCTGAAATGAATATTGAGAAGCAACAAAAATTGGAAACATTTATTTCGCTAGTATTCGTTTATAAATATTTTTAAAGATGTGACCATTGCACGCCAATTGGTATTAACAGAATACCGAAATCAGGCAAAACTACGATTGAGACGATTGTGTCCGGTGATTAAATAAGGTGAGTAATAGCAGAAGTATGCCCCATAGTAAGTGAATTCACAAAACACGCGTACAATATTATTGTTAATGACTACGCTATTGTATATTAGTTACCTGTAAGTATAGCGATGTTTGTATAAAAAAATAAATAATAAAAAAAAACTCGGAAAATAATTTAAACACTTAAAAATCCTACTTACAAACTTATTTATTCATTTCATATAAAATAAAAAAGACTAATATAATTAAAATATAAAATCAATCGACTTATTATACAAAACACGCATATAAAATGTTATTGTTAATGACTACGCTATTGTATTAGTTTCCTGTAAATATAGCCATGTTTGAATAAATAAATAATTTAAAAAAAACTTGGAAAATAATTTAAAGAGATAAAAATCCTACATAAAAACTTATTTATTCATTTCATGGAAAATAAAAAAGACTAATATAATTAAAATATAAAATCAATCGACTTATTTACGTTTTCGTTATTAAATATGTATTATATAAAATAATCCACAACATATACAAAACACGCATATAAAATGTTATTTTTAATGACCACGCTATTGTATTAGTTACCTGTAAATATAACGATGTTTATATAAATAAATAAATATTTATTTTTTTTAAAGAAAGAAAAAATATTTATTTAGAACATACAAAACCAAAACATACTATATAATTATTTTTTTATAATTTCATATAATCGAATACAATGCAAGAAAACTTAACTTATTTGTATTGTATTGTACTCATAGTCTCTCAAGACTATAAGTAGAATACTGAGCCTAGATCACCATCTTCTACGGGTAAGGTGCCCAGAAGGCTGGCTACGTTTCGTCGCTGGACCGCCATACTGATCGGCAACGGATCAATAAATAATTTAAAAAACCTCGGAAAATAATTTAAAGAAATCAAAGCCTACAAAGAAACTTATTTATTCATTTCATGTAAAATAAAAAAAAACGAATATAATTAAAATATAAAATCAATCGATTTTATTTCCAAAAGTGTTTTTTACAAACTATTATAAACCTTTTTTTATTTACAACTCAAATGTACAGTTAAGACCTAGGCTGTTATTTTATAAGTTTCACTCACGCAAATGTTCCATTCAACGTTAAATTAAACAGCCGAAGAGTAGTGCCAAAATGTCTACTTTGGGGTTAATACAAAAGATACGCAATAATTCTAAAAGCACTAAAATCTATTTCAACATTGCGGATCTATACGAAAGGGGCCTTAATAATATAATAACTAACCATCAGATCAATTAACACGGAATGGTTATGTGATTCTGTTATACCTGTACAAGTACCTGTTTGAATTCCTTGAAGTCCCATTTCTTTGATGTTAAACTTCTTTAGAACCGTCGTGATTTGAAACTCGATGAAAATAAAAAGAAATAAACACATAATCCTATAGGACCAAGCTTGCGAGTGAATGAGATACGAATTTTACATTGTGCAGCACAGATTAAAGAGTCAATAGGACCGATGATCAAACATAGGTCCAATTTGGACTTAAATAAAACTGATACTTGATATAATATTTTCTTAAGTTTTCGCGACTTGTATACATAATAAAACTACGTTTTAACGGTTTTAAGCGCGGTAATTTTATTTGATTTTGGTTTTTCCGACGTTTCGGCCACTTTTCAGTGGCCGTGATCACGGAAGACAAAGATGTCAAGTGTCAACGAGTATTGTTAAAGTTTTATTTAGCCTACCGCCAACTTATTAATTTTAATTATTTAATTTTAATTTTGTTTATGGTTATTGTTTACTCTATAGGAGCCTAATCTAATTTACTACCGCTTCGCAACATGTTATGGCTTGAAGAGAAGAAGCGGCGCAAGAAACTCTTCAGCAAACATGCCTAGCTCTAATAATTTTATATAATATTAAAATGGGTGGAAGGAAAAATAAAAGTAATTATTAGTCAAGTTGGTTTGTGTTCCGTTGTACGCAGAAAGAGCGCACAGTGTCTTGAGGTCTGGCAGCTGGTTTTTGCTGGGTTTGGGTCTTAATAGTTTTGATAATTGGATCCCAAACAGGTGGTACTTGCCAACCATCTTCTCTATTGAAATTTGGGTGTTTTTTGATTTGAATAGCCTCACGCATCATTCTAGGTATGAAACGATTCTCTTTCGCGCGGATTTGTGGGTTATCGAATCTGATGTAGTGGTTGGGTTTATCCAGCGTGTGTTCACTCAATTATCAAAACTATTAAGACCCAAACCCAGCAAAAACCAGCTGCCAGACCTCAAGATACTGTGAGCTCTTTCTGCGTACAACAGAACACAAACCAACTTGACTAATAATTACTTTTATTTTTCCTTCCACCCATTTTAATATTATATAAAATTATTAGAGCTAGGCATGTTTGCTGAAGAGTTTCTTGCGCCGCTTCTTCTCTTCAAGCCATAACATGTTGCGAAGCGGTAGTAAATTAGATTAGGCTCCTATAGAGTAAATAATAACCATAAACAAAATTAAAATTAAATAATTAAAATTAATAAGTTGGCGGTACGCTAAATAAAATTTTAACAATACTCGTTGACACTTGACATCTTTGTCTTCCGTGATCACGGCCACTGAAAAGTGGCCGAAACGTCGGAAAAACCAAAATCAAATAAAATTACCGCGCTTAAAACCGTTAAAACGTAGTTTTATTATGATACTTGATACTTAAGAAGTTTATTGTGAATTATAATATTATAATGGATGTAAGGTAAAGGAGTTATATATATTAATAGGAGTTACAGAAGAATTATCTGTAAGTCTATTCTCTGAAGTTTGACTTCTACTGTGTGTGAACTGCACACACACACACGCATATTTTTTTACCATATTTTAAGGGGGATAAGTCGCGATCCGTTTGTGGGATTGGCCTGGTCCGGGTGGCACTAGCACGTCTAGCCAGAACTAGAGATGCTATTGCTACTCTACAGTTAGGGATACTCACTAAAATCCCTGGGTGTTCCTTCCTGCGCGTTAACTCCGTGTGCTCTGACAGGCGTGGACCCCTTGAGCTCCCACGCACAACTAGCAACGGTTCTCTAGAATGTTTATCACGAGTACGCCAATGATTTGGAGGGAACTCCTTGATAAGATCTTTCTTTTGCACTACGACATAGGGTTGTTTAAGAACAGCGTTATAAAGTGTTTTAGAAGCTGTCAACGCCCCTGGTGTTGCAAACAACGTCTGTAGGAAACCAAAACCACTCTTCATAAAGTGGAACGCCTGCCTATTAGCCTGCTTTTTATTGCATGATTTCAGCAGACAGGCAAACGGCCTACCTGATGGAAAGCGGCTACCATCGCCTATGGACATTTGTAACATCAAAGTTACTACCAATGTGCTGCGCTTTCTAGAAGGAGACAAGGCCACTAATGCCGAAACACAATTCAAAGTTGTTATTCAAACGGGTAAATACCCTACCAGGTGTTAGGTGGCTTTGGTTTGTTTTGACGCCTCTTACGGCAGACCATCCGGCCTCAGGAAATTATATTATTTCTCCGTTCCGGCATGTATGTCTGTATGTATCATAATAGTACAGTTATGACATACCATATTCTCGCGGAAACCAGGAAATGAACCCGCAGCTCCTCAAAAAAACTTAAATGGATTAACAAAATCCACATTTACACGAGCGAAGCCACAGGAAAAGGCTAGTAAATTTAAGAAAGTAACAAACGCCATCGCTTACTAGTGTACAGTGTACTACATTATTTTTAATGTTATTCCAGCAAACTGAAATTTTAAATTCTACGGTCAAAGTATACGTAAGTAGGTTTCAAGGATTAACCAACGTCTAGGACGAACGTAAGGAATAATTCACCAAACGTCCTGCGGTTATATGAAATTGCGGTTTCGTGAAATATTGGGCACTATTTCGAGTGCCTCAAGTTCCAAGCTTTAAGTAACTTAAACTTTAAGTTGGTTAAGGAATATTTGAAGATGAATAGTTAATTATGGTCCTCAACGTCATATTTAGAACACAATATTTGACGAATATAGTGTTTTTGGAAGTGTAGACTTATATTCTAATAAGTATTATTGTTTTTTAATTGAAAAATTTGTGTGTGTGCAGTTCATACGCAGTAGAATTGAAACAAAGTGTGACAAGGGGTGGGAGGATTCTAAGTTTCGTGAGTTCACATTTCATATATTATATTGTTATATCATATCGTGTTCTCCAGCATTTATATAGTCTATTTGTTCCATTTGTTTTTTAAATAGCTATAATGTCCAGACTCGTTATGCTTAAAATTTTATAATATTATAGAACGTGAGAATTGAAACTCAACAGGTAGGTACATGGACCGTACCCTTTTACTATAAGACTGTAAGAAACATCGGCTAAACAACGTCACGTCGACAATAGACTGGTAAACAAAATCACCTCACCGTAAACAAGAGAATCTAATAAAAGCGGAACCCTTCAGATAAACTGCGCAAATTGTGCGAGGTGCCCGTAAATCAACAAAGAATGGATTCTCCTTTTTAAAAGCATATTATAGGATCCTAATAATTGACCTATAAACATTTACAAAGATTCCTTAACATAGACACAAACCAATTCATATATTGAAAACTGCCCGATACAAAAACGACTTACGCCTATGTAAATAATTATAAGATAGAAATATGGCTAATACTGCGTAAGGATGCAGAGTATTATGACGATTAATGTTTTAAAATCAATTAGTGTCAAATAACTACTTGATATAAAAAATCTTAAACTATAAAACAACAATTTAAAGTTTGAATTAATGTAATGCCTTACAACTGACGATATCCAGTCTTCACTTTCACAGTCGCCCAAGAGGTAGCTCCTAAAACAACACTTAAATATCTATCTACCACGTCACGGGATTCTAAATTGCTTTTGTTGTATTAGGAATACGGTCAAACCGCTTTACGCTACACTTACATCACACAGTACACACCAATACTACCTTAATGTTCTAAAATGTACGTCAGTTTTATATGGAGGAGAAGATGATGCCTTCCAAAGGCCAATGCAAACGTTTATTACAAATATGAATGAGTTAGTTAATGAAGCACTTATATGTATATTGTTCATCAAAATTTTAACTACTTTCCTAAAAACTAGGTTTAATAAATATTGAACAAAGGGGAGCCTAAACGCCAGATATCTCTTCCAGTCAACCCACTAAGGAAAATATGTTTATATTTAGAAATCTCTGTTCTGGTGTTTTTGTATAGGTCAAATTTACACCTATATGTATACAGAGTTAAGTATTGTTTAAGACCTAATGAGTATATTATATCTGATGTTAAAGGAGAGTTAGCGAAGTTATGTCACTTCCGCAGCGGATGGCGGGAGACGCTCCAATATGGCTGACGAAAATGGCGGCAAGCAAATGAGATCTGTGAAATTATTATAAATCATATTTTAGGAGGTAATTTTTTCTCGGGTGTTCGCATTATTATGTTTAGGGCTTGGGATTAGGGAGAAGGTTTCATGTTTTTATATTTTTATACAATTTATTTCTATATGTTAAGTGAAGAAGACTCGATACGGCGCATCAATCAAGCCGCTATGAACGATATCATCAACGCCCGTATGTCGTAGATTTAATATGTCGTAAAAAAAAACTATTTTTTTGCTTGTATTTGCCGAGTCCGTGTTGAATAGTGCTACGACTCCCGAATCCTGACTTTTGGTTTGTTTTTATTGCCAAGTTAGCAAACAGGTAAAATAGCCACCTAATGGTAAGTGTTACTGTCGTCTGTAGACGTTTGCAACAGTAAGGACGAAGCCAATTTGTTAAGTGGGGACCAGATAGGAGGAATGGAACAGAGGGTTTGGAATTCGAGGAAGGGGAAATGGCCTTTTTTTTGACGAGGAGAAATCCATTTACGGATATCTCACCGTGTGAGATTTCTTTCGATTTCTAGTCGCCTACAGCCAGGGTCACGGAATTGGCTATCGCTTGCCCGCATGATTGCTAGCAGACACCGGTCAATAAGGCCTAATACCTTTTTATCCGTGCAGAAACGGAGAAAAAAATACAATTTCCTGCGGCCAGGAGGCTTATCGTAAGAGGCGACATAAACACCTCACAGCCAGATGAATGGACGGATGGATGGAGGGGTAGTAGCCGTCTGGATGGCTACTACACTGATCTAGAGTTTGCTACCATAACAACCTTGAGTTGTGTTCCGGCATTAGTGTCCAGGTTCCGGTCTTCCTTTGTAGAGCGGCAGCACATTGGTAGCCCCTTTGGTGTTACAAATGTCCATAGGCGATGGTAATCGCTTTCCATCTGATGGGCAGTCTGCCTGTCTGCTGAACTCATGCAATAAAAAAAAACCATTATCACCGCAGGGCGCAAAACACTCCGCAAACAGAATAGTGAGCACAGAACAACTGTGCTCCCTCATCCATAGGCCTCATATGTGGACAGATCCTCCCCTGGGTTTAGCCCGCGGCTGTCTGCTGATGTCTCACGCTCAGTCTTCATCTGTGCAAGAGCGGAGCTATGGCTCAACGCCCCCGCTCTTATCTAGTAAGTAGTTGTAAGAGGAATGGCCTGTCGGAACTATCACTCACCGCACGAAACATAATTAGGTAGTTGACAGTCAAATTAACGGAGACGCTTTTTAACATCGCATAAAACTCTTTTTAAACCTTTTCTATTTTCTATGAGAATACTGGATTATGACATCACAATTTTAACGAGTCAAATAGCTTATTAATTATTATTGTTTAAAGTATAATTAAAATTATTTCTATTAATGGACTCTTCAAAGTAAGATGATAACAAGACATTTTGATGCCTGCTCTTTTATATGAATACTATTTTAGAATTTATTGTAATATGTGTCAAATACCCAGTTAGCGTAAGGCTACTAGTTTTACGCTGATATTCTGTGAGAACATGGTACCACACCAACTCATGAAGATAATGCATAATTCCAGTATGTACTACCACGTCGGTTTTGACTTTGCAGTAGGCAAGAATAAAAAAGACCTAATTGTGTATCTAACGAAATTTATAAAAGCACTATAAACCTTTTGGTGGTTCAAAAACTATTTAATAACCTTGGAATTCAGTTATGGCGATGTCGCATGGTTTTAGGATATAACGATAAGCGAACTTTCTCAAGTAGAAACTGTTTGTAATAACCGTTTTAACAACAAAGATTTATAACATTTCTTCGCTCATATTGTTTCCGTGTAAATAAAACAATATTTTATAACATGCTTAAGGTTCCGTAGTATTTTTTGGAAAATTGGAGGCTGCATAAAATCATCATGCTCGTTCGACGCTCTGTCCGAGTGTCTGTCTGTCTATCCGACTTGTATGTCCGAGGCATGTTTCTCAAAAAGTACAGTATATCGAGATAAAATTTATTCGTGCAGGAACGGAGAAAGATACAATTTCCTGCGGCCGGACTGCCTGTCATAAGAGGCAATAAATAACGAATAGCCAGGTGGTAGGGTAATTTTTCGTCAGATAGCTACCACCCCTGGTCTAGGGTGTGCCGCCGTAACATCCAACAACAGTTCATCCGTGCAGGAACGGAGTAAGAAAACAATTTCCTACGGCCGGGCGGCCTGTCGTAAGAGGCGACTTAACAACCCACAGCCAGGTGGTAGGGCATTTGCCCGACTGGATGGCTACCACCCCTGGTCTAAAGTATGTCGCCATAACAACCTTGAGTTGTGTTCCGGCATTAGAGACCAGGTTCCAGTCTCCCTTAAGAGAGCAGCAGCGCATTTGTAGCACCTTTGGTGTTGCAAATGTCCATAGGCGATGATTACCGATTTCCATCAAGTGGGCCGTCTACTTATCTGCTGAACTCATGCAATAAAAAATTAAATTAAAAAAAATAACAACCTTGAGCTGTGTTCCGGCATTACTAGCTAAGTTCCAATCTCACTTTAGAGAGTGGCAGTACACTTTTGGTGTTGCAAATCTTCATAGGCAATGGTAACCGCTTTCCGTCAGGTCTGCTTGCCTGTCTGATGAAATCATGCGATAAAATAAAATGATATTATGGTGTACTATGTATGCTATTATACATACACTGGTGTAGGGAAATTGCAAATAAAACTGGGGGTCATGGTGAAACATAGTGTTTCATCAGGGTTATTACTAGTAAGAACTTAAAATATAACGACGTTCTCTTTTTCTCTTTATAATAACAGCCCATAAACGTCCCACTACTGGGCTCGGGCCTCCCACTGAAGGGGAACGGACAGTATAACCCCCCCCCCCCCCCACGCTTGTCTAAGGTGGGTTGGCAAGTTTGACACATCGATGTGCACAGGTTGCATCACGATGTTTTCCTTCACTGTTGTTAGCACGTGGTAAATGTAACAATATGCACATTAGATTAGAAAAAATCCTAAATGGTGCATGCGTTCCGGCCAAGATAGAACCCGCGCCCTTTGAGTTTGGCACGCGTGCTAGGCTAACCCTCACGCTGCCACGACGTTCACTTTTAAATATGTCTAAAAGGTGGGATGATACTAGCTTTCTAAGTAGTAAAAATCAACCCCCCTCCCTCCTTCCTCCCTCCCCCCACCGACTTTTGACCTCTAAAAACATCTAAGATTAACTTCAAAACAAGACTTCATACAAACGTTCGCTATGAGTACCTTTATTGAGCGTAAACTAACAAGTACAAGGGATCGGCAATGGTCATGGTATATATATTTTATGCTCGAAAACGCTACAGAGACCGCAGTTTACAGATTCAAAGTACACGTAGGCAAAGACACCTTAAAAGCCATAGTACTGAATATAAGCACGCTGTTCGACAGAAGTCAAAATAACATTGTGTAAAGTATATTGCCATTTTTTTACGTCAGCAGCCTGGATCAGCTATACCTTGAGAGCTGTTACTTCTCTCCGTGTTTAATATAATAACATCTTCAGGATGCTACTGGGACTGCCTCGATTCTGCAGTGTATCAAATATTTTCTCAGAGGCATGTACTAATGACTTTTACGTCATCAGTCGTAAGAAAGGCGCGTCTTTACTGTTCAGAGTCCGGGCTAGCACCAGCAGTATCCTAGGGATGTTTGCAGAGAGAATGGACTCCACTTTCCATCGAGGCTGGGTGAGGCTACGTATCTAGTGTTGAGGGAGGGGTTAGGAATTTGTTTCTACTTTTTGTATTCTGTGGTGTCCGTCCTACTAACATAAATATAACCTTTGTCGCTAACAAATAGATGTAATATTTGAAATTGAAATAAATTATTATAAGTTAACTACAAGATTCAATAAGATGTATCTGGATGAACTTGTTGTGAACTCCGACAGAAATCTAAAGTTCTTCGTATCAGTTCGGAATATTAACTCAGATATTGGTTTTGTTAGCTTCGAAGAGTTGGAACTTAATAAGTTTCTATACATACAAATTCATTAAACCTCATTTACAGTGGCCGGGTTAGCTTGATGTTTTTAAATTATTAATTTAGCTTAGGAAGGGTATGTACTTGTGCCGTTCGGAGTTGAAACATTCTGTTCGCGGGATACATTGGCAAGGGTTTATTTAGATAAATAAGTTTCAAAAATTCTTTGATGCCACCCGTGACCGGCTGGTTCATACTTCACTCAAAGCCGATACCAGAGACCCTGATGCAAACAGAGATATGTTTATCATGTCAGAAATCGAACTCAGTACCTCTGCGTTCTAGTCGCTAGGAGGGTAAAATTTTAAATAGCTCGACCATAAAGGACGTTGCCATTGATAAATTGTGCAAAACATGTGTCAAAATATAATGTCGCTCCTAATAAATTTTATCAATACTTTTGGAATCTCATATCGTGCAGACGATTCAAAGTATAGACGGAGTCTACGTGAACAATGAGTCAAATGAAGGGAAGCATTTTTGTAAAAATTGTATGCGTAGGTATAATGTAGTTGCGGATAGAGAGCACCCCTTATCCTCCCGCCGGAGCACGCCTTCCCTCCGCGCCCTGCATACCTCCGACGCCCATAGCTCGCACAATTAGCAGCTAGGCGTCGGACGGAACGTGGAATTATAGAAGCGCCTTGGAGGCCGGAATCTCACTGGCGACTCACTCTCACTTGCTCTCACTAGCTCATTAGCTTCACATTGCTCATTCGTAATAGCACCAATACGCACTTTCTGTATTTATTTCTTCTATAGTTTAATTGTAAATAACGTTAATAATAATCGTAAAGTCCAGTCTATATTGAGTTACATTTCAAAAGTAACTGCCACCAATAATACTTAATACGTGGTTCGACATTTTTTGTGCTGTGGTGTAAAATTTAATGCAATTCATTTATTAGGTTTGGAAATTGAACAGCTGATATATTGCTGAACCTTACTAACATGCCAAAGAATTCCACAGCCATTATCAGATCATTTATGTCAAGCGCCAAGGTTTCAACAGTTCACGATCTGGAGATGGTTCATTCAAAATTCACTTGCAAATGGAACTGTGCCAACTTTTAAAGAATTCCCAACGTAGGCAAGCACTCCGAGGCTATTGGGATATCGCTAATGCAATATAAACGAGTTTAACTTGATTTGAATTTTTAATATGTTTGAATAATTTATTTATTCAAACTTACTACTATTATAAAAGCCAACGTTTGGAGGGATAGTCAATGATGGCAGAACGGCTGAAAGGATCTAGATGAATTTTGGTGCTGAGGAGCAGTAGAAACTAATATTCTACAAGTATAAAACAAATCGGGAAGCTCATAAATCTTAGGTAATATAAATGTAAATAAATATTATATTTTAATTATGAATAATAAACCGTAATACCGAAGTAAGAAAGAGAGTTGGTCTGAAAGAGAGTGTCGGGGTGAGGGTAAGGAAAGGAATGCTCCGGTGGTTCGGGCATGTGGAAAGAACGCATGATGAAAGAATGACTAAACAGATATACAATGCAAAAGTGGAAGGATGCAGAAGTCGTGGAAGGCCACGACACACCTTCCATGATCAAATTGATCGTGTACTAGCAGAAGGTGATGTCAGGAGCCTTAAGAACAGACGAGCGTGCATGACAAGAGTTATGAATGTCAAAGAAGCAAGTGAGTTGTGTAAGAATAAGCCTAAATGGCGCTCTGTTGTTCGTGCCTTCCCCGCAAGGGAACTGGCGTGAAATTATGTATGTATGTATGAATAATAAACATACTTGATTGTAACGTTTTGTTTGAATTTGTATGTTTCGGGAGAAAATGAACGCAATTCGATTCCAGTTTAAAGAGGCTGTCGGCGCACGATTAACCTGGAAATCATTACGCTCGCAGCGGTGTGTACGCGCAATATCAACATTTGTCTATGAGAAACACTCGTAGTCTACGGCCAACCGCTAATATTCGAAATCTATTACTGAACGAAAAACGAACCTTTGTACGTGCAACCAAGATTTTGTTATAATATTGTAAATTATTATAATATAAGTAATATTTAGAGAGATGTTGCTTCATTAAAGACTTCCTACGCTTCAGAAGCTATAATATTTTTAAACTTTGCATGACATGACATTTTGACAGATAATGTTTCGTTCATAAACTTTAGTATAACGTAGTAACAATACTTATTATATTTTATGAAATAGTATTTTAATTACATATGTAAAATATTCATTATACGCCAGCCCACAAAAAAAAATGGTATGCACTTTTGACCAGACACTTTTTGGAGTCCAATCGTACTCCAGAATCGGCTTCAGCTCATCGAAATATATAAGAATAAATGGGTTTGGTCAAAAGTACAGAGTTACAGACTGCTTTTTGTGGACCGGTGTTATAATTATCTCCACATTATAGACTAGTGAGAACTTAGGTATCGATTTATTCGCTTCGTGTGTTCAGTCTGCAGTGTCTGCTGGATGCATTTTGCATAATAATTGGTTAATTTAAGAGTTGAGAACACTTAATGAGGTCATTTCTTCGGTTAGATGAATAATATATGAACATTGCTGTTCTGTTTGCTAAAGCGTTATTATACTGGTAAAGATATTAATATCGACATTGTGAGTAGGTAATTGTTATAATTAAAATGTTATCGCGTTTATAAATACTTAACTAGCTGTCACACGCACCTTAAGTTTATTTTTAACCGACTTTCAAAAGGAGAAGATCCCGGGAAATCGAGAGAAGCCAGAGAAAGTTTAATAGGCACGTACAATGAATATGATGGAGATACTCTTAAGGTAGTATTGAAATGAAAAATTTGAAAATAGCTAATTTCGTGTATTACGTCTAACACTGAGGTTTTTGAAGAAGGGGGAGAATCCTTTTAACCGTTGGAACTGTCAAAATTTAAACTGTGCGTTCCGTTTCGTCTAGTAAATTTTGCGGTGTACTTAACGTCGCCAACATGCCCGCGGGCGTTGAAAGCTCCCTTTCAACCACTAGTTCAATTTTATGGGCAGTGGACCATCTTGAAAATAATACAATCATAAACAATCAGTTGACGAATTAAGTCAAGGCTCTTAAATCCTCTACGCACTCAACTTATCTAGAACTTGAGTAAATAGTAGAACTAGTTTCAACTTGAGTGATGGCAAAATATCTTGCTGCAAGAAGATATAACTATAATGGCTTGGATAGAATCTTATGACTTCTAGTTCCTTGCTCTCTTTAAGTCTGAAGCCCTTCTGGAGTTACTTGATGCAACCAATATATTCTAATGTCCATGATGTTGTCTTGGAGTCCCTTATTGTTGGCAACGAATGTCGTAAGAAATCGGTCGAATAATCATTAGGGTCAAAGGCATGATGATGTCTTCTAGAGGCGATTAAATATATACGAGTGGCAATAAACAAATTAACATACAATATCCCAGCACTCATAATGAACGTTATTTACGTTGATTTCACAATCGTCTCCAAGAAGTCACAGAAACAGTATGACGTAGAAAATAAATGGAAATCTTTCTTTCATTTTAAAGTCGCTAGAAGTAAGTTGGTAATTTAAAATGGGTTGTAAGGCCATTTTAATTAATTGCAAAAATCATTGCATGCTCCTATGAGTCCAGAGTCTCTTATTCTGAGGGTTTGACTAGGTATCCCCAACGAGTCACAAACCTACCCAAGGCAAAATAATGACTGTGACTCGTCATAATTCTGGTAGTGAATCATCAAATGAAGCAAAATGTGATAAACCTGTTTCCGAAAATTAGCATCAAAAATAGGGCTCACAGTAATCTACACAGAAATTGTAATGGGAAACCTAACAGAAGGAGACGCTGGTGGTGGCAAACAACTAAACAACAGCAAACCTTTAATTAAATTTCCACACATAATGCGGTAAGAAATCAAGCCTTTGCCAAATGACAACCATTAATTTAAATATATATACAATTTTACTGACGTTAATAAATTAGCAAATAAAATAAAGTAACTTTCGATAATATGTGGACTGTATTAAAATAAATTTTAAATAAAATTCTAATTAATATATTTAATTATGGAAACTTTATGTAATTGAAATTGGAAACTGTAATTATTTGAAAATTATTCAAATAATTACATTTTTTAATTTATCGACATTTGTAGTTGTTTGAACTTCTATAAATGTGATGTAGTTCAACAAACAAAACACAAGCATATTTAAATTAGGCTATAAAGGCCCGAACTAAGATTTATGGTTGGTGTCAATACTGTGTGTATACTAGTATGCACCTGACAATGCCTTTCTTGTGGTGTCTTAAGACACTAAATTCTAAAATTAAAATGAAATTAATGAATTGCATAAATCATCTCTATGGAATAACATAAATGAAGTTTAAATTATAAATTACTAACGTTGCTTAAATATTATTTAAAAGACAAAAAAAATAAGATGCAAACGTAAAAGTATTGTAACCAATCGCTTCTTTACGTCTTATATTAAATGAATTCATCCCAAATTGATTTATTGTAACCAGATAATATAATGTATGGTTTTTTCCATGCTAGTCACAACGGGAGAACTAAGACCAAATGGTTAAAATTAAAAATTAAATGTATATTAAAGTTGAAAACCATAACACTTGGTGTTTATTTATTACACGAAGCTATCACTTTATTATGAGTGACGGTCTCATAACATGTTTATAAATGAAACAAAGTAGCATTTTTTAGGCTAATTAAATAAAACATAAAAATAAAATAATGAAAATGCGTATTTGACATTGTGATGAAGTAATTCGACATAAACATATCTAAATATTTATTAATGACCCAGAAACTAGCCAGCCGAGCCTAGTCTTGGTTAACACTGGTTTTCTAGTGCCCAAATTAAGCCTTTGCGATCCCAAAATATCCCAAAAAACGTCAGCGCCTAATATTAAGTCAATAGCAGCGGGCATATGAAAGTTAGGATCAGCCAAAGGTAAATCGGTGGGAATATTTAATTCATTTAAAACCACCGGTCGACTAGGCACATTGTCTAATATTGAGCGCAAAACAAAACATTTTAAATTACTTTTAAATTTCCCGTCAAATGAGGTAATGGACATGTAACACTTTTTGTTTACATGTGATTTTACACTATTGATGCCCTGTATAGATTTGTCTACGCAATTATAAGGTAGATTTAATTTATTACGTAAGCTCATGGACATAAGACTGCATGTGCTACCAGTGTCGAGAACGGCGCGTGCTATATGCTCGCGATTGTTCGAATCAAACACTTTGATCAGCGCTGTCGGTAGCAATACGTCTACACGCTGGCTGTCTTCCTGATGACTGGGCAAGATGTTTGCCGAGAGAGCCACGGGATTCGCACCTTCGGTGGCGGGGGATGACTGATTGTTATTAGCTTGTTTGCCGTTGCTATGCCCATTTGATTTTAGTGTATTATAATCGGTCACATGAATTAGTGTATTATGTCGCCGCTTGCACAAATTGCAGCCGGGTTTTTTACATTGATTTGCATAATGTCCACGATGAAAACAGTTAAAACAAATCTTGAAATCGGATATTATTTTAAGCCGTGCTTCATTATTTAATGATAAAAACTCTGAACAGTGTTTTAACTTATGATTGCCACTGCATTTGGGGCATACACTTAAGGATTTAAATAAGTTATTGTTGTCAATACTGTCTGTTGACAACATAGTTTGGTGATTAAATAACTTAGTGTTCATATCGTTATTGTACTGTGGTGTATCTCGCGATAATTCTATCGTTTCTAGGAGGTCTGTACGGATTTTCATGAAGTCTAGAAAGTCATGAAGCTTTATAGTTTTTTCCCGATTTAAATGACCTCTGTATTCCTCCCATTTACGATACGTTTTAAAATCAAGTTTCTGTGCAATTATGTGGATTAAAAGTGAGTCCCAGTGCTGAACAGGTTCGCCTAAAGAATTCAGTGCGCACATATTTTTAGTGAACTGATCCATCATCCGTTTCAACGTAGTTGACGATTCTTGCGTGATTCTGTCCATGTTGAATAACGAAGAAACGTGATTCTGGATCAATAAGCGTTTGTTGTCGAACCTGTCACACAATAGCTTCCAAGCTATGCTGTAATTACTTGCACAGAACTGTACTGAATTGACTACCACAGCAGCTGTCCCTTCCAAAGATGCCCTAAGGTAATGAAACTTGTTTATCACATCTATGTCTTCATTTGAGTGTATTAAACTATCAAATGTGTCGCGATACTCCAACCAGCTATCGTATGAACCGTTGAATTTAGGGAGCTGTATTGTAGGCAACTTGATAGGTTTATTATTGCAACTACGAGAACTACTGTCACTAGACTGAGGAGATTTTTTGTGGTTAGCTACAATTTGTTGTGCTTGAGAAATAAGTTGATAATACATTGACTCAAAGACTTCTCGCTCAGTTATCTGTGTTTCTAAGTCCGAAAGGCATTCCAACCTAGATTGGGTCTCGTCATAACGAGCATACAGTAATTCTAGTTTCCCTATTCGAAGTTCTAACTCGCTAATGACATTAGATGTTAAAGATGTAGTATCTAGTGACCCCAAAAATTTAGAAAATAGATCCATACGACCTTTGAAACTGCTGCGTTTCTTAGTAAGGTCTGCTATTTCTTTAGACATCTCCATTTCTTAACTTACAGGTCTGGCAACTATCCTGGGAGACGAAAGAGAAATCCTGGAATTTAATTACAATAAAGATCACTATTTGTAACAATTAATTTAGAATTAAGTTAAGAATTATCTACTGTAGTATATAATTATAAGTTTACATTTAAGTTTTAACAAATTAGGCATACATTTTGGAAGGTATTTATAATTAGAACAGTTAAATTATCGATAAATGATTTGAATTACACTTAGAATATTATAAATAATTATTTAATAAGGGAAATTATAACAGTACAAACTATAAATTAAATGATTATCTATTTAAACTTATTCGTTTTTAATAAAATGAGCAACTGGAAAGAAAAATTAAATATTTGCTTGTATAATGTTGATTTTATACAACTAATGCATGATTTACATACAAATAACTAAAATTAAACGTTGTATAGTTGTAAAATTCCTAAACCGTTAAAGCTCAAAGACAAAAAGATTTGAAATTTATAAGATAATTTGTATGTACTAACCTTATTATTTACACTTATTTTAGCTGTAAATACTACCTTAAATGAGTGTTGGGTTGGATTAACGACTAATATCACGTTAAACTAATGTTCAAGCCACTTTTTAAACATATATCTTGAACTCGTCGTCGATGTTCCTTAGACCCGTCGTAATTCTTCGATTATTTAATAAATTCCTTATTTATTATCGCTGATCCTGCATCAGATAAGGCCTATCCGGCTCTGGAGGCCAATGAATATGATGGAGATACTCTTAAGGTAGTATTGAAATGAAAAATTTGAAAATAGCTAATTTCGTGTATTACGTCTAACACTGAGGTTTTTGAAGAAGGGGGAGAATCCTTTTAACCGTTGGAACTGTCAAAATTTAAACTGTGCGTTCCGTTTCGTCTAGTAAATTTTGCGGTGTACTTAACGTCGCCAACATACAACGTGTTCCATAAATATTTTTCTAAACCTATTCAAGTATTTTATCTATCCGTGCAGGAACGGAGAAAGAATACAATTTCCTGCGGCCGGGCGGCCTGTCGTAGGAGGCGACTAAACAACCCACAGCCAGGTGGTAGGGCATTTGCCCGACTGGGTGGCTACCACCCCTGGTTTAGAGCATGCCGCCATAACAACTTTGAGTTGTGTTCCGGCATTAGTGACCAGGTTCCAGACTCACTTAAGAGAGCAGCAGCGTATTTGTGACACCTTTGATGTTGCAAATGTCCATAGGCGATGGTAACCGCTTTCCATCCAGTGGGCCGTCTGCCTGTCTGCTGAACTCCTGCAATAAAAAAGTAAAAAATAAAAAAAATCGCGTAACTAAGTAGAAAATAAAATATATTTTAACAAAAATCAAAACCGACTCCAAACTAAAAAGCAAAAAAATTTCTACATCATACAGTGGGGGGAATTGAATAGGGTGAGGTGGAAGTGGGCCATCGGAACTTATTTGTCGCATGAATAACGATTAGCTCAAGACTAACAATTTCACGCCGATATTATGAGAGAGCGTGGTATCGCACCGATCGAGCTGGCCCAAAGAACTGTAATCAAGATAACATTTCCAGCATGACTCTACTAAGTCAGATTTTTATTTAGTTTTATTTTGGATTCAGAAGATATCAATATAGTCTAGAGTGGCATACGAACGAAGTAGCAGGTACACCCAGTAGTGGTGTGGACTTCATACAACTCGATTCCCCATAGCCTACCTCTATGAAACTTGCGACCAATAGGTCGAAAGCGCCATGCATTTATTGGCGTTTACGCGTTCTGTACAAACATATTACTACTAGTGTCTCTATAAATTAACTGGGGATCAAAAGGTCGAAAGCGCCATGAATTTATTGTATTTACGTTTTTTAATCGCGCATATATTATTACTGTTATTCTTCTTACGCTCGGGGACTTTTCACACATATTGGATGAAATAGCAACTCATTACCCGAATGGGCACCGCGTTTTTTTTTTTCAAAATATACATACGGTAAGATTGCAAAATTAAAAATACAAATTGTAATAAGAAAATAAGTCGTGATTAAGTCGTTGTAATTTAAAACTGTAAGTTTTATTTACGAAAATAATTCAATCATCAAATCTTGTGCTTTTTCGTATGCTGATCGTGTGGCCTTAATTTCTACAACAGCGGTGTAGGCGGTGCTTATATTATATGGCAAAGACGTCGAATTTCCACCCCGCATTGACACTGAATCTCTAATAAGAAATAGCTAAGTAACTCGTCGTTCTAGCTTATATACAAAGTAAAGATTTAACAAATCAATAGACAAACATCATAGAGTCCATCGGGCGCATTGTGCAGCCAATACGTGTATGCAGTTTGCATATTAATGGCTCAATCTGAGATCTTGCTGTAGCCAGTGCTCATTCTATTCTATTTTAGTCTACTAGTATATAGGAACTGCGGCTTTGTTGAATGTATGATTTGAGTTATTACTTGCTATGAGGTAAACGGCAACATATATTGATAGTCCGAAATCAAACAGTAGCTTACGAAGTTTTGGTAAATTATGTTTGGAGGTACGTTAAAATATGGACTTATGTGAACTAAAGAGATACATTTCTGTCTGTTGTTTGCATGTATGTTAATGTATATAACTATTATTTTTATTATTTTCCCAATTATATATTATAATGTTTGTTTGTAAATGCAAGGTCTGGTAAAATTATCTTTCTTTTTTTTGTAAAATATACTTCTTTTTATTTTTATTGCAGGAGATCAGCAGACAGGCAGACGGCCCACTTGATGGAAAGCGGTTACCATCGCCTATGGACATTTGCAACAGCAAATGTGCTACAAATGCGCTGCTGCTCTCTTAAGGGAAACTAGAACCTGGTAACTAATGCCGGAACACAACTCAAGGTTGTTATGGCGACATACTTTAGACCAGGGTTGGTAGCCATCCAGTCGGGCAAATGCCCTACCGCCTGGCTGTGGGTTGTTAAGTCGCCTCTTACGACAGGCCGCCCGGCCGCAGGAAATTGTATTCTTTCTCCGTTCCTGCACGGATTAAATTACTGCTTAGGCTTTAGACTTTAGACCTTTATGTTGTTACATTGGTAATTTAACATACATGTCTTTTAAATAATGGTTAGAAATTTACGTAAGCAAAGTCGTGTAAAACTGTCAAAAGTTTTTTTATACTGGTTTCAAATAAGAACACGGAACCATTTTTGAAAGTATAAAAAATATTGAGAAATTAATACACCAGTATATGTCCCCATTACTAAGTGACCTGCCTTGTAATAATAACCCAATTAAATGGAAAACAAAAGATATGAATTAATAACATTATTCGCCATAAATAATGCGTTGGCAAGTAGGCGCTCTCATGTCTTGCCCTTGTCTGGCCGTTGTCATCCAGGAGTCATTCGCACTGGCTGGAATGCAATGTCGTGACATTCATTCGAGTGAATCATGTACCCTAAAATCAACCTACACGTCTAATACATAAAGTTTAGCTTGGTTTACCTTAGCTTGTGGATAATACGACCTTTTGAGATTTGACTTAAATTGCATAGTAAAGAAATATGAACGGTATTCCAAATACGAATGAAACGAAATTCGAAAAATGGCCGACAGATGCACGGGGCATTATCCAGGCTCCAATTACGCCTGGATTACTTCTCAAATGAAAATTACGTTTATCTGTCCCACCATAACGCTCAAAATTCTATGACATAAATCATGAATTTATTATCTTTTGATAATTTTATGAAGTTCAATGACGATTGATGTCTATTACTATAACGTCTTAATTTGCACTGTTTTACTGATCAAATGTGCGACTTAACGTCTTCGAAGTACGGTTGATTTTGAGGTGTATAATTATAAGGTTACAACTAGCTGGGAGCGTCGACTTTACAATTTTAGCCCGGATGGTTTCATGCAGTTTTTATTGTGGTAGGGTCATAGGCCCGGCTTTCCTTTCATTGCGTGCTCTGAGCATTTCTGCGTATTCGAATAGGGTTTAATTACGTAAATTGACAATTAGATCTGTCATTATGACATTGATAGTGATTGGTTACATGCTTTTGATGTTGTAATTAGGCCAAATTACGTCGTATTATTAAAGTTGTGGTAGAGTAATGGCTAGCGCACGCGTCCCAAAATCAAAGGGTGCGGGTTCGATCCTGGCCGGAACGCATGCACCGCTTAGTCAGTTTTTTGATCTAATGTGCATATTGTTACAATCACCACGTGCTAACAACAGTGAAGGAAAACATCACGATGTAACATGCACATCGAGATAACCGATGTGTCAAACCTCCCAAGCCGCCTTGGACAAGCGTGGCGGGTATACTGTCCATTCCCGCCTATAATGGGAGGCCCGAGCCCAGCAGTGGGACATTTATGGGCTGACATTATTATTATATACGTCGTAATATGGATATTATAAAATAGTGACTTGTGTAGGGTTTTTATTTGTTAAATATGATACTAATTGTCAAAAATTAAAGTGTCTTTATCTCACTCAACTCAATATAAAAAATAGAAATTATTATTATTATTATTACATATGATCAGAAACAAACATTACTAAAATAAACAGAATTTATAGGTGATGTTTATTGTACAGTTTTATTTTTATAATACATAACCAATTTTTATTAAAAGGGAAAAAATAATTTTAATAAATTGATTACTATAAACCAGCAGCTGTTTCTTTGTGTGGAAAGTTTGAACTTCCTATTTATTGAAATGTGTCTATTAAAATTATTTTACAGTATTTCATATATATAATGACGCAGATATCTGCGTAAATTTTGATACTTATATTATCAAAGTTATGTCCTGTTAAAAATATGTATATATCATTCCAAATTGGGATATACAACATTCCAAACATAAATCTATGTGTTCAAAAGTCGTTTGTATTTATGCGCTTGTACTTGTCAGTTCATAGCAATAGCAATACACCTATCTTGATCGCGACACGTAATTAGAGTTGCGCATACGCATACTTATTTTTGCGTTTTATTTGTTCGGCTTCACAGACCGTGAACTTTGATTTGTACTCATAAAATATATTTAGAGAAATGTAGATCTTTGTTTGATGTATGTTTAATGTTTTTACGTGCTTACTTCTTCCTACTTACTACGTGAGACTGAGACATGTATTCCAGAACGTTTAGACGTTTAACATGATAATCTGTTCATATCAAAAAGTATTGCAGTCCCCTGAGGCTTCATTTATTCTGAAACACTTTTTGTTTTTGGCGGATTATCTTCGGAGTATCTTAATTATATTTTCCCCCGGACTTAGAATCACATTAGCTGTACAATTTCCAAACCTAGCAAGTGCATTTATACCCCAGCAAAGAAAATGTCAGTAACTTTAATGGTATGCCGTTTTAAAACTATTTATGAAGCTTATTAGGAGCGATATCATATTTTGCTTAGTTTTTACATGTTTTGGCAAACATGTAAAGACTAATCAAGTGCAAGAAATGCACATTCAGTTTAAAATCAATATCAGTTGCACAGCTGTCTTCTGAAACTTGTAAAATATCTAATTAAAATATACAAGTCAATCTATAATATAAAATTGTAAAAGAGTAGTGTTTTGTTTTTACATTTTTTGATGTTTGTCTGTTTGTTCGGGATTCACTTAAAAACTACTGGGCCGATTTTGTTGCGGTATTCGCTAATCGATAGCAAATTTCCGGACTTGAATCCGGAATCTGCGATTACTTTATAGCTCGAGAATCCTACGGAAATTTTCTCTGATCTATAAAACCTTTGTAGTTGTGTATGTCTTTAGTATCTTGCGTCTTTTATGTATGTCATTAGGCGTGATCGTGGTAATGTAAGAACACGAAATAAAGTAAATTACAAATAAGTATATATACAAATTAAAATTAAACTATAAAATCTAGTCCCAGACCGCTGCCAGTTGGAAACGTACCCAAAAGACTGGCCACATTACCTCGCTGTATCGCAACGCTAATGCATTGTCCGAGGTACAGGTCAGTCTTTTGGTCACGTGAGACGTCTATCAGGCGTTTCGCTATGTCTCGATAAAGTTTGTGCGCCGCAGGCCCCCATGGTCCCAGGGTCTCGACCCCAAAAGCCGCATAAAGTATATAATATTTATTAGAAGTAAAATTTTTGAAAATAATAATACAGACATCGACCCTTAAAATTGTGTTAAAAAGTGAAAAGAAATAAACTAAAAGAAAAGACCTCTGTCCTGCCTATGTGGTGGCTAAAATAAACAGCAGACTTCACTTGTAAAATCTGTAATTCGTATAGAACACTACCTTAACTTTAGTCTTCAATGTTAATGTGACTTTTAAATACATAAATTACTTTTTTATCAGCAGTTTTCCATACCATAAGGGTACTCAATGTCATGGCTTCGACATTGCGACAAGTTCATCAAGTTATTTTTGTATTAGCAAACGTATTTCCAGGTAATTTTGTCGTAATATTGATTTTACAATCAGCCTTACATGTACACTACATGGTTACCCGCGACTTTGCTTCAGTAAATTTTGAATTCAGATCCCCCATTTTATTATGAAAAAGTTAGTTACTATTTCGTATACATTTCCTATGTAGGAAGGATGCTTAATTTTTTTTTAATTTTGAAGTTAGCAAACAGGGATATGGCCCATAAATTACATACATACATACATACATAACTTTACGCCAGTTCCCTTGCGGGGTAGGCACGAACAACAGAGTACCATTTAGGCTTATTCTTACACACCTCACTTGCCTCTTTGACATTCATAACTCTTGTCATGCAAGCTCGTCTGTTCTTAAGGCTCCTGACATCACCTTCTGCTAGTACACGATCAATTTGATCATGGAAGGTGTGTCGTGGCCTTCCACGACTTCTGCATCCATCCACTTTTGCATTGTATATCTTTTTAGTCATTCTTTCATCATGCATTCTTTCCACATGCCCGAACCACCGGAGCATTCCTTTCCTTACCTTCACCCCGACACTCTCTTTCAGACCAACTCTCTTTCTTACTTCATAAATTGATATATATATATATATATATATATATATATATATATAATATATATATATACACATATATATATATATATATATATATATATATAGCTGGAGTACAGCTAACACGCAGACAACCCACCTTATGGACAGTGGTCACAGTCGCCTACGGACGTTGGCGACACCAGAGATACATGCTGGATCACGGATCCTTATCACACAGCTTCGCTGGTTCTATTAAATAATTTTTGTGGACTGTATAGGGTATATTTGAGAGTGAGAGGTATGCCAAATCCTGCACAAAAACCAATGGGGTAATAAGCACCACTAACCTCGGAATCCACCTCCAATGGGGCAGCTAGACAGCTCCTGAAGTGCACGGCACTAACAAGTCCTCGGATGGCACTTAGGTTTAAGTTATGGCACACTCACACCAAGAGCAAGCACGGCTTGTGTCTAAAGTTTAATAGGATCTCCAAGAATGGGATGTGAAACGTTCACTTACACGGAGAAAACGGAACGTCCGAACTGACCTCGCGTGCGTTGGAGACTGGTTTCACCACCACGCAATGGCGGCGAGACCGAAAGCCAGCGGCACTTACAAAACTACCCACATCAGTATAAATCGTGAGGATCCAACAGGCACCTTTCTGAACAGTTCCTCGGAACACTTCATTGTACAATCGATATAGTACGCAAAGAGCGCATTTACTATGCTCTGGGTGTCTGGGATCGACCCCACAGTAGCCCGCTGTATATCACAAATAATAGAAGCGTAACTTGCTTATTTTGGAGATATATGTGTGTTTGTCTGCCGATTATACTTATATATTATTATTATTATATTACACTGATCGAGCCCGCCCTAAGAACTGTAATAAAGATAATAGTAACAGCATGGTTTTACCACGTTATAAACTTGACTTACTAGGTACATACATGAATTCCAAAAAATGTTCTCGAATAGTAACTTAGTTTGAATACAAAATAGGGAATTTCGTATGTTTTTTTAAAATACATAAAAAACAAACATTGGTTACCCGCACTTGGTCTATTTTTATTTCAATATGTGTTTATTCCGTTTTAAGCATCTGTCGTGAAGTTCGCTTTTGTGTTTCAAGATCTCCCAGCGCGAGATTTGTTTACGTAAATAAATACGCTCATCCTTGACCGAATTCGATGTAAATGAATCGACAAAAAAATATAATCCGATGATTGATGAGGCTAGCTTGTAATCTGAATAATTTTCATTTTAAAATTCATTAAAATACTATACATACATACATACATACATAACTTTACGCGAGTTCCCTTGCGGGGTAGGCACGAACAACAGAGTGCCATTTAGGCTTATTCTTACACACCTCACTTGCCTCTTTGACATTCATAACTCTTGTCATGCAAGCTCGTCTGTTCTTAAGGCTCCTGACATCACCTTCTGCTAGTACACGATCAATTTGATCATGGAAGGTGTGTCGTGGCCTTCCACGACTTCTGCATCCATCCACTTTTGCATTGTATATCTGTTTAGTCATTCTTTCATCATGCATTCTTTCCACATGCCCGAACCACCGGAGCATTCCTTTCCATTAAAATACTAACATTTGAAAAAAAATATATATATATATATATATATATATACACATATATATATACATATATATATACATATATATATACATATATATATATATATATATATATATATATATATATATATATATATATATATATATATATATATATATATATATATATATATAGCCGGTTGAAAAAAACCTAGCATACAATGCAAGCGCCGACTACACTACACTGTTGGAAAAACATCTAATTTGCGATGTATTTCCTTATTACAATTTATATTTTTAATTTTACCGCCTATTTTGAAACAAAGCCGGTGCTCGATCGGGTAATGAGTTGCTATTTCATCCACGTATGGAAAGATGCCAAGCGTAAGAGATTGTTAGTTATACACTAATAATATATGCACGAATAAAAAACGTAAGCGCCAATAAATTCATGGCGCTTTCGACCTTTTAGTCGCTAGTCACTGCTTTCTTAAACGTAGGCTATGGGGTATCGAGTTGTATGAAGTGCAAGCCACTGATACATAGTTTTATAATATTTATCTCTTAGTTTGTCGGAAAGTTTATCGCAATGAAACTCCCAAACGGATAAACGAATTTCGATGATAAATTTATACATATCCGAAAAATGACTTGATTGCGTTTTATTGGCGCCTCTGTTGCAATCCACTAACAAATACATTGTCATGCCAACGAAAATGACAATGTCATAATTTTGATACGTTTTGTTCTCGTGGTTAGTTCCACCTACACTAGATGGAGTTACTGATATTATCAATAAGGTTATCTAAGTTTGACATTTCTAACAATTATAACATGCCCACTTCATGAGATATATATTTTTTATAACGCTAGCGGAAAAGCCTTGCGCAATGTCTCCAGGCCCAGGACGAGGTTATCGTAGAGCGTGTGGGATTCCGAACTACCGGTCTTCAACTCTGTCTAGAAATTGTACATTATACAATCGGAGCAGCGGGAATAAGCTTGTAAATGTATAAATTCAAGTTAAAATCGCGGCCAAACAAAGAAACAATTACAGCTAATAAATGAATGTGTACGACATAGAGGATAATTATCTGCTTTGACCCTGAACTACATAATATGAACTGATGTACATATAAATATAACTTGGAATTACTCATTAGACCTTTTTAGTTGTCATAGTATGATGACTAGTCAATGTGTTGCCAAGCGATCAACAGATCATTATCCTGCACCATTTATCCGTGCAGGAACGGAGAAAGAATACAATTTCCTGCGGCCGGGCGGCCTGTCGTATGAGGCGACAAAACAACCCACAGCCATGTGGTAGAGCATTTGCCCGACTGGATGGCTACCACACCTGGTCTAAAATATGTCGTCATAACAACCTTGAGTTGTGTTCCGGCATTAGTGACCAGATTCCAATCTCCCTTAAGAGAGCAGCAGCGCATTTGTAGCACCTTTGGTGTTGCAAATATCCATAGGCGATGGTAACCGCTTTCCATCAAGTGGGCCGTCTGCCTGGATGCTGAACTCCTGCAATAAAAAATAAACAAAAGACCAAAAAATTTAGTTGACAATAAAATATATTAACTCTAAAATAAATATAAATAAACCGGCAGACAAACACACACATTGTACATCCCCAAGCTAAGCAAGTGATGCTTGTGTTGTGAGTAATATACAACGGACCACTTCCGGGCCGATTCCAGATACCCAGACCATTGTAAATAACGGAAAGATCGCTTACGAAATCTACCACGCCAGGAATCGAACCCAAATCTCACTGCAGCGGAGAGGCGCTGCAGTGATCGGCCGACTAAGGCTTAGCCCGCTCAATCACAGACCGTAAAAAATATCATTTACCTGTAATAGTAGATTGTTACACGAGGGGTCAAAGTGACCTATTTAGGTATGAGATGGTTTGGCGCACGAGCGTAGTTAAGGCGCTAATATTTCGAGTGCCTAAATAGGCCTTTCAGTGGATGTTAACACTGCTTTTTATTTCGAATATGAGGAAAGTAAATAAAAACTGAAAAGTCAAACAAACAACTACTTCTCTAATAAAATCAGGCGTTAAAACCAGATCTAAATCTGATGAACTCACATATGAAACGTCAAGTAAATTTTTTTTCTTTGGCATTCTACCAGCCAGTACTTTTGTCACATCTCATATTTATGTAAATTAACAAATAACCTAGTGATAAGTAATTTTTAAGTATAAAAGGTTGTTACAAAATTGTTGACATTTTCTTACAACAATTTATGCCACGTTTTAACAGTGGCTCTAAAAGAAGTTAGGACATGACTTGTGCATGTATTATTTATGGTTCTCGTAGTTTTTAAGTTTTTTGACAGCAGGGAAAATCGTTTCCCAGGGATGGAATGTCCTGCTTTCATCCCTGTGATTAGACAATTGTAAACGTACTTCCAGAATATGAGAAATGAAAAGTTTTTTGAAAGAGCCCTGTATATAATCACAAGAACCGAGAAAGTAGTATGGCTCTCGTACAGGGCACAGCAAAATCGCCGCGCCGCCGATAGTGACCGGGCGCTATGCGGCGATCTTCCATGATCTGTGGATCCCATGTTCTTAACGGAACTCGAGAGTGTGGAGCGCCCACAAAATATGAGATTTTTTTAATAGCCCAGTCGACAGTCAAACTATCACACACATAAAAGATGTATGAGTATATCTAATAATTGAACTTATGACCTTTACTAAATACGTCAACTTGTCAGTCAACATAATTCAAAGACAAGACCCCAAAACTTCTTTTATCGTCTAGTGATTTCGCACGAAAACAAAGGCGTGTCGGGAACAGTTTTCAGACAAAACAACCTGACTGTTTACTAACAGTTCGCCATTGGGGAAAGAACGTCAATTACCATCTTGTTTGAATGAGCCAGATTTGACACTGTGCCAGCGTTACTACGCGAATTGTCAACGTAAATAGTGATTTCTTTTTGGCATTTACTATGTAGTATTTACAAACAAATGGGCTAGATATATCTGCGCCTGTCATTGGTGTAGTGTGAGTCACTGCTCGCTTTTTAGACTAAGAATATTAGCAACTATACATACATCCCTCTGCTCAGCTTGAACGTTTCTATTTAGGGCTGAATAAACTGTATACCCGCCAAGCACGCCCGTTGCAGATTAATAGGTTAAAGACATCGGCAATGAAGACGTGTATGTAGGTGCACTCATAATATTACTATGTACCTTTAGCAGATATTTATAGATCCGACATGCCCATTAAACTAGGAGATTGCCAAAACTATATATATCCTTTATTAGAATGCTGCCCTACGAGTACCTTGGAGACTAAGCTACTATAGCTTTTCTAAATTCATTTTTTTTTTACTAAGTATATCAGTAGACAAAAGGAAATAATAGTGTGTCCTGCCAAACTAAGGTTGGTGTAAATAGATATTTAACCGCCGCTTAAACCACCTTCAACAAATATTTATTTATTTTATTTTATTTTACAGTTTTAGGATGACTATCAGCTATTCACATTATAATAATAACATATTAGTGATAGTGAGTTATTAACAACGATATACCCATTAACCTAAGAGATTGCCCAAGTTGTGTATGTCCTTAGTATTGTTACGAGTTACAGGACTCGAATTAAAATGCCGTTAGAATTACTATAGAATTTATTTAGAACTATACAAACACGTATAACACAGGTACAAATATAACTGAACACAACCAGTACAAACGTAATGCACGATTCAATAACACGCGCAAAGTCCGTCACTATATAGATTATCGAATGTACACACGTCTTGCCACGCTTGTGGTTATCGCTTAACTGCCGATCTCTCCATTGGGGCATTGCTTTATACTGCACCGATACAATATATCTGCCCGACCGAATTTCTTAGAATCAGTTCGACACACCTGGCTAATGACTGGCCATAAAAGATTACAACACACAATAGGCTGTTTTCCTAAATACAAATTTTAAGCACAAAGTAAACAAAAGAAGTTCAAATGCGGAAAGGTAATAAATTGCAGGTGTGAATTGGTCTTTGTCGGTCGTAACAGTATGTTACGTTTGTGTAAATTGGTAGTATTCTCTTTCAATACGTACACCACAGGAAACCAGCATTTAATTTGATGTTACATGTATCCAATAGAAACATTTCTGTCGAAAGTGATTTCCGTGATATCTCGATAAGCAAGAAGCTGACATTTAATCTAATTAAGGACAACTGTACAACTAGATTAATCGCTTTTGAAATATTTTTCTCGACACAGCTAATTTACAAACTAGCAAGATCGAGGGGCACGTATAGGCATCTGCTTCAATGAGCGCTCAACTTTGGATCTTTGCCAACTACAGAAATGGTTTTCAACATAAATAAAAACTCTTTTTATTTACTTACTCATGTGTACATTTCGAAATATGTTCAGAAACGTTTAGTCATACGTCGATATTATATATTACTAGTTGTGCCCGCGACGTCGTCCGCGTGGAATTTATTTTCAAAACCCCCCGATTTTGAAACATTCTTCATTGGTGCTCCGTTCTTATGGGTCTTAGCGTGATGATATATAGCCTATAGCTTTCCTCGATAAACGGGCTATCTAACACTGAAAGAATTTTTCAAATCAGAACAGTAGTTCCGGAGATTAGCGCGTTCAATCAAACAAACAAAGTCTTCAGCTTTTTATATATTAGTATAATATATTTCGAAACATCGATTTTAGATAAGTTTCTTACCCGTTATTACTTTAATTCTTATTCAGCTATCTTATCATGTAGTATAGAAGGCAAAATATATTAGGCCAAAAAACTGTAGACTATACGATCCAATGTTTCATCATAATATGCTTACTAATCAAATACTGGGAATGTATTGTAAAAAATGAACTTAAATTATTGTGGCGGCTAATTACTATTACAGTAAATAATTAACAAAAATCTTAGAAGTGCATATTTCTAGGCCTTATTCATAGTCTGAAAAATAGATAGCAATGAATTTTCCTATATCTTGTTTCTATTCTAATAATCTTACTTTGTGTAAATAAATAGAATTAATTTATATATTCTTTATCACATGTTCTCTAAGAAGTTTTAAAAATAATAAACATTACCAATTTACCCAAGTCTATGTAAAAAAACTAAGCAGTAGTAACTTCATCATGTTAATATTTTACTCTTATATTTTTATCTTAAGTCCTAATAATGACTTCTCTACGTCACTGTTGGAATATGAAATGTTAGTGCATTACACTATCAACATCTAGCATAACATTATCTAGGCTCGACAATGAATTAGTATAAAGGATCTAAGCATATAAAAAAAGACAATACTTACAAAATTGCCACATTACATGAGTTTTGTTATCTAACCTTATTAAAAAAGTAGATTTGAGTCATAAGTACATTAGTCACTTGTTCCACTCACTAAACAGTGCAAACGAAGCATAGCTATACGTTAATATGAATGCAAATATTATATACTAGCTTCTAGCGGACTTCGTCCGCGTGGAATAGTTAACCCCCCGCTCCCCCCCGATTTTGAAATATTTTTGGTCTTAGCGTGATGATATATAGCCTATAGTCTACCTCGATAAATGGGCTATCTAACACTGAAAGAATTTTTCAAATCAGACCAGTAATTCATGAGATTAGCGCGTTCATTCAAACAAACAAACTCTTCAGTTTTATATATTAGTATAAGATAGCATTTATTAATATCACAGTATTTTATCAAATGTATATATTTGTTGAATTAAATTGCTATGTATATAAAATAAAGAAATATAGACACTAGTCATATTTAGGTGACGTATTAAATAAAATTAGTCAACTTTAAAGTCGCTCTGTTGTTCATGCCTACCCCGCAAGGGAACTGGCGTGAAGTTATGTATGTATGTATGTATGTAACTTTAAAGTAAACATTAAGCCGTAGTAGCTTAGTGGTTAACGCTCTAGAATTTCAAGCTAGCTTTTGAAACTCTTTTCTATCCATGCAGGAACGGAGAAAGAATAGCCTCCTGCGGCCGAGCAGCCTGTCGTAATAGGCGATAAAACATCCCACAGCCAGGTGGTAGGGTATTTGCCCATTTGGATGGCTACCACCCCTGGTCTAGAATATGTCGCCATAACCACCTTAAGTTATGTTCCAGCATTTGTGGTCAGGTGCTACTGTCCCTTTGGAGAGCTTCAGTACATTGATTGCTAGCACCTTTGATATTGCAAATGCCTAGAGGCGGGGCGTTGCTAACGCCTCTATTATAGCAAATGTCTACAGGCGATGATACCAACTATTCTTCCTGTTCTCTACCTAATGTCCTCCAGCAATGATAACCCTGACCGAGTCATATATTTAAATAATTTTAATTGTGTCTGTTTAATCTGAATGTATTTATTGCGCAGACGATTTGCAATTGATGAATATTCATGCCTTATTAATATGTACATACATACATAAATAAGCATTTATATATGATTACCGATTACCGATACAAGAAGAGTTTTTATAGCTCGTGTAAAGCAGACAGGATGCCGACCTCTTTTCTTTTGCTGTCGATTAAGGCTTTGGAAAAATGTGCTATAAATAGCTATGTTTCATTGTCAAAAAATCACTCATTTTGCCTTAACTTATGAGTTATGACCATCATTAAAACTAAGTAAAAAGAACATTAATAAAACCTAGTCCATTTCTGTCAGCAATATTATATTTTTTCTGTGAAAAAATTAATGGCTTCTTGACCATTTAAAAATCCATAAGCTAAGCAATTTGTGTACAATACATAAATATAATGTTGAAAGGAAAATCGTACTATATCGTGTTAAAAATAAAACCTATTTTATTTTCTTTGAATCCGTATTACCGATTATCTAAAAAAATAAAATATCGAAAGGTTATACTCCTGAAGTGGTTCCAAGGTCACCAAGTCAGGGTCTGATTAGAGCATCAATCCTTGTTGAAGAGTATGTAAACCGAAGAGCGAGATGGCAAATTTGTTCACGCGTGCCAGTTGTACAATTTCCACAGGTAATTTTATGATGCTAAAAATTACTATATTGTTACGAGGTGCAGGACTCGAATTAAAATGCCGTTGGAATTATTTATAGAATTTATTAGAACTATACAAACACGTATAACACAGGTACAAATATAACTGTACACAACCAGTCCAAACGTAATGCACGATTCAATCACACGCACAAAGTCCGTCACTAACGTCTTGCTTCGCTTGTGGCTATCGCTAGACTGACGATCTCTCCATTGGGGCATTGCTTTATACTGTACAAATACAATATGTCTCTCGCCCGCGTGGCCTGAATTTCTTAAAATCACACCTGGCTAATGACTACTGTTGGGCGTGGGGGCGCAGGGGTCGCCCTATATGAAACAACCCTTAGCAAGTTGACTTTATTTATTTATAGGCGCTACAATAGCAACTGGTGCGATCAGCACAACTGTATCAAACGGCACGTTCGAGGTTAACCAACACAACTTATCACTAGCCCCGGACGTTACACTGAACGTAGATAGCACTAATTGTATCGATTACATCGATCAATACGAGTGGCACTAATCACAATCACTGGTGGTTCACAATATCCACGTAGACACACTGAGAGTCCGTTGGCTGTAGAGTCTTCCGAATGCTCCTTGATCTTCCTGGTCTTCTTAGTCTTCCTTGTGTGTATTACTTGTTCGGAAACTTTATTTGACCGACTGGGAGATGCCGTAGGCTCGCCCCGTGCTTACTAAAGTACTACAAAAATGCAGACGCTTAGCAGCTAACGGAGCGAGCTACTATCCGCGGTAAGCGAGGCGTGGGGGTACGAGATTTCCGGGGGAGAGGTCAAGGGAATGATTCTGTCCGCAACAACTACCATAAAAGATTACAATATACAATGGGCTGTTTTTCTAATTACAAATTTTTTACACAAAGTAAACAAAAGAAGTCCAAATGCCAAAAAGGTAATAAAATGTGTTTCTACAGACGCAGGTTTGAATTTGTCTTTTTTCGGCATTCAGGTCGTAACAATATCTTGCTTGTTGTTCTTTTATGTTTTCCTTAACACCGACTTCAAAATGTTCTGGAAAGAAGTCGGTTAAATATTTGTTTTTTGGTTTTTAGTGTGAAGTTTTTTTTTACCTTATACAGTGGTAGTGAGAAGAATATTAATATCATACATTTTTAATACGACTTCTGTGGTTAATCGGCCTTTGCCCCCGAAAGATTCACTTAAAAAACGGAACAGACAGACAGACAGAGTTACTTTCGCATTTATAATATTAACAGGGATTAATAGGGACATTAAATATTAATAGGGATAGGGGTTAATTTTTATTGTACCTATAAACTTGAGAAATGATTAGTTTCTCACTAACACTTTCATTTTAGTTTTATTTTTGCGATAAAAAGTATGGCCAGTGACCAAAATGGCCTAAATGGCCCAAAATTACCGAATTGGCTGAAATGGCCAAAATGACCAAAAAGGCCAAAATGATCAAAAAGGCTAAAATGACCGACATGGCCAAAATGATCAAAAAGGCTAAAATGACCGACATGGCCAAAATGATCAAAAAGGCCAAAAATACCGACATGGCCAAAATAGCTAAAATTACCAAAAAGGCCAAAATGACCGAAATGGCCAAAATGGCTAAAATGACCAAAAAGGCCAAAATGAGCGAAATGGCCAAAAAGGCCAAAATGACCGAAATGGCCAAAATGACCAAAAAGGCTAAAATGACCAACATGATCAAAATGACTGAAATGACCAAAAAGGCTAATTGACCGAAATGGCCAAAATGACCAAAATGGCCAAAATGACTAAAATTACCAAAATGACCAAAAAGGCCAAAATGACCAACATGGCGAAAATCACCAAAAAGGCCAAAATTACTGAAATGACCAAAAAGGCCAAATGACCGAAATGGCCAAAATGACCAAAATGGCCAAAATGGCCAAAATGACTAAAATTACCAAAATGACCAAAAAGGCCAAAATGACCAACATGCGAAAATCACCAAAAAGGCCAAAATTACTGAAATGACCAAAAAGGCCAAATGACCGAAATGGCCAAAATGACCAAAATGGACAAAATAACCGAAATGGCTAAAATGACCAAAATTACTAAAATGGCCAAAATGACCAAAATTTCCAAATTAACCAAAATAAATAAAATGGCCTAAATGGCCAAAATTACCGAAAAGGCCAAAATGAAAAGTATCCCATGTCCACCCTCGGTATTTAATTCACATACGTACCGAATTTCAGCCAAATCGACCCATTAGTTTTTCCGTAAAAGCATAACAAACAAATAGACAAATATATTTTTATCCCGGAAACTATCCCATTTTCCGGGATAAAAAGTATCCTATGTTCATTCTCGGCATCGAAAATATATATATACTGAGTTTCAGCCAAATCGGTCCAGTAGTTTTTACGTGAAAACGGAACAGACAGACAGACAGACAGACAGACAGACAGACAGACAGACAGACAGACAGACAGAGTTACTTTCGCATTTATAATATTAATAGGGATTACACTATGTAGATATCTCTACCTGTGGAGAGCGTAGGCTGTATATACTATAACTGGACGTGAAGTAATACGAGCGTTTTCATATAATATTCATATTTATTACACAACGATATGGTACAATCTATATATAAGTATATAAAAATCAATTGCTGTTCGTTAGTCTCGCTAGGTGAATAAATTTGAAAAAATACTTGGAATATTGTAAACACAACAATTTCGCTTTCCCTGGGGAACTATTCCTACCTGTCAAACATTTGATGTTCGTTCCGTCGTTTAGAAGTAAATTGAATTTAAAAGTGTTTTTTCTTAATTTTTTTGATTTTGAATGTTAAACCTGTGATGTTCGTCCCATCGTGCCATCATTCAGAAATCAACGTTTTTTATTTATTGATTCTGAGGCGGTACGAAGTTTGCCGGGTCAGCTAGTTCAAGGATATATATAGAGTCAGTTAAAAAGAAAATAAACAAATGAATGTCGACAGTGTCAAAATATTAAAAAGTAAATTAACTAAAGAGGTCGGTTCCAACAATACCTATAAATTTATCCTTCGCTAAAGATTTTCCAGAAAGTGTCATTGTTCTTTGCAAAGAATTTGGATAGTGAAAAATTCTAAAGCGTAATTGCTTTACATTGTAACAAATGTATATTATATAATATAACCTTGAGACAGGTCGAACAACGAACTACTAATGTACAAAACCTTTTCTTGCCGACCTTATAAACAGAACTTGAATGTAACGCGAAGAATTTCTCTATTGAAATGCTCACGATTTGCGCAGACGAGCGTTTGCAACTTACAAGTAGCACACTACGAGTGCAATATAAAACAAAGAATTTTTATACAAAATTCCGTAAGAAATATGAAACTAACAACAATCTATATTAACTAGTGGTGGCCCATGCTCGAAATTCGACCATAATAATTAATGTCAAAGACTATACTTCTATAATCACGCATTTCGCCAAGACTACACTGTTAATTTGACTTGAACAATAAACAAAAGAGTATAATATGCGTGTGTGTATCAAATACATGGTAGTGTGTGTAATGTTTTTTTTTATTGATTTCATGTATTTTTTATGCAGAATAAAAAAAAAATGCATTGGTCGCTTCTTCTATATATAAACTATAAGTGTGCAAAATTTCATACTCCTCCGTCCATTCAATTTTAGTAAAAAGGGGTACAAAGTATTTGCTTCACGTATTAATAATATATTGAAAAACATTTTATTGTTTGTAAGAATTTTTAGCTAAACCTATTGTAGAGGAGTTGCCGCTTTTTCTTCTCAAACAGCGATAACACTTTACAAACTAGTTTACATAGAATAGAAAGTAAATTTAAAACCGACTAGTATCTCAGATGTTAAGTTACATTTAAAAAAATGACACCATCTTTACTGTTCTATTTTTCTCTCATGTCGTAATTCAATCGTGTATTCTATTTTACTTTGTTTTTAATTGCACGAGTTCAGCAGATAGGCAGACGGCCCATTTGAAGGAAAGCGGTTACTTACCGTCGCCAATGGACATTTGCAACATCAAAGGTGCTACCAATGCATTGCTGCTCTCTTAATTGAGACTGGAACCTGGCTAGTAATGCCGGAACACAATTTAAGATTGTTATGGTGGCATACTATAGACCAGGGTGGTAACCATCCAGAAGGAAAAACAAACTACCACCTGGCTGTGGGTTGTTGTGTCACCTCTTACAACAGGCCGCCTGGTCACAGGGAATTATAATCTTTTCCCGTTCCTGCACAGATAATACTTATAATGAATATTAATATCCTTGATAATGCTCATTTCAATATTGATAAACAGACCACAGCCAAATTTTATCTACAATTTTGAATACAAACTTGAATAACGTAATAAATGTTACATCCTCTAAATATTTCGTAACATGTGTCATTTACCCAATTTAAATAATGCAGCGGGGTTAAAAGGGAAATATATTTTCCCGTATGTAACTTATTTATAATAATGTGAATGTGAAATTACCGCTCGTCTAAAGGCGTAAAACACTACAATAAAAAAACAAGCCCCTGTAGTATGAACTCTAAGAAATATTCTTTAGGAGCTTTAATATTACTTCGTTTTACTTTAAACGATTGCTGTGAAAACTTCAATTCTTACAAAAGGCGTGATTTTTCACTTTGGTATTTAAATTTTCTTTTCTTTGTACATTTCTAAGATTCCGTTGCCAAGTAGTAAGAATGGAACTTTTACTTATGGGTTCTTCATGTTTGTTCTTCTCTATCTCAAATTAAAGTAAAGTGAACAACTAACTTAAATGAAAAAAATATTAAGGAACATCTTAATCGCTTTTCGAGATACATGACTACGTATTATGAGAATATTGGCGTAATAAGATAGATTTATTATATACAGATATGATGTAGATTATTGAGTTTCATATAATCGAATACAATGCAAGAAAACTTAACTTATTTGTATTGTATTCTACTCATAGTCCCTCAAGACTATAAGTAGAATACTGAGCCTAGATCATCGTCTTCTATGGGTAAGGTGCCCAGAAGGCTGGCTACGTTTCCTCGCTGGATCGGACAGGATAGCTGATAGGATATATATATATATATATATATATACATATATACATATATATATACATATATATATATATATATATATATATATATATATATATATATATATATATATATATATATACGGATAGCTTTGGGCTAATCGTGCTTTATGTCATGAATGAGAGTTTTTATAGTCCACTTTCCCTCTCCCTATCCAACCTTCCTAAAAGTAATTTATGTATGTGATGTAACTCTATTTGTTGTTGTATTTTTATTTACTAATAATATATGTATATATTTTAAACTATGCGCACTAAATACCGACCCATTATTAAAAATGCGAAATTATCTCCAGGAGGTTGTCTGGAAGAAATCGCTGTTAGCGATAAGACCGCCGATTGTGCAAGTTGAATGATTGTTAACTCGTGTGTATTATTTTCTTGTGTGCAATAAAAAATATTCTATTCTATTCTTCCTTATCCCATCCTCATATCCTATCCCTTCTATCCATCCCATTCCTCCTGTCTGATCCCACTGTCTCATCCTCTCTATCCCATCCTAAAGGCTGGCAATGCGTTGGCTTCGCCATTGGTGTTGCAAACGTCTATAAGCACCGGTAACCACTTTCCACGAGCTGCGCCCTCTGCCTGTTTGCCAGCTTCGCAATAAAAAAAAAAGCGCAGAAGTGAAACTTGAGAAAAGTAGCTTACGAGGGAATGAGATAAATATAGAGTATCAGGAGTATTAGAATAATTATAAATTAAGATGCCTATGCCTTCTCTGGATCGCTTCAGAAGGAACTGTACTTACATGGCTCCTCTTATTTATAACTCTTTGCCAACTAATATTATAAATCTACCCTCAAGAAAATTCACTGTAGTCTTAAAAAAGTGGCTGATTAAGGAGTGTTTCTATACTGTAGATGAATTTCTTAAAAAAAGTGCTTGTCGTTATTATCTATATGGAAAATCTTAGTGATTGATCTATTTGTTAATTTTTCACTTGACATTAATTGCTTACATATTGCCAAAAATTAACATATTTTTTTTATAAATTAGAATATTTATGTAAATTATAATTTTAATTTTATTGTAATATTTAATTCCTTTTGTACACCACTATGTGGTAGAATGTACTGTGCTTCTACATTTGTATAACACCTGTATGAACTACATTCTTGCAAATAAAGATGTTGATTGATTGATTGATTAAGGTTTATTATTTTTGTGATATTTTTATCAAGCTCAAAAACTATTTTATATTTTAATGCAAAATATTACGTTTCATATATTACATGTTTAAGATATATTAGAACACATTTTATTCAAATTCCATGTTTTCACTTTGAAGAAATGACACGAGAGCCTTATGATAACTAAAATAGGAAACAAATGCTCTAGTTTCAATTTAATTTATGAACTTCAAAACTTCAACATATTTTGAACTCTATCTTTATGATAATATATAGATAATAATCGCGGTGGTTTATTTGATTTTTGTTATTCCGACGTTTCGGCCACTTTTCAATGGCCATGATTACGGAAGACAAAGATGTCGGAATAACAAAAATTCAATAAATTATCGCACCTAAAACCGTTGAAACGTTGTTTTATTATCTATCTTTATGAGTTTAAATTATTAAAAAGAATGTATTCTATCTAAATCTCTCGCAAGCTTAGTCCTATAGATTGTGTGTTTATATATTTTTAGTGTCGCTTTTTCGTTTCATCGAGTTTCAAATCATAACGATTCTAAAGAAGTTTCACTTCAAAAAATAGACTTTTGTTTATTGCATATTTTTACTTCTATAATTATAACCAAACCAGGATTAAAAGTGACCTTTATACCCTCGCCAACCAAGAGCTTATCGGCTTATCCGCACATTCCTATCACATACACAAAAACCATTCATGTGTCAAAAGTCAACAAAAATACCTCATTCATACTCCACTTATTTCTACAAAATAACTTGAGAATCCAGTGTAATAAAATACATTTTATTTTATATCATCTTCCAGTGAATAAGACGTTAGTACGACGCCATTCACCCCCTCTCCTCATCCCCCTCACACCCTATCCACCACCTCACATCAAAGATTGAAGACTCGAAGGTGCTCGGAGCATTCAACATTTACATGAGAACGCACCTTTGACCCTTTCCCCCTTATCCATTTGTTTTATTTATCCGTTCCTGTCTTGTCAATTTATTCCCAAATGTTTCAAAAGTGTTTTGTTTGTTTGTGTAGCACGGTGGTCCTCAAAGTTTGTGCTTCTTTTGCCTCCCGCTTGACGAAGAAAATTAGTATATAATTAACGAGTTCCTTTTAATTTCAAGTTTAAACAGTAATAAGTATTGACAGATGTTATATACCTACATAAAATTATAATTAATCGATACTTTTTTTTGATAACGCAGGGGGAAAATATTTCAGTCTTGTCTGGGCCCTAAGTGGGAGATGGCCAATTTCGGAGGGAATTTAAAACTCCGCATAGACGTGAATGAGGACTTTGGTATAGGCGTTCCCAACTGCCTCGCTAAACCTAAACCTGCGCCCCTTGACGCGCATGGATTGGAACAACACGGGATCTAGTATACGTAGTTACTACCACCATGTCGCTTTATGCACTATATGGCCCACCCTGGATTGGCGAAGGTGGGTTCACGTCACCAACAGAGGTTTAGCCCGACTTCACTCCCCCTGATTGCAGACGGACCTCTGTGATGGAATCACGGGAGAAGAATCTGCGCGTATCTGCGTCTCCGAGGGCCAGTCTGACGACGACGTCCGGAAGTCGCGCACTTCTCTCCTTCTCTCTCTCAGGGGCTTCCTTTTGGGTCATTACTAACTTAAAAGGTCGAGACCGCCTTCCAATGATCATCGATGTGGAGCAAGTCCTCAATGAAGCCTTCCAGCGAATCGATTGACTCTGCAATGGCCTCGAGCTCTGAGGTTCTCATGCAGCGCACTCGAACAGCGTATGGAAGGCTGAGTCAAGTGCGGCGCACTCACGGCATTGAGTAAAAAACAAACTGTGTAGGCCAGTTATTTTTTTTTTAAGCTTCAATTAACAGACACTGCATATTTAGAATTTTATAATATTATACATTATAGATAAGTCACTCTTTAAATGCTCTTAGGCGTACCTTAAAAAGTTTGAGAAACACAACATTTGGAAGTTACGTGTTTCTCGTGTCAATCAAGACAACACATGCTTGACATATTAAAGGCACCCGGGAACGTTTGTGTTAAGCGCTGGATTGGTTCCAAATAAATATTCTATTTATCCTGAAAGGAAAATAGAAGGGATCTACCAAGAACAATATTTTTTTTACTGCATTATTTCAGCAGGCAGGCAGACGGGCCACCTAATGGTAATCGGTTACCAATCTATCAAAGAAGAACGCATACACTTAGGCCTTCCGATTTCTGGTGAAATGGAATTTTTTAGCATGCGCGACCATGGCGAATTTATGAGTTGCACACATCTATGTTTTGATACTTCTAGACTAATATATATATGTAGTGGAACACTTACAAGCCAATAGATGGCGCTGTGCAATAAGTCTAGGCCTCCGAGAAGCAACACTAACATCGCTGGAAGATCTTCCTTTGAGACGGAGGAGCATTCCATCTCGCTCCTCCACCCTATACGAGGCACCCTCTTCATATAGAATATAGATAGATAGATAACACTTTATTGTACACCATTAGAGAAAACTTACGAACTAATATTATTCTAATTGTGTACAAAGGGCGGTTTTATCTCTAAGAAGCGATCTCTTCCAAGACAACCTGTGGCAAGGATATTGCTGATTAGGCGTGGCGATGGTGGTATACATAATTATTGTACGATTACTTACATTTTAATAATAAATATATAAACATATAGGTACATAATAAAACTACGTTTTAACGGTTTTAAGCGCGGTAATTTTATTTGATTTTGAAGACACTGTGAGCTCTTTCTGCGTACAACGGAACACAAACCAACTTGACTGATAATTACTTTTATTTTTCCTTCCACCCATTTTAATATTATATAAAATTATTAGAGCTAGGCATGTTTGCTGAAGAGTTTCTTGCGCCGCTTCTTCTCTTCAAGCCATAACATGTTGCGAAGCGGTAGTAAATTAGATTAGGCTCCCATAGATTAAATAATAACCATAAACAAAATTAAAATTAAATAATTAAAATTAATAAGTTGGCGGTAGGCTAAATAAAACTTTAACAAAACTCGTTGACACTTGACATCTTTGTCTTCCGTGATCACGGCCACTGAAAAGTGGCCGAAACGTCGGAAAAACCAAAATCAAATAAAATTACCGCGCTTAAAACCGTTAAAACGTAGTTTTATTATGTATACAGGTCGCGAAAACTTAAGAAAATATTATATAGGTACATATTAAACTATGTCTGTTACATTTTTATGGCTTTAAAACTAAATTACTTACCGAGAATATTTTGTTTATATTTCTGATAATGAGAATCAATGGAGGAAAATGGAGGAAAACGCCTTGCGTGTATTAACGGGTGTGCGTCGGTTCGTCTGGAGCGACGTGATGTAGTAGAATGGCAACGTAAGCACCAAAATCAATTTTTATGTGATAGAGCCAAGCTGGAATCTTTATAGAAGCTCTTAGGACCCGGTTCGATCGGTATAATACCACGCTCTCACAGAATAGCGGCGTTAACGATTAGTCTTTAGCTAATTATGTTTCGTATTAAGAGTAAGATTTCCGATGGCCCCCTTCGGGGTAAGAACATTTTGTAATATTGGGATAGATGGGATGGAATGTGAAGAAGGGTCGCCCTATTCTATCCCAATCTCTTCAATCCACTGTAGTTAAGTGGGTTAGGCCATTGACGGCTTACCATACTGCAACGGAGAGGCACTGAGTTCGAATTCCTGGTACGGTAAATTCCGGAAACGATTTTCCGTTATTTACTATGGTCTGGGTGTGTGAGATCGGCTCCAGAATAGGTCAGTTGTATATTACACATGACACTAGCGTTACTTACTTAATTTAGGGATATACAATATGACTGTATGCTTGTCTGCAAAATATTTATAAAAAAAATCCTGTTTAATCCCTCTATCCCGTTTCTATTATACCATCCCAAACGCTGCCACGTGTTGACCTCACGCCTGGTGTTTCATATGTCTAGAGGCGACGGTAATCACTTTCCATTAGGTGGGCGCAAAAAAATATCAAATCAAAAAATTGTCTCCTCCGATATTGATTGTCCAGATCTTCTAAGTAAGGTCCACTTTAATATTCCAGCGAAGTCTATACGATTTAATCAACCCGTTAATATACCTTCAAGTTTTACCAATTACAGACAAAACTCATTTGTAATGCGAGAAAGTAATTATTTAAATAATATAAGTAAATACGATGACATCGACCCGTTTGTAATCAGTATTTCAGCCCAGCATGTAACAGATACACTCTACATTAGTATAAGTTTAGTATTAAAATTAGAATAAATTAATATAATAAGTTATTCTTAAGGTGCACCAAAACAGAAAAATTACTACATATAATGTCACATACACTAACAAAAACAAACAATAAGCGTGTACAGAGTCTCAAATTTTTCATAGAATTAAGTATTAGAAAAGGGTACGGAACTCGAGTCCGTAGAGATATATATAATAATAATAAAAGAAAAAAATCAGTATTTCAGGAGCCAAGCGGCCTTTAAGCGTTAAATTTTCAATAGTGACTAAACATCTCGGTGTCTTCTTTACGTCTGCATGTTACTATTAACCAATAGTTTATTTGTGAAAACTTGTCGTTAGCTTTCTTTTGTTAATTATAGTTATCTAATCAAATGTATTTAGCTGTAGGTTATCCATAAATAAATAGTTTATCAAAATATTTCCTGTAGCTACCACTACGACGTAAATAAACTTGTTTTTCACGAAATCTACTCCATTATTCAGCTTGTTGGTATAACAACATAATGATATCCACTTAATTCTAATAAAATATGAACGACCTTGTTTATAATAAATTCTAGTTGGGGTAATGAACTGTGTTTATATCAAAATTAATTCTACTTTGTTATATCTTAGAAGCAAAAATATAAATATGACACCTAAATAAGTCAGTATTGCTTTAAACGATTATGTTAATGCGACTTACTTACGCCATACTTAATTTAGGAACAAGAATAATTCAGTTAAATATAAGGAGTAAATAATCTATAATATTATAAAAATCTTAAAATGGCGTGTCTGTACGTTGAAGCTATTTAAAAAAAAGGAACTGGAATACACTATATAAATGATGGAGAACATGATGCAATTTTTTTTTTAGATTTCTTGTCTGTTTTGTCACGTAAAAACTACTCGGCTGATTTAAATGCGGTTTTCACTGATCGATAGGAAATTCTTACATTTAAAATCTGCGCTCCATTTTATCCAGGGAATTTTCCGGGGATCGGTTTTAGTTGTTCAGGTGCATAATAATTAGCTTATTCCGATACAGTTTTCAGTCAAACGATAGTTATAATTTTTTTTAAATGCACTCTATTTGGATCCATGCCATGTTTCTTCAAGACGGATTAGTGGGTTTCATACATCGGTTATCTCGGTCGGTTTTCTATCGGATACACTTGGGAGAGTGCTATGGAACTACACGACTTTGTTACCCTCTAAGATTTTGACGCGCCATATTGGAATCATTAACATGGTTTCAGCAATTAAAGCCGGCTCGGCTCTATCAATGTAATATCATGCTCTCTTAAAAAAACGCTGAGTAGTGGTCGCGTGGGTGTTCCGCGCGTGTACCCACTCAACCACGGATTGAAGTAGGAGAGACCTGCCCGTAAGGGCGAGCCCACGTCAGTCAGGGTCGCGGCGAAAAGCTCGCACACCTCCCGGGCCCCTGACATATGGCGACTGAATGACACCTAGTGGTTTTAGCGGGTATTCTGGCAAACTATCTGGCCGGCGAGTCCCACGCTGCCCTACTGTAGTCTCCGTGCAGCAGGGTGTCCACAAACAGAATTCCCCTTGAAAAAAACGCCTTCAGCTAATCATGTCCTCCCTCTCCTCTCTCATCCCCTCTACCCTGTCCTAAAGGCTGGCATGTGGTGACTTCGACGGTAATCATTTTCAATCTGGCGGGTTATCTGTCTGTTTTTTTTTTTATTGCAGGAGATCAGCAGACAGGCAGACGGCCCACTTGATGGAAAGCCGTTACCATCGCCTATGGACATTTGCAACACCAAAGGTGCTACAAATGCGCTGCTGCTCTCTTAAGGGAGACTGGAACCTGGTCACTAATGCCGGAACACAACTCAAGGTTGTTATGGCGACATACTTTAGACCAAGGGTGGTAGCCATCCAGTCGGGCAAATGCCCTACCACCTGGCTGTGGGTTGTTAAGTCGCCTCTTACGACAGGCCGCCCGGCCGCAGGAAATTGTATTCTTTCTCCGTTCCTGCACAGATAACTGTTTGACAGCTTCGGAATAAAAAATTCTTCAGCTAACTTTTGATATTGTTGCAATTGATGAATTATTATAGGACTTCTGGGACACCATGTATATTATGTTATGTAACGCAAGCCTCAAGTTCATCGAACCTAACAACAATGGTTCTTGGACATAATAATTGCTGTGATATCGTGATTCGAAACAAATAACGCAATATCACGTTTTAATTGTCCATCGTGAACGAGCGTGTGTCACGAACTGATATGTGCTTAAATATTCTGTGTGTGGTTTTTATTTATGATGTTTTGTTTTATCTGTAAATAAATATAGGGTAGGCCCTCAGACGAACAAAATAGATAGACCGAACCTCGAGCTCTCAGAGTTAAGCCGGCTAAAGGAAGCCGGTTTTTGAATAAGAAGCCGATCACCGCAGTGCAGTACGAGAACTTGGTTTTAATAATTGAATTAGCACTAATAAGTTGTAATTTCAAGTAAGGTGAAATAATTTTCGATGGGTACATTAATATTACTCGCAAAGATACAAATCACATGTTTACTGCATAGGTTTACCCACAAGTTAATACACAAGTATTTAAAAATATACTTCATTTCATTTGATATTTTGGTCATGTAAGCTCCATCTATATTTTTATTCAGGATTTAATTGAAACTTGACACTAACCCAGCTTATATCCTATTTTTGGAATGTGTTTTCTTGGGACACCATCCTTGGGCGTGGGGGCAAGGCTTTACACCGAGACCGTAGCCTCCGAGCGGAGGGACGGGGGATGGTCGACCGTCAAAATACCCACTAAACTTCACCTGCGCCGCTCTTCTATGCGCTTTTACGGGGTACCACAGGAACTAAACCATAGGTATTACATCTATTGGTGGCAGTTGCTTCTTCTTTGGAAATGAAACTCGATAGAAAATTGGACTGTATGATTATTATTAAACTATTTATATAACTTAGAATATACATAAAGAAGTACGTAATGAAAATGACAAATTGTGCGAGAGAATCGAGAGAGAGAGAGTGGTAAGACGTCATTGAGAATTGTTTATGAAGAATTAACAAATTTCGCCTCCTAGGTCGTTCCTATATCCCGCGTACCTAGCTGCTAATTGTGCGAGCTATAGGCGTTGGCTGTATGCGGGGCACGGAGAGTAGGTGTGCTCCGGCGGGCGGGTCAGGAGGGTGCTTTTTGTCCGCAACAGCATCTATCGCACCCTTGGCTTTCACTTAGGGCACCCCCGGGGAAGAGTACCCCCTTCATCAAGAGGAGGGGAAGTTCACGGGCTTTGGTCCGCGTGGTACCCTGTGATAGGTTAGGGAGGAGTTGCGCGTGGTAGCGGATGGGATCCGCGTACGTACTCTCCTCCCTCTCTCTTTCTGCCACCTTCTTCTGGACCATTACTCGCGCGTTAAGATACTTTACTTACCCAGCCTTCTAGGAACCTTACCTATTGACTTCGATGACCTAAGATCAGTATTCTACTTACAGTCTTAAGGGATTATAGGTATAATCCCTATCCCTGTTAATATTACAAATGCGGAAGTAACTCTGTCTGTCCGTCTGTCTGTCTGTTGCTCTTTGACGGAAAAACTACTACTCCGATTTGGCTTAAACTCAGTATATGTATATTTTCGATGCCGAGGATGAACATAGGATACTTTTTATCCTGAAACATGAAATACTTTCCGGGATAAAAATATATTTCTCTGTTTGGCTGTTCTGATTTCATGGAAAAACTATTTCACCGATTTGGCTAATATTCAATATATACGTAAGTTCAATATCTAGGATATTTTTCATCCCGGATAAAAGGATAGATTTTGGGATACATTTATGTAATTTTTATACCGAAAAGTTATGATAGGTTTTATGATTTGTTGATTTTTGACTAATTTGTCCATTCCGTCCTTTTCATCTATTTTTGTCAATTTTTGTCATGCATGTAGTTTACAGATAGACGGAGGATGGGATAGTTTCCGTTATAAAATGAAGTGAATCTTCCGGCGGTCAAACAATACTAACATAAAAATTTATTACAATGTAACCTTTATTAACGCCTGGTCTTTAAACAAGAGGTACGCAGTAGCGGTTGACGGTTGCGGTAAATTCTGATACAATTTAAGTTCAAATTTCTTTGTTATATTAGTTTCAATGTATGTATAATTTATTAATATAAATCCTTTTTGTCTTGATTAATGACGTCGTTTCCGTGAAGTAGACATATATAGACAAAATAATGCTTTTACTAAATACGGAATTCTAAAACGTTATTAATGTTATTTAAGCATTTAACACTCAACTTTAATCTGTAAGTAGCGAAGGCCTAAGAAAATAAACACACAATGATATATTTTAATAATCAAAACATTTCTAGGTCAATTATAATAATATCGCGCGTACAGACTAATATAAATTAACCTTTCATCAATTTGATTTTAAATCTTATTCTCCTTAAATTTAAGGTCTATATTTCCAAGTAAAAATTTTATGTCATGATGGATAAGGTGTCATGATAATTCGCTTAACAATAACGTATGGGGCTGTTCCGAGGTTTCGCATTCATATTTCTCAAAAATGAATATTAACTGGTGTGTTTCTTGTTTCAGGTATGGAGTCTTTTAATAAAGGATATTTCTGCTAAAATTGTAGGTATAGATATATCATAATTTCATTATGTCCTCGCTACACTAGAGATAATGCTAGTGCCAGTGACTGTGTCACGCAAATGTGGCCCCGGGATTACAGTTTTACACAACTAATAATTCCTCCAGATGTACCTGTGCAGTAGACCAATTTTGGTAACTCTCGATAGTGTACGAGTCGTGTAAGCTGGACAAAGCTAAGAATGCATAGCAAGTAACTCTATCAAAATAGATATATTACTATTAATTAAAATCGGCAGTTTTTCAATATACTATATTTATATGTTGCAAACCGGTTTTTATATTTGTGCACAAACGTAAACTGTTGAGCAGTGCCGTAAATAGACTTTTATGCGACCTATGCGAGCTTCTATAACTGCGTCCTTGTGTTTTTAGATATTATAGGTACCCTAGCTAGAGCAATGCTATGTAGAGGCCTACTTTATTTCATTCAGGGTGATAAAATAACGCACAAGGACCTTGGTGTTGATGGTCCAATTATCTAATATTTTTCCAATTTTAAATTATTTAACAGATGTTTTGGCATGTAGGTACGTATGTGTTGGAATCGAGCAGTAGGAGCGCAGCGGTAACTTATCAGGAGCAAACCGAAAAATTATAGTCCTGCCTGGTCTGGCCATTCTTGCGCTCCCCAGAGTCTACGCCCTGTGCCTGGGCACCGGTGGCACCGCCCTATTTACGGCACTGCTGTTGAGCGATATTATGAGTTTTGTAAAACTGTAATGTGTTATTTGAGATACGATATTATTAATGACGTTAACAAAATTTATTCCTAATCACAATGCCTAACAATGGAAAAAATAACTTTGTACATTCCGTCAGCTACCAAAGTCCCGAAATGGGTTCAACCTGTAAATTACAGTTGACTTTGGTAACTTTCGGTTGCAGTAGAATAAAAAATAAAGCGGACGGCGCGGGTGAGGCCCCTTGGGGTATAGGGGTTCTCACTCACCTACATATGCCGTCAAGATGAGCGCGAGTGTTCCACGCGCGCTCACCTCTCCTCCCATGGGGCGTGTTACAAACCGCGCCATGCCCTGGATTAGACCTGGAAGATACCGGGGGATAAAAGTAGGCCCCCGGCAGTAGAAGAGGCCTGTGTGTCAAGTTGGGACTTCCGTTTTCCCATAGCCCTGGCATAAGGCGCAGGACGGAACACCCAGAGGTATTAATGGGTATCCTTAACTGGTAAGTGGTAATATCATGGCACCAGTTCTGATTGGGCATGCTAGTGCCATCCCGACATGGCGACTCCCACTCACGGGTCGCGAACTATCCCCCCAAGCTTCTGTGCTTGTCGCGGCTTATGGTCTTCAATCGGATTTCCCCTGGCTAAAAAAAATAATAAAAATAAATCTAAAAATACAATAAAGGATAAAGTAAAAATTACTGTTATGACAAAATACACGTGCGTTTGGTTATAAGGCTTTTATTACACTGACTCATCACCGGCTCGCAGGCCGGCTGTATAAATATTTTTTTGTATACATGGGGATTTCCATTGAGGACGATAAGCCGCGTGAGGGCGAAAGGTCGCGGCCCGTATGTGGGATTCGCTACGTCGGGGTGGCGTAGCACCTCACGTGTGAGGTGCTATTGCGACGCCATAGTGAGGGATGCCCACTAAAACCCCTGTTCGATTCTCGAACGTCCTTTGTCCGGGCTGTGGTTTCTCTCGCGCATTCGCCTCCAGCCCGGATGGACGACGGCCGGCCCTACAAGGGCTGGTCCCACCATTTGCTAGCTCTCACCTCGAAGTGAGAGTGGGCGCGTGGATCCGTGCGCTTCCACTCCCCTCCGTCGTCCCTCCTCTCCGGCAGGCCGGTTATATGGAGTAACTAATAATGCAAATGTGAATAATTGTAAATAATCTAAAAGTTGCAAAATGACACAAATAACTTATGTATATACACTAATAAAGCTAATCTTTAACACATTATTAACGCACTCTTTACTTTCACCTTATCATTACATTAATACGTGAAGCAAAAACTTTGTACCCTTTTTTACGAAAATTGCGCGGTCGGAGAAGTATGAAATTTCGCACACTTATATATATATATATATATATATATATATATATATATATATATATATATATATATATATATATATATATATGTATATATATATATATATATATATATATAGTTCATATAGAGAAGGAGTGCAGAATGCTAATATATTTTTTTTAATTATTCATAAAAAAATAGTACATTAAATCAATAAAAAAAACCATTACACACACGTATTTGACACATACACGCATATATACTCTTTTGTTTATTATTAAACTCAAATTAATAGCCTTGGCGAAATCTGTGATTATAGAAGTATAGTTTTTGACAACGGAACCTTAATAATGTTCAAACCTATAATTTAAATTAATTATGATCGAATTTCGACCAATGGGCGACCACTGGTTACAATTATTTGGGGTCCTCACAATATGTCTTTTCTTGTCTTTTCTTTACACATTAGGTCAGAAAATAGTTTAAGAGATGCATGCTTTGCCGGCCAGTATTCAAACTCGCGTCATTTTGAGTCTAGAACGTGATAAGTCTAGTCATATATTACTTTTTTTTATAATTTGTAATTAAAAAAATATTTGAATAATAAACCATATTGTTAAGACTATATATTTTGTAATGTTGTGTATTTACGACGTCCTGAAGTAAAAAATCTCATTTATGTTAACCGTGAAATTAATACGCATGGGACAGCGTCCCATTAAGGCTTGGGTCAGGTTGTCACCTTGAATGGGAAAGCCATACTTCAATTAACAAGACCCCAAGGAGACCTCAAATGACCTTCCTATTAATTAGATTTAACACGCAAGGATCAAACCTCAGCTTTCCTTGTTTGTGACGTATCGGATGTGTCCTATTAACCTATTAATATCCTATTTTATTAGAACGCAATAAAAAGAATTATACACCATCTGTACATAGTAAAAAACAAAGCCGCTTTCCGCGTTTATCTGTCGGTATATCCGCTAACTCCTCCTAAACCACGCAACGTATTTTTAAGCAAGCGGGCATGTGGAAAGAATGCATTATGAAAGAATCACTAAACAAATATGCAATGCAAAAGTGGATGGATGCAGAAGTCGTGGAAGGCCACGACACACCTTCCATTATCAAATTGATCGTGTACTAGTAGAAAGTGATGTCAGGAGCCTTAAGAACAGACGAGCGTGCATGACAAGAGTTATGAATATCAAAGAAGCAAGTGAGGTGTGTAAGAATAAGCCTAAACGGCGCTCTGTTGTTCGTGCTAACCCCGCAAGGGAACTGGCGTAATGTTATGTATGTATGTATGTATTTTTAAACAATTTTCACCATCAGTTACATAATTTTATATTTTTGTTATATATAAAAAATCTAAATAAGTTTGTATGTAAACACAATAGAGCTACTCCCTAGCACGTAGCCGCAGGGAAAACTCTACGACACATCTGCGAAAGTTTCGGCACGGATAGTTCGATTATAGAATATGTGGCGCGTACTTGGGGAGGCCTACGTCCAGCAGTGGACTGAGAGTGGCTGAAAAAGAAGAAGAAGAAGTTCGATTAAATACGCTCTTGTTTTTTAAATAACCTATGACACATCAGCGGAATTTCCGCCGAGGATGTGTCGCTATACTTATACTAATGTATTATAAAAAAAAGATAAAAATTACGTAGCAAATATATACACACCCTTTTTACTTATAATAAAGAATTTATACGAGGGTTACGGATTCGTTAAAAATCATGAAATTTACAAAATTCTAAACAAGGTGATTAGGACTTTCAATTTAAAGCAATTTAATTTTTTTAAATTACCCAGGTGGTAGGGCAATTGCCCGACTGGATGGCTACCACCCCTGGTCTAAAGTATGTCGCCATAACAACCTTGGGTTGTGTTCCGGCATAAGTGACCAAGTTCCAGTCTCGTTTAAGAGAGCAGCAGCGCATTTGTAGCATCTTTGGTGTTGCTAATGGTAATAGGCGATCGTAACCGCTTTCCATCAAGTGGGCCGTCTGCCTGTCTGCTGAACTCCTGCAATAAAAAATTTAAAAAATTATGTACTATGAAATATTAATTTCCCAGCCCATGCCCATAATACAGCAAAAAAAAATATGTTAATAATCAACCATAATTAAAAAGTACGAATTATTCCTAAAAGCAATAGTAAAACCAGTTTTGGTTTGTACTAAAACTGGGTTTTCTTTAATTTCTATAACCAAAATCGCAAACACAACTTTTAACCTGATGTTGATATTTAGAAATGTACTTTGCAGATTTTTCTACGCATCTATAGACACATAATATGTTTCGTAATAATATAAAAAAATAGAAATTTGATATACGAGTATATAAAAAAAATAACAGCACAGCTGGGCTCGAGCCTCCCATTATAGGGGAACAGACAGTACCCGCCACGCTTGTCCAAGGCGGCTTGGCAGATTCGACACCTCGGTTATCTCGATGTGCACGTTGCATCACGATGTTTTCCTTCACCGTTGTTAGCACGTGGTAATTGTAACAATATGTACATTAGGTCAGAAAACTGCCTAAGTGGTGCATGCGTTCCGGCCAGGATCGAACTCGCCCCCATTGAGTTTGGGACGCGTGCGCTTGCCATTACTCTATTACGACTTTACGTATGTGTCCATTGGTACTGGGTACATATTTGTGGCTTTTGGGGTTGAAACCTTGGGGCCGTGGGGGCCTGGAGCTCATCATCTCTATCGAGACCTCTCAACGCGTCTAATTGAGGTCTCGCGTGACCAAAAGGCTGGCTTGCACCTAGGGCAACGCATCAGCATTGCCATCCAACGTGGAAATGCGGCCAGCATTTTGGGCACTCTCCCCGCCGACAGCGACCTGGAGTCTATTTTTTACTTATAGTTTGTTATTTTGTAAGTCTAGTTATATTTATATTGTAGTTTAATTTTAGTTGATATTAATTTATAATTAATTTTATTTATGTTATTGTTTTTAGTGTTTATCATAGTTCTTATTTATAATTTAGTTTAGATTATATTTTCACATTAACAGTTATTTTTATGATGTCCCATATATTATAAATGTAGTTCTGTGATTTTAATTTTATAGGTATGTACGATATACGAGTATTCAATGAAAATTTACTACATGTGAATCTTCTCTAATATTACAGCTATTACGGTTGTGATCTTTACGCTTAGTACATTTATAAATAAATATACAAAACAAGCAAATAACAATGGCACATGTAAAATATTATGTATTTAATTTGCATATAAAGCGAAGAATCTGAACAATAAACATGTATTTACATAACACGTGAATATAACTTCATTTACATTTGAGGTGTGGACACACTTGGTTAATGTACTTTGCAAATATTTTTCACATATATGAATAGATACTAAATTACAAAATAATTTGTTTTCAATGGTTTACATTTCTAACGATGTCAATAACGTTGGGTTAGGCACTAGTCTGAAGCGCATAGGAGAGGGGCGCAGGTTAGGTTAAGTGGGTAGTTTGACGGCCGACCATCCCCCTTCCCTCCGCTCGGCGGCTACGGTGGGCATACGGCTGATCAAGAGTCCCACACATCCCTCGATGTAAAGCCTTCCCCCCAGGTCCGAGGATGGTGTCCCAAGAAAAGACATTCCCCCTGCGTTATAAAAAAAAAGGCACTAGTCTGTATCACGGAAACCGAGATTATATACGTATACTTTTACGATCTTATAGTTAGAGTAAATTTGTTTTAACATTTTTAAAGTGGCCTATAAACTAACTATAACTCAATATGAATAAGACCGTTGAAAGAAGAAATTAAAGATGATTCTCAAAATATAATAAAAATAATAATACATACATACATACATAACTTCACGCCAGTTCCCTTGCGGGGTAGGCACGAACAACAGAGTGCCATTTAGGCTTATTCTTACACACCTCACTTGCCTCTTTGACAAAAATAATAATCATTATATTAATACGTGAAGCAAAAACTCTGTACCCGTTTTTACGAATTGCGCGGACGGAAGAGTATGAAATTTCGCACACTTATAGTTTATATAGAGAAGGATTGCAGAATGCTACAATTTTTTTTTTAATTATGCGCCTTAATACATTAAATCAATAAAAAAAACACACACACACACTACTACCAGGTATTTGACACATACAAACATATATATATTCTTTTGTTAATTGTTAAAGTGAAATTAACAGTGTAACCTTGGCGAAATCTGTGATTACAGAAGTTTTGTTTTCTTGTTGTTTTTGACAACAGAACCTTAAAAATGTTCAAACTTATAATTTTAATTTATTATGGTCAAATTTTGACCACTGGGCGACACTAGTAATAATTAACCCGTAAAAAAAATCGAGAGACGCCTGCATCTGATCTTTTATCCGTGCAGGAACGGAGAAAGAATACAATTTCCTGCGGCCGGGCGGCCTGTCGTAAGAGGCGACAAAACAACCCACAGCCAGGTGGTACAGCATTTTCCCGACTGGATGGCTACCACCCCTGGTCTAAAGTATATCGCCATAACAACCTTGAGTTGTGTTCCGGCATTAGTGACTAGGTTCCAGTTTCCCTTAAGAGAGCAGCAGCGCATTTGTAACACCTTTGGTGTTGCAAATGTCCATAGGCGATGGTAGCCGCTTTCCATCAAGTGGGCCGTCTGCCTCTCTGCTGAACTCCTGCAATAAAAAAATAAATTTAAAACAGACCCCCCGCCTATATAGAAGTTTCACTTCAACATTGTGAGCATTTTAGCTGAACTTTCCGCGCGGTGCGTTCCGTAGTTGTGTCGCTACACTTAGCGCTCTACACCTTCTACCGGAACCTGACAGAGGTAGCATGGCTAATTTGTTCACCACATAAGTAGCCGATCTCCGTAGAATGTGGGCTTACCAACGTACGCGACTTGCAATTACTCTCTTATATCATAAGAGAAGTACTAATGCGCTATTTTTTGCGTGACTTATATATCCACAGCATTATATTCGTCTTATTATTCTTCAATTATGATGTCAAAAATCTAATTTTCCTATACTCGAGAGGTCAATGTGCGGACTTTGAAAATCTTCGAAGCATTTCCGATATGATTACCAAAACTTATTTCGTTTCATTTATATCCTATCATCTGAAGCATAAAGTCCAAAATGGATTGTCACATCCGCAATATACTATTGCAATTTCTGAAAAGATTTTCTTCATTTACTTCGTTTCATTTAACACTTATTACTTGAGAAATAAAGTCAAAATTAGATTGTCGCTGTGGCAAATGTAATATTTTGAATTGTTTTCTGGATTGGATTGTATTGTCAGTTCAGTGACTGAAAATTGGGGGTTTACGACCTTATTCGGTCACAGTCAAAGAACATGTAAATTATATCTATGAAAATTTGTTTTTTTATTTGAAAAATTATAAAATACTAACTTCTGCCTGCGATACATTCCGCTTATCATTATACTAGATGAACTTCTTGTAGTACTATGTGCCACGTCCCTATCTCCTCTTGCAGTTAATATCCATAGCCCAGTATTAAAGTGAAAATTATTTATAATCGTTATTATTTGAAATTCGATGAAACGAAAAACCGACACTCAAAAGAGATAAAGACATAAATCTACAGGACTAAGCTTGCGAGACAATGAGATACGAGTTTGACATTGTGGAGCATAGATTAGAGAGTCGATGAGACCGATGATTATACATAGGTCCAATATGGACCGAAATAAAACTGATAATAATTTTTTAGACTAATACAGTGAAAAATTGAAAGTGATACTTAAGCAGTTTATTTTGAATTATAATATGTTGACGTATGTAGGCTAAAGGAATTATATTTATATTAATAAAAGTTAGAGAAGACTTCTACTGCGTGTGAACTGCACACACACACAATTTTGTTTCCTTTATCTACAATAGTCGTACATTAACCGGGTGTTTTTGGGTGTATTCCTTTATCAAATTATACAAGAATTTCGCCCTATGGTGGGCATCATTAAATTCATCCCCCTCTCATGGCAACAGTCCAGCCGAGGTAAAACTCCTTAAGGAGCTCCCTCGAGCAAGTTGCCCCCCCGGGCTCGAGCGCCTTCGCTTCGCGAAGGCACTCGCCCCAAAAACCCCGGTAAAGTTGTAAGGTCTTCGGACCAACAACATAAAGTCAAGTCCAATAAAAAAAAAAAATATACAAGAATAATCGCGGTAAGTGTGTCACTACATCACATGAATATGTTAAATTTTTAGATAATAAATTAATTACCCTCTCCACCTTTTTTTAAAATATTCCATATACACAGTTCGCAGTTAGTTCTAAATTTAAATAATAATTGTTGTATGATTGGCTGGCACGTCACTAGTCGCCGTGATTGGTAGATGATTACTTTGTCTTCATTCGAAATTGGAACGAAATTGAAATTTGAATTTGAATTCAGAAGCTATTAACTCTTAATGGCGCCAGTTCATCGAAAATCACAATAAAGATAAATGTTACTTAATTTATATTCCACATTAATGTTCTTATTTTGAATATGTATTTACTAGAGCTTACCGCTCTGGTTCGATCGCGTATATTTCGAACTCACTTTTTACAGGAAAGTTTCGGTTTTCTGAGATAAAATATATATTATGTCTATCACCTTACCAAAAGGAATCGTATTTGATATATACCCAGGAAAGGAACATATAAAATTCACGAACAAATTCACTTTCAGTGACTGTAACCAAATGCAAGCTACTTACAGCTTTAATGAATAACACGTTAACGAACAACTATATTAGTATACATGAGTTACCTATCAATGTTTAACGTCACAAACAGTTGCAAGGTATTATACCTATATTATTATAGACTAGAGTTTACCCCGCGGCTGCGCCGCGGGTCAACCTCTAGTGCGTATCTCTTCTTTAAAAATCAAGTGGTACAGGTTATATTGTATTAAATTTGTATGTATTTGCCCCCAAAAGATTCACTTCATTATATATCGCAAACTATACTACCCCCGTCTATATGTAAACTACATAAATGACAAAACTTGACAAAATAGATAACATGGACCCAGTGGACCCAGTGGACCCAGTGGACCCAGTGGACGAAATGGACAAAATCACAAAACCTGTCCTAGTTTCCAGGATAAACTTTACATAAATCTATCCCAAAATGTATCCCATTATCCGGGATAAAAAGTATCCCTTGGCCACTCTCGGTATTCAAATTATATATGTACCGAGTTTCAGCCAAATCGGTCCAATAGTCTTTCCATAAAAGGATAACAAACAAAAAGACAAATATATTTTTATCCCGGAAACTATCCCATTTTTCGGGATAAAAAATATCCTATGTTCATTCTCGGCATCGAAAATATATATATATACTGAGTTTCAGCCAAATCGGTTCAGTAGTTTTTCCGTGAAAACGGAACAGACAGACAGACAGACAGACAGAGTTACTTTCGCATTTATAATATTAATAGGGATTAAGTGTCGGTAGCTCAGTCAGCTGTTTTCTATAAAAGAAAATAATAACTGCTTCCATCGCCGTCAGCTAATCGCAGTCCACTTCTGGACGTAGGCTTTCCTAAGTTTCTGCCATATATCCTGATCCTCCGCTTTCATCATCCAGCCCCTGCTGGGCTACCTTAAACAAGTCGCCAGTCCACCGAGTACAAGACGATTCACCATGTTTATCAGGACGCATTTTTCATCAGTGGCGATAATCACATATAGAAGATAATGTTCCTAGTATGAAAAAAATTAAAATATCATTTTGGTAACGTTCCCAACTGGCGGTTATTTCAGACCCATTTTTATTTGTATTTGTTTTTTTTGTGAATTAAATTGTACATATTATTAGTATAGTAATATTTAATTTTATGTATGTAAATGTTAATTGTATATCTTATAATAATATTATAAAGAGATTTGTATTTTTGATATGTTTATGTTTGTAACGAATAAACTCAAAAACTATTGGACCGATTTCAAAAATTCTTTTACCATTAGAATGCTACATTATACCAATTTAACATAGGCTATATTTATTACTAGAAATAATTAGGGATTCCTACTAAAACTTCAATAAAGCAAGCCCAAGGTATTAAAAAAATTAGTCCAGTTAAATGGCGCTGGAATCGGGTGTTAGATTTTTATTTATTCAGGGCAGAAAAACGTCTGTCGGAACCATTAGTATGTAAAGAAGTTTAAACCTACAATATAAAAAAAAGACTAAAACTTAAAATTTATAAATATTCGATATCATTAAAAACAATAAAAAGTATTTTACATAATGGCATCACTAAAAGCCATTGATTAAAAAAATGAACGCATCTGACCGCGATGACCACAAATATAATATTTTTATATACGGAAAAAAATACTTTAACGCGTTTAACATACAGCTTCTTATCGCCTAGCAACACTTTCTAGGCCATACTTTCACTAAGTAATGCCAATGTCAGCTATTTTCTTCAACATTACACAATCAACGTCAGTGTTACGTTGGTTGCACAACCGTGAATAATCTTACGCGCGGTTGAGAATTTTAAACGGTTTTTCATGCGTACATTTTATCGGGTTATTTGAAGATTTATTACGAAGGTTACAATTAGTGGTGTAGTTGCAACACCATGCAATCATACAGATGATTGTAATATTCCATCGTTTCTCGATCGGGGGTCGCGTTTGTTATTGAAGGGGATCGCAGTCTCAGCCTAGGGGTCGTAGACGCTGCTACATCCAACTCCTCCTGTAACCCATCACAGGGGGGCACGCGGACCAGTGGGGGATCCTGTGGACTCCCCCCCCCCCCCCGTTAGATAGATAGATAGATAACACTTTATTATACACCAATACAAGAATGAACTTAAAGACTAAAATTATATCTACATACATACATACATAACTTCACGCTAGTTCCCTTGCGGGGTAGGCACGAAAAACAAAGCGCCATTGAGACCCATTCTTACACACCTCACTTGCTTCTTTGACATTCATAACTCTTGTCATGCACACTCGTCTGTTCTTAAGGCTCCTGACATCACCCTCCGCTAGTACACGATCATATCTAGTTATGTATAAAGGGCGGTCTTATCGCTAAAAAGCGATTTCTTCCAGACAACCCCAGGAATGAATTGAGATGATAATGGCGATGGTGGTATACGTAACGTATAGTACGAACTACTTACATTTTAATAATATATAATATAATATACATAAATTATATATAGATATGTAGATTGTTAATGTACTTGTCCAATTTGAAACCCTGCCCGTAAGACTTCAAGTTAAAATTTTGTTGCGATTCGTTTTGGCACTTGTCCGTTGAAGTTTCACTTCTACTATGTGTCCCAGCACACATTTCGATTTTTTTATTTGTAGAACCATACTACTACTGTCAGTATCCACTTACATAACTATAGGGCGCAGCACTCAAAGACTTCTGGCTTCAAGCTTTATCAATCCTTCACAGTTCATAATCACATTATCGTCGGGGCCATTATCTCTCTAACTGAACAAATTCAATGCTTTAATGCAACACGTGTAAACTCAATTTCCTAACTAGGCCTTTCCCTAAAGGCCTGGCCACATTAAGCATTCCGGGATGTTTCAATTCAATTAATGAATTATCCCCGACGTCATTATGTAGTTCAACGGTGTGAAGGGCGGCCGAAGGTTGTAAATTCTTATTTACAACAGCAGGCTTCGTGTTCAAAATTTTACGATCTGTTGTCAACGACATTGATCTATGGATGCTAGATGATGTATCTATAGTAATTAGTTAATTTCAAAAAGCTAATAAATGTCTTTCAATCTTCAATTAATAAAATGTTATCTTTGGAGGAGGCCTTTACCCAATCTGGGATTCTTACATAATTTATCCAACTAACAAACTAACAACAATAATACTAACAATTAGTTTAAAATTACTAACCAATTAACATACTAATAATACCTACAGCAAAAAGTAAGAATTAAAAGGCTTTTTTATTTTTTATTTATTTTATTTATATGTGTTTATACTCGCCTTTACGTCGTATATTATATTCTTACCAATACGCTTGTCTGTGATAAAGAAGTCTGCGCAATAATTAATTTCGAAATAAAAATCGTCTACTATGCAACTTTATAATGCTAAATAAGAAAAATGTACGTTGATATAGTTTGACGAGACAGATTATTTAACAGGTAGCTTCGGACTGGTCCTTTGTCAATTTAACGCTATTTCCCTGTTGTAAACTACTTATTTTCCTAATATTCCTACATATTCTTATTAGAATTTTATTCTAATTCATACTATGTAAATTTTTGAGCTTTCCTAGCAAGCATTGTAGATTTATATATAAACAAACAACATGAAAGAGACGGTTCATTTTTGTCTTTCAATTTTGGTAGACTTAATTGATAAAAAAGGCTTCATATGCAATTTTTAACTGCTTACTGGCTTACTTCTTATTTAGTGGTGTCTCTCTTAGATTATTGATTTTTTCAAGGAGAAATTTGTGTTTAAAGTGTAAAATATTGTTTGGTATAAATAAGAAATTGTAATACTATGGGGGTCGGTACAAATGAAACCATCATATAATGAATGTCTGTATTTTTAATATCTGCCTAAATAGGCCTTACTTATTATTAAAGTTATATAACTTAAACTATAATGACATGAACGACAATGTCGCGACGTTTTGCGTTACATAAGAGCTTCCCTGGCGCGTGCCGTGAGGCGAATGCGCGTGGCTTTACGGTTTATGAGTGTAGCAAGAACTGACCTCCTCGAGCTCCTTCCTGGACTTGGCTACGGGCGGAGTCCTGCAGTGCGTCGGAGTTCGATATTACGTTAACAAATGACCATTCCCGAGCGCACGTCGACTGTATTTGTCTCGCCACAATACAAATAACATAGGCATTTTTTACAAAAAAATAAGGAAAACGACAAAGCAGTAACTGTTAAAGTTTCAACTTTGACACCTTTTTTTACAATTAAGATCGATTTATGTTTTTCTAGTATTTTTTTCTTAATATTTTATTTTTCATTTCTATACAAGTTAAACACAAATGAACATGTGACGTCTACTAGGGATACGGACACATTCTACAATAAAGTCTAATATTTTTAAATATAAAACAGCAGGCGTAAAATAAGATGTAACTTAAAATTTTATAACAGACTAGCTTCTGCCCGCGACTTCGATCGCGTGGAATATTTAAAAAAACCCGATTTTGAAACATTCTTCATTGGTGCTCCGCTCCTATTTATGTTAGCGTAATGATATATAACCTATAGCCTTTCTCGACAAATGGGCTATCTAACACTGACAGAATTTTTCAAATCAAACTAGTAGTTCCTGAGATTAGCGCGTTCAAACAAACAAACTCTTCAGCTTTATATATTAGTATATAATAATTTTATTTACTTTTCAAACAATTAATGATGCTCTATTTGACTTCTTTTACTTGTACCTACTTATGATATCCTAAGTAGTCACGCTCGTACAAAATCTCCGAGTTCTCAGTTGATTTGATTTTCCGGTCCCCTACTGTGAACACTGAGTTATCTAGGCACATCCAGCCTTTGTATATCCTTGTCCAAGCACTTGGTATTCGCTTTTATTTATTTTGTTCGCAGCCGCCATACTGTTTGCACCCTAATATTTGCCGTAGTAGCTATTTGTGTTCGCGTAATGTTCTGCCTGTGTTTGTCGAATACACAGCCCGGGATAAGTCGTGCGAACGACATATTTTATTCAAGGATAAGTAGACTCCCTATTGAATTATCCATTGGCTGTTATGTTGCGGAAAATAGTTATGTCGTCCACTGATTTATGGGGATTTTGTACGGCGCGATGTTTGAGTATTCGGGTGTTAGTTCGTGTATTCTTATGAGGCCTTTTACTAATATTTTCTTTGGTAAGATTGGGTATATTTAATTTATTGTTTTTTTATTTTATTTTAACTATTGCTGTAATTTCTTCGCCCGATTTAATACTGCTTTGTATATTGCAGTATAATATAGAATATTGTACTGAAATGCACTATTAGTTATCGTGCCAAGACCATATATAGAATTACAAAAGTGGTGTCTATACCAAAACGATATTGACGTAAGACGGCCTTCTTTTCGGCTATATTCATTTAGAATTCTAGACCTCGAGAAGAGTACTTTTGTCCAGATAAAAAGTATTATATAGGGTATTTTTGACAAAAGTACTCTTTTTCAAAGTTATCTTTAGGGGGTTAAAGAACAGTATAGATCACGTGTATCTCGGTTTAACAAAACTTAAAGTCTCACATTGCTGTCAATAATTGTTAAGTTGTGCCAACATTGTACTTAGAGTGTTTAATTAAGCTAATGCCAGCTAGGGGCTTTTCATTGCGTGACGAGGCGCTGTTTCCACGTTATGAGGCCATTAGAACATATCAGAACTTATATAGTATACCTATTATTCAGGTTTGTTCCATTTTTTTAAATTTGGAAAGAAAAATGTTCTTTTTTTAATTAAAGATTTACAATTAAATTAGTTTGTTTTGTAGTTACCTCGCGAACCGGCGACTGAGTCCAATTTAAACAATTTTTTTGGTACATACATTCGACTCTGTAAACTGATAACCTTTAAAAAATAACGCGGGTGGAACACCCTAGTAATTACTTTATATAATTTATTTTTCATTGTACCTGTTGTAATTATAATTTTAATTGTATATGGAAATTTATTTCGGAAATAAAGGAATTATTATTATTATTAATACCTATTACATCTATAGGTATACTAATATATAAAGCTGAAGAGTTTGTTTGTTTGCTTGAACGCGCTAATCTCAGGAACTACTAGTCTGATTTGAAAAATTATTTGAGTATTAGATAGCCCATTTATCGAGGAAAGCTATAGGCTATATTATCATTACGCTAAGATCAATAGGAGCGGAGCACCAATGAAGAATGTTTCAAAATCGGGACATTTTTTCTTTCGAGAGCTTCCGCTGCGTAAACGGTTAAAATTTCGCAAAAATCATGTGTGACAGAATTGTTCCCCTTTAAAAGTTCTAAAAAAAGTCCGCGACAGCATATGTCTATCTTTTAAGGTTTGCTCACTATAACCTTTTTTATGCTAACCTTTGTTCTAAAATAATGCATTATTTGCGAAGGTGTTTTTATACCCGTAAATTAATCCTTATCCAAATATATACGTTATTCATCACAATTATTTAATTTAAAACAAAATTGCCACTTACATTATTCAACTTCAATGAATATCTTAGAAGATATCGCAGTTTTAAAATAACATCGCAGCAAAATAATGATCAAGTATAGCGCGCGCATTTATGATGTGCAAGGCCGGCGGGCAGTCATGAGGGGGAAGGGCGGTGGAGCACCTTTTATGTAAACAAAGCCGCGGGTTAAAGTTAGCGTTAGCCCAAAGTAACTATTCCACGCGGACGAAGTCGCGGGCAGAAGCTAGTTAAATTATAAAATTAACATGAAATTGTAGTTTATAGTGTAATTATATTACAAAGTTTCTATGGCTTTGAAAGTTGAGGTACCTAGATTCGATATCTGACGTGGTAAATTTTATAAACAAACTTTCCGTTTTTTACCATGCCATGCCATGGTCTAGGTGTCTAGGATCAGTTTCAGAGTTGCTCATTGTATATTTCCAATAACACAAGCATCTTAATTTGGGGATATACAATGGTGTATATTTGTCTGCTGACAATTAATAGAGGTAGGTATAGGATGAGACCTTCGTAGATACGTGAGCCGTGTCTTATTTACCAGATACAGCTAGGTCAGCCAGTTCAGCGGCGGAAACAGCTGAATCACTGAAGCGGCGCAAATTGCAACCCTCAGTGAGAGTTATATGTTCGTGCCGCTCGCTATTGAAACGCTTGAACCATGGGGTCCTGAGACCATGAGCTCTCAAAGCGCCTAATCTGCTTTTCAGGTGTTAGGGGCCCAATTCTATTTCAATATCTTGGCCCTGCGAAGACATTCAAAGTACGATTTCATTGCGATAGGGTCAAAAATTCGTATTCTACTAAATCCGTACAGGAATTAAGAAATAATACAATTTCCTGCGGCTAGGCAGCCTGTCGTAAGAGGCGACAAAACAACCCACAGCCAGGTGATAGGGCATTTGCCCGACTAGATGGCTACCACCCCTGCTCTAGAGTATGCCGCAATAACAACTTTGAGTTGTGTTCCGACATCAGTGGCCAGGTTCCAGTTTCTTCTTCAAGGCCGGCAGCGCATTGGCAGCACCACTGGTACTGTTAATTTTTAGCAATAAAAAAAGCTTTGTAAAGCACAAGGCATTGCCGCGGCGTGAAGCACTGCTCCTCTACCACTACTTAACCACTTTCCATTAAATGGGGGCCGTCTGTCTGTCTGTCAATTGCGTAATAAAAATCTCGAAAAATTTCGAAACTCTCCACTCTGTTTTGATTGGCAAGCACTTGGCCGATTTTTTTAGAATTTCGTACTTAAATGACAAACATATTGTACTTTCGCCAAAACAACATAACCTTTCACAGTATGAGAACCAACACGCGCTTAGCCTGCTTTGAACAGTCTCAAACCAACGACTACACAGCAAAAGTAAAGTTTAAACAAAACTCTAATAAACTGAAGTTATGTAAGCAGCCGGGTTACATAAGCAACAGGCTAGGTCCTCAACTAGCGATGGGCAATTTCGAGATATTTGAACAATCGAATGAATCACAATCGATTCAAAATTACAATTGAGACAATAATCGAATCGCTACTCGAATAAATAACCAGGATATTTTAGGGCCGGTTTAAACCAGTTTAAACCGATAATAAGGAAAATGGATGATTAATAAGATACAGAAAACAGCCATTAGTCAACTTGCCGACGGTGGACGCGACCAGTACTCAAATAGCCGATTCTTTCTCTTTATTAACCTTACTGGTTAAAATTTGACTATAAAGTCCATATGTAATGTCAATATTCTACCAATGGTAAAATGTAACTAGTGAGATATAGAAATTCGGCATATGTTAGTCGCGGCGTGTCGTTTTATTACATTTATACTACTCGCCACAAAAAAGTCCCGCAGACGTGGCGCTGCAATCGGCGTGCATAATACTGCTAGAGTTATTATCAGCTTGTCCGAAAATCGCTGTATATAATTACTGTATAATAAAAACTAAATATTCCGTAATTAAGGCAAAACCACTATCTGCCAGGTGAGCATATTTGCTCGTTTGGTTGACTACCACAAGTGGTCTAGACTATGCCGATATAACAACCTTGAGTTGTGTTCCAACATTAGTGGCCAAGTTCCAGTCTTCCTTTAGAGATACAGCACATCGGTAGCACCTTTGGTGTTACAAATGTCCATAGGCAATGATAACCGCTTTCTATTAGGCGGGTCGTCTGCCTGCCTAGTGAACTTTTATAAGTGTGCTTGTATAACTTTGGTGGTCTTCAGGTAGAAATAAAATATTGTTGTGTGTTTGAATTTCTGTTCAGGATTGCATAATTATTTTGTAAAAATGCCGATTCATATTTTATAATACAGCACACATTCAGCTGCTAAACGAAATATCAGATTTAATAATAATAATAAGCGCTCTCGCACGATTGGACGTGCTGAAGTGTGCGTGGAGGGAACACGGGAGACCGACGAGGAGTGCGCGCTTGCCGTTCTTTTGCGAAATGTCGCCGTGGTGATTGGACGTCTACGGCTACAAACTCGTGCAATAAAAACTAAATAAAGCTTGTGTTATGGGATTATATACAACGGACCACTCTGGGGCTGAGCCCAGACATCCAGACCAAAGTAAATAACAGAAAGTTCGTTTCCGAAATTTACCATGCCAGGAACCCAGAGCTTCTGCGTTCCAGAGAGTTCGGCCGGCTAAGACTTAGGCCGCTCAACCACAGACGACGTTAAATTTACGAACAAAATCCTGACAAATAGATATTTTCCGTCGGACTTGTTTCGTGGCGCGGATCACCTGAGTCTGACTAGAAACCATCGATTGCAATTAAAAACAATCGAGTGTAACCGACATGATGACAACTACGATGTTCGAACAATCGAAACAATCGAATCGAACTTCTCGTGACCACGCATCGCTACCCTCAACCGACTTGGGAGCAGCGTGTAATGTATTTGGATCACGCCCGCCGAGGCCTCGTACCAACTATATCCGCTTTTATGGTGGTCGTAAAGTTTCGCGGGCGACTTACCCTATCTTCTATTGCTTTAAGATGAGTTCACAATGTACGAAATATAATATTAACTTTTAGGATTTACATTTAATTTAAAGTGGTATAGAGCTTAAGAAAATAACAATCGATTTCTATCGTTGGGTCGGATAAAACTCCGGCACAGCAATAAGTTGAGTGCAAACCTCATTTCATCTTCACTTCATTAGCAAGTCGTGGTAGCGTAATGGCTAGCGCACGCGTCCCGAACTCAAAGGGCGCGGGGTCGATCCTGGCCGAAAGGCATGCACCACTTAGGCAGTTTTCTGACTTAACGTGCATATTGTCACAATTACCACGTTCTAACAACGTTAAAGGAAGAAACCTGCACATCAAGATAACGAAGGGTCAAACCTGTCAGGACGCCTTGGACAAGCGTGGCGGGTGTACTGTCCGTTCCCCTATAGTGAGAGCCCCCTGTTTCTTTTTACTGATTTGTAACTAGTGTATAGCGACGTACTCGTCGCTATTTCTTCAAATAAAGTCTCCTTATCTCTTTCTTTTTTCTTTCAATTCAATTAAATGCTTTGTAAGAGTTCCATAGGTAATTGACAAAAAAATGACATGTATGGAGTGACGCATACAGTGAACGCTGTTTTTTTTATATATGACTAGCGGCCCCGGCAGACGTTGTCCTGCTCTGAAAAAATTAAAATCTAGGTCCCGATCCCAGCGCCACCTACCGGTTCTAATTGCAAATCTAAACCATCCGGGAACCCACTCAGACACACAAAAACAAAATCACCAAAATCGCTCCCGGTGATTAGGAAGATTCTAGAACCCGATCTCAGCGCCACCTACCGGTTCCAATTGTGGATCTAAACCATCCCGGGACCCACTCAAATACACACACAAAATTTCATCAAAATCGGTAAAGTCGTTCTCAAGTTATAAAATTACAACGAAAAGTGGCATTGATTTTTATATATATAGATAATACAGCCTGCTAACAATGCATTATGGAAATAAACATTGTTTTTTTTTAATGAGTGACCCTCATTCGTATTCAACCGGGGTAATATACATATATAGTACAACAGTATATGTTACCCAAACTTACAACTATCAGTAGATAAGCTTATATCCTAGGTAAGAAATGTATAAGATACCAATATGTATAGGAATTGATATATATATATTGATCGTGTACTAGCAGAAGGTGATGTCAGGAGCCTTAAGAACAGACGAGCGTGCATGACAAGAGTTATGAATGTCAAAGAAGCAAGTGAGGTGTGTATGAATAAGCCTAAATGGCGCTCTGTTGTCCGTGCCTACCCCGCAAGGGAACTGGCGTGAAGTTATGTATGTATGTATAGGAATATGTAGGACGCTACAAATCTATACTTAATATTACAAAGAGGTAAAGTTTATGAGTTTGTGACGTTATAGGGGGTAATCTCTGGATCTACTAAACCGATTTTAAAAATTCTTTTACTGTTCGAAAGCTACGTTAAAAGGGAGTGTCATAGGCTATATAACATGACGCTATATACTATCGAAGCGGAACAGAACGCGGGTGAAACCGCGCCGGGTCGCTATATAATATATAAGATAGTAATAAAACTTATATTATTAGAAAGTAAGAAACTATAAAATAAAAAGATAGAAATAAGAACACCCCTAAAATCATCACACTAAAAAGTAGGAAATAAAAGATAAAAATTATGAGAAAAATAAGATCTCTGCACCATTTGACGGCCTCTGTGGTTGAGCGGGCTAAGCCTTTGCCGGCCAACCTCACTTTAACGCAGAGGCTTCGGGTTCGATTCCTGGTATAGTAAATTTCGGAAAAGTAGTTAGTTATTTATTCTGGTCTGGGTGTCTGGGATCGGCTCCAGAGTAGTCCGTTGTATATTACCCATAACATAAGCGTAACTTGCTTAATTTGGGTATATACAATATGTGTGTTTGTCTGCCGATTATTATTATTATTTAGTGACAGAGGAAGGCGAATGAAATAAAAACCTACTAAACATACTAAAATTAACAGGAAACAATGTGAACATGGCCTTACAAATCTTATGAGATAAAAATACATATGGCTCATTTTCAGCGTGTAAGCTAATAAAGCTGATTGAATGAACTTTTATTTAGTGCCCTCGACTGAATAGGAAGTTTTGGCATACGAACATTACAGTATTTTACTTTGTATTATTTATGTATATGTGAAAGAAATTTATTTCCATAGTAATTCATGTTTGCTCTATATGTATTTTTTCGTGACGGCTTTGAAAATGAACTGATTATTCCATAATGGTATTGGAGGTAGGCTCATTTTGTCCCGCAATATGTTAAAGGTTCTAATTTTAAATTTACGCGAACATAGCTGCCTATTAAGCTTTGCTATCCTTATACAGTACTAGGTGTGCCCGCGGCTTAATCCGCGTGGAATTTTCGTGGAATTCTTTTGTGTCTTTTTATGTCAATTAAGTCCTAAACCGCTGGAGCAATTTTGATGATTTTTTGTGTGCGTTTGAGCGGGTCCCGAGATGACTTAGATTGACAATTAGATACTGTAGGTGGCGCTGCAATCGGGTTCTAGAATTTTATCTTTTCAGAACACGACAACTGCCGGACCCGCTAGGTATAATGTATACCTATTTGTATAATAAAATTACATAGCATTAAAGATCCCAAAATTTTTGTATCCCATACCATTTTAACTGAAACCTTATGTTAGTTATATATCCATCCGTCTTTGTATGAATTATTCTCAACAACTATTAGGTATACTTATTGGACATGCATGAAATTTTACAGGGAGGGATAGTCTGTATGATAGTGTATATGGCACTATACAGTGGTGTAGTGAAACCGAATAACAATTAAAAATTAGAGGTGAATGTGAAGCGGAAATTTAAAAAAAACATGAGGTTTTATAGCTGCAAAACTATTTGCTATGAAAACTGGTTTGTCTCTTCGATTGAACTCTTCATAGTTCATAGACTACCACGCACTTGCTCAATTTTTTATTTTACATTAAAATATTTTAAGCAATGAAAGTGCTGCTCCCAGACGGAAGAACAGCACTGGTCTTAATTGGTCAGCATATGCTGAGACTGGGACCAATTTTAGGACTGTTTTTTTTGTCGTAAACAAAATATGCCTTTCTTTCTTTCTGTCAAGTGTGTTTTTAGTTTTTGAAGGGCCACTAAAGTAATAAACTACAAACGTCTCCACTCAGCTGAGATGAGAATGTTGAGATGGATGTGTGGTGTTACAAGAATGGACAAGGTGAGAAATGAGTACATAAGGGGGATCTTTGAAAGTTGTACCCGTGACTGAAAAATTGAGAGGAAGAAGATTAAGGTGGTTTGGGCATATAATGAGGAGTGATGAAAGTCACATGAAAAAAAGAATGTTAAACTACAAGATTTTTCGTCGTCAGCCATTCGTAGTCCACTGCTGGACGTAGGCCTACCCAAGACGGCGCCACTCATCATCATTGCACAGTTCGTCGGCCCATCGGGCTGGAGGGCGTCCGACACTACGTTTACCGATACGCGGTCTCCACTCCAGGACTCATCGGTCCTGCGGCAGACGTGACCGGCCCACTGCCACTTCAACTTGCTAATTTTGTGAGCTATGTCGGTTACCTTGGTTCTCTTACGGACTTCCTAATTTGTGATTTTATCCGTAAGAGAAACACCCAACATAGCTCGGTCTATAGCCCGTTGAGCGACTTGGAATTTGTGGACCAATCCTGCGGTCAGTGTCCATGTCTCGGCTCCGTAGGTCAGGACGAAACTACAAGATGGATCGGTACAAATGTAAAGGTAGACCAAAAAAAAGATGAATGGATTATGTAAAGGATGATATGATAATATGTGCTGTGACAGAAGATGTATGTCAGAATAGAAGAGTGTGGAGGGAAAAGACATATTGTGCCGACCCCAAGTAATTGGGACGTGGTGAAAGAAAAGAGAAAGAGAAACTATAACGCCTGTTTGAGTAGTAATATTGGCGACTCGCAGCGAAACCACGTGCATTAAACTCGAAATGCTCCAAGTTTTAGATAAAGCTTATACGGGCATAAACGGACGAGGCAGACGTATTTTCTATATATTAACCGACTTTTACGACAGTCGTAAATGTGTCTAGGTTATTGATGCCTTTTGTTGCTCGGTTTTCATTTGATCTTTGAGATAGGGTAGTTTTCGTATTGGGGTAATAAGGGGAATAGATGACCTATTGTTATAGTCCACTAGTGGGCGGCGTGTACAGTGTTTATTTTTTTATTTTTTTTATTGCAGGAGTTCAGCTGACGGGCAGACGGCCCACTTGATAGAAAGCAGTTACCATCGCCTATGGACATTTGCAACACTAAAGGTGCTACAAATGCGCTGCTGTTCTCTTAAGGGAGACTGGAACCTGATCACTAATGCCGTAAAACAACTCAAGGTTTTTATGGCGACATACTTAAGACCATAGGTGGTAGCCCTCCACCTGTCTATGGGTTGTTTCATCGCCTCTTATGACAGGCTGCCCGGTCGCAGGAAATTGTATTCTTTCTCCGTTCCTAAAGGGATAAAAATACGTCTGTTTCATCTCTTAAGAGCTGCAATTATGATATAGACAAGCATGAGTTATATTTTTTATTTAAATCATATAGTTAACAATATATTTATACTGTTTATTCTATGGAGGTATATATTATTATTTACAAATTAAAGAGTTTTTAAATTAAATTCATAAAATATTCAGGTCGTTCTAGTATTACGCCAAAAGGAAGGTTTGCTTTGAAAATCAGCGTTGTGTCGGACATTATGGCGGCACAGCAATAAGCTGAATGCCAATCTTGTTTGCTGAAAATGCGGCGTACAAATTCTCAAAATATGTTTTTACTAGCTGCGCCTCGCGGTTTCACCCGCGTGGTGATGGAAAATCGTTATATTTTGTATAATTCACACTATATCTTTATAAATAATAGCCTATCTGTTATTCTGATGTGTAAGCTATATTATTGTAAAGTTTCACCAAAATCCATTCAATACTTTTTGCTTGAAAGAGTAACAATAAACATACATCCATACATTCTTACAAACTTACGCGTTTATAATATTTATAGGATTTTTAAGATACATGTCAGCAATGTAAGTACGTCGCTATTTCTTCAAATATTTTATTTCTTTCTTTCTTTCACTTAAGATAGTGACTCCAGTACGTCTCTATCACATTTTTTTTTTATTGCAGGAGTTCAGCAGACAGGCAGACGGCCCACTTGGTGGAAAGCGGTTACCATCGCCTATGGACATTTGCAACACCAAAGGTGGCTACAAATGCGCTGCTGCTCTCTTAAAGGAGACTGGAACCTGTTCATTAATGCCGGAACACAACACAAGGTTGTTATGGCGGCATACTCTAGACCAGGGGTGGTCGCCATCCAGTCGAGCAAATACTCTACCACCTGGCTGTGGGTGAAATTGTATTCTTTCTCCGTTTTTGCACGGATAAGAGAGAGAGATCTCACATTGGAGAGAGTTTGACACGCGCTTGCCAAGTTTATTTATAAATGTAACTGAGCAGCGAATATCACTGTTCAAGTTTTACCCAAAATTCTTAACAGTTGTTTAACATAGCAATTAACAAGGTACAACTGTACTCAAAACCCGTACGGTTAAAAAGGAGCTCTACCAATGAAATCTTAGCTTTGACACGAACAGAGAAAAAGCCTTACCCAATCGTCTTTTAGGAAATGTTAATCCACAAAATCCATATGAATAGAGAAATCAAGGCTGGCTTATGCGACAAGACACGAGATTGAATTGAATTAGCCGTATAGGTGTAGGCAATGTTTATATATAGGCAGTATAATTGACGGCTTTCTTGGAAATGTATAATATACTAGCTGTGCCCGCGACGTCGTCCGCGTGGAATTTGTTTTCAAAACCCCTCGATTTTGAAACATTCTTCATTAGTGCTCCGCTCCTATTGGTCTTAGCGTGATGATATATAGCCTATAGCATTCCTCGATAAATGGGCTATCTAACACTGAAATAATTTTTCAAATCAGACAAGTAGTTTCTGAGATTAGCGCGTTCAAACAAACAAACTCTTCAGCTTTATATCCGTGGCTGGCGTGAATATGTTGACATGTTCAAAATGTCAATTTTACAGGGGCGCAATTTTAAAGTTTGACTAGTATAAATCGTGTTATTCTATTATTACCAAAGGAAAAATCTTAAAAAGTTATGAATATTTCGGACTGTCAATTTTTTTTCCTATAAAAACATAGGCGTAGGAAGCGTCTAAACGAATAAAAAAAAAAGATGTATGTCGAGATATAAATGTATTCCCGCCAGCCACGAATATATTAGTATAAGATTTATTATCGAGCCATGAATTGAGGGCGAGGTATTTGACATTGCTTAGCCTGCGGAGAGACTGCGTCCCTCGGCGTATTCTACCGCCTGTACAATGGAGAGTGTTCCGAGGAACTATTTGATCTGGTGTCATTATTACAACCGCACCGCTCGCCAACGACGGGATGGTCACCCCCATTTCCTGGAGCTCCCACGCTCAACTTCGCAACGGGTATCTAGAACGTTTATTCCGCGTACAATAATGATCTGGAGGGAACTTCCCGCGGAGGTTTTCCCTCTGCGCTACGAAATGGAGTCATTTAAGAAGGGCCTTATATAATTACTTAGAGGCCGGCAACGCGTTGGCAACGCCCCTGGTCTTGCAAACTTTCATAGGCGACGGTAACCACCTTCCATCAAGTGGGCCGTCCGCCTGTTTGCCTGCTTCAGGTAATAAAAAAATATAAAAAAATACAATCTTTTATTGAAGTGAAACTTCTTTAGAATCGTTGTGATTCTAAACTCGATGAAACGAAAAAGCGACACTAAAAAGAGATAAATACATCGTTTATCTGTGTATATATATATATATATATATATACATATATATATATATATATATATATATATATATATATATATACACGTATAAAATTCAAGTATCTATTTGTAATGTCAAAGTAGAAACTTTTTACTAAATGCATATGAAAGTATACACGGCACTTATACCAAGAAATCAATTTTTAAATTATTGTCTGTCTGACCTACTGTATGTTTTGGCTAATTTTTGAAACAACTGGACCGATTATGACGGAAATTGTGTATGTATCTGAAGAATACTATTACGAGTCGCAAGACTCGAATTAAAATGCCGTTAGAATTATTATAGAGTTTATTAGAACTATACAAACACGTATAACACAGGTACAAATATAACCGAACACAACCAATCCAAACGTAATGCAGAAGGTCCTAATTCCATAAAATGCGCAAAGTCCATCACTAAAAGATATTCCTGATATGTACACGGTCTCGCGTGATCGTGGTTTTCGCTCGACTGCCTCCCCCTCCACCAGGTCATTGTTTTACACTGCACTACTGCAATATGTCCGCCCGACAACGTCGACGGAATTTCCTAGAATCAGCTTTTACTTTAAAATCCGTAACACCTGGCTAATGATTACAATACAAAAATAGGCCGTATGCCAATAAGTAAACAAAAGAAGACGATCATAAAAGAATTTCAATGTTATTAGTTCAAATGCCGACGGGTAATGAATGTGCTTTGTTTCAGATATGCAGGTAGATTTTGTTTTTGTCGGGACGTGAATTGTAACAATACACTATTTCTGTAAAAACAGAAATATGGGCCATCATTACACAGGTTTTATAAAATCATAACTGTTCTCCTTAATGAGGAAAATGTCCTTTAAATCAATAAGTGAGGAAACACATGGAACCTCTGTACACGAAATATAGAAGTAAAAGTCACCTTCCTAAAAATGTCGGTCAGTGGCACTTTCAACGCCAATATCCGATGCTCGAACAGGTTGCACAATAGCTCATGACGTGCCCTATCGCGCTTAATAAAGCTGTGCTTTTTTGTCGTTGCTCCAAGTCATAAGAGTATTTCTGTATGGCCATTATTGCTACTACGAAAAAACGAAAGAATTACAGGTACATACATTTTGTGCATTTTTTTTTAACTATTTAATCGACGTAGTGTGAAAATTTAATACGGTGTTAAATTTGAAAGAGAAGAAACCAGAACGAATGCAAGGATAATTGGTCGATGATGTTATGCTGAAGCAAGTGAATGAGTTTGTATATCTTGGATGTGCTTTTAGCAGGGATGGAAGGTACACCGCTAATATAGAAAGAAGGGTGAATTTGGGGAATAGTTTGAATGGAGCGTTAGGTAAACTTCTAGGCGCTAAGAACCTCAGCCAGAAGGCCCAGCTCGCCATACACAACGCGGTGCTGGTACCTACGCTCACGTACGGAGGCGAGAGTTGGGTATGGAAGAGAGAGCATTAAAGTAGAGTAAACGCGGTTGAGATGCGAGCACTGCGTAAAATCTGCGGAGTGACGCTGGCGGACCGCGTCCGTAATACCGAAGTAAGAAAGAGAGTTGGTCTGAAAGAAAGTGTCGGGGTGAAGGTAAGGAAAGGAATGCTCCGGTGGTTCGGGCATGTGGAAAGAATGCATGATGAAAGAATGACTAATCAGATATACAATGCAAAAGTGGATGGGTGCAGAAGTCGTGGAAACCCACGACACACCTTCCATGATCAAATTGATCGTGTACTAGCAGAGGTTGATGTTAGGAGCCTTAAGAACAGACGAGCGTGCATGACAAGAGTTATGAATGTCAAAGAAGCAAGTGAGGTGTGTAAGAATGGGCCTAAATGGCGCTCTGTGGTTCGTGCCTACCCCGCAAGGGAACTGGCGTGAAGTTATGTATGTATGTATGTTAAACATAAAAAGCGTCACGTTTTCATGCAACGTTTTACCGTCTTCGGTTGAATGAGTATACGGAAATTCGTAGATATTACTATAAGATGTATATACTATGTTACACATTTCAAATTCATTATCATACTTTTTGTTACATTAAATTTGCTATCGAGTGAAAAAATCGCCTTGGAATTCGATTTGTTTTTCAATTTGGCCACTTAAAATCATTCTCAGTAAATTTCCCGCAGGATTGCTGAGATAAAAAGTAGCGCAGATTTTAAGTCTCAGAATTTGCTGTCGATCTGCGAGAATTGGATCGAAATCGGCCCAGTATATGAATCCCGAACAAACAGACAACAAATCTAAAAAAATTGCATAGTGTGTTATCCGTCGTTTGTATAGTTTCCAGTTGTTTTTTTTAATAGCTTCAATGTACAGACACTGCGGGCCTTACTTATACTCGTTTCTTAAATGTAAAGAAACTGCTCACCAATTGATTAGTGAAAATCTTACCCATAAACTCCTTTTTAGTCGAATATTTTGGGTACAACCTAGGTTAATCATTAAAATTTCGCTTATCTACGCTCCTCTTAGGTAAACAACAGGTAATACACATTAATAAGTGAAAAAAAATATATTCATTGATTAGGGTCTGATTCTGATTCTCTTACTTAAGAGATGGCTAATCGTTTCTTAACGAGATTATTATAAGTAAGGCCGTGCATGTTTAGAATTTTATAATATTATAGATTATCCGCTACCTACCGTGCCTTAATCGCGTCTAAGAAATCCCCTCGATGGCTGCTTCGTAGGCACCCTTCCCTTTCAATATCAATCAATATCAATAATCAAATCGGTGCGCGCACCATCGGCGATGAATCAACTTCTTTAACTACGTTATTCTGCTAGCCCTTTCTTTGCTCGCTTATTGGATATAAAAGGAGAATCAAATCGTTGATAATGCTTATAGAAGGACTGAATTATTCTGTAGCAGCGAGAGGTAGAGGTTAAATGATACTTCAGATGGCAGAAAGTAGTTCACTGTCGAGTGCTGATGTGAACTGAAGTGAATTAATTTATTTTGGAAACGGTAACCTTAAGTACAAATAATAACAAACAAGTCGTACAGCTAGTACAGTATATAGCACAATGTGTGAGCACGGACAGATGATGTGGGAGCGAGATAGAGCAACTATTAATATGTGCGCTCTCGCGTTGCGCTAGCCAGTAGTTTCTTGTCCACTGCGATGACTGGACGTATGCAGCTCCCATAATTGTATTATTATAGTCTATTAACGATTTCGTGTGCTATAACATTTTTCGATGGCTTTCAGTTTATGCGTATGAGATATGTTAGATCTCATAATCGATCGCTACTTAAATGCGTATGTATCCTCATCAATCCCATGAAAAGTAATAAAAAAAACGAAAGGCCCATTTTAATCGGGGAGCGAGTGTAATTCTTGTTTTTCTCATACACATAAAATTAATAACGTCATGAGTTTCTTCACTAAAGTGAAACATAAGATTTCGCGTGCTGCATTGAATGAAAATAGCCGTGGTAGCGTAATGGCTAGCGCACACGTCCTAAGATCAAAGGGTGCGGATTCGAATCCTGGTTGAAACGCATACATCACCTAGGCAGTTTTTTGCCTTATGTGCTATTGTTACGATTACCACGTGCTAAGAACAATAAATAATAATATTCGGAAGGTTTATTGGCTATTGTTAAAAAAATATTAATTGAATGAAAAACCTAAGAGATCTTTAAAATTCCTTAACGCCTTAAACGTCTTAAATAAAATATTGTTACGAGGTTGCGAGACTCGAATTAAAATGCCGTTGGAATTATTATGGAGTTTATTAGAACTATACAAACACGAATAACACAGGTACAAATATAACTGAACACAACAAATCCAAAAGTAATGCAGAAAGTCGTAATTCAATAAAACGCGTAAAGTCCGTCATTACTAGTTTCCCGATCGTACACACGTCACGCCTTGATCGTAGTTGTCGCTGAACTGCCCCCCTCCCTCAATCAGGCCATCGTTTTATTCTGCACAAATGCAATGTGCCCGTATTGTAGTGGACATAATCCGTAACACCTGGCTAATGATTCTGCCGCAAGCGGCCATAAACGACTACAACAAAACAATGGGCTGTTCTCTAGAAACGTATGCCAATAAATAAGTAAACAAAAGAAGGCTTCTACAAATCTGTACGTGGAATTTGTCTTTGCCGGCGGCTAGGTTGTAATAATATCTTCTACCATTTAAGGCTTCGTACAGTCTTTTGATAAAATAAGTCGAAGATTATATCCTACGATTTGCTCTAAACTCTAAACATACAAGAAGAAAAGGATATCTGTCCGGCATCTCCGTAGTGAGACTTTAAGAAAGCCCAACTACCCGGAACTGGCAATCTAAAATCATATTATTTGACGCAGTAATTAAAGAGACTTGTGATCCTCAAAACGGGCTAAACAGTAGAAGAATATCTAATATTTTACTTTAACAAAATTTTGTTATGTTAATTTAGAATTTCTTACAGGTACTGTACCTGTATTTATAGAGTGGTTACACATTAAAATCTATGTATATAATAATATTTAAACAAGATATGAATGGCTTAACCCTGCTTGAGTAGGGTGCCTCGCCGAGGATCACACGGACCCACGGCATTTGAGGGTTATAATTGGGGCATGTCCCAACGAAATGGAACCGAAATTATTGCAGTGAATTTAAATTAATATTCAGGGTGGCTAGATTAAGTTCAGCTCTAGAATAGCCTATTATGTTAGACCCTAAATTACGCTAGAGTTATTAAAAGATAAATCCTGTATATAGGTACTTACATCTTGTAAATTGCTCCCATTTACCAGAAATTAATGTAGGATTCTTCTATCCCAGAAATGTGCAACGGGGAATGTACCGAGGTATTATTAAATCTGGTGCCAACGCCTTTTTTATAACCGCACCATTCACCATCGACGTCTATTCGTCACTATTTATTTGTCTTTATTAAAAATAGTTAAATTCAAAGACCTGTCACAGCACTAGTTTTTAGTTTTATAGTTGTATGTTGTCACATCACTATTCCTTCACTCTGCTGTCAATTCTCAAAACCTACGAATACAGTGCTACGTTAAAACTTGGTCAGTCAGCCGTCAGTGTAATCTCAATTACGTAACGGGTTTCCAGAGATAAAATCGATCTAGAGGGAATTTCCACTCAAGATTTCTCTTTGCACTGCGATATAGAGGGGAGAGAGAGAGAGATAATACTTTATTGTACACCAAAATATACAGTTACAAAAGTGACCTTATTTACAATATTTTCTAGACAATACCCTCATAAAGAAAAATCAAAGGAATTCGAATCAGGCGATGTAGGTGGTGCACTAAAAAGGCAACAGATACATAAGTACTCAAACTAATTTAAGAATTAAGTATACAAACACATACATATATACATAGTCAAATATATACATACATACATAACTTCACGCCAGTTCCTTTGCGGGGTAGGCACAAACAACAGAGCGCCATTTAGGCTTATTCTTAGACACCTCACTTGCTTCTATGACATTCATAACTCTTTTCATGCACGCTCGTCTGTTCTTAAGGCTCCTGACATCACCTTCTGCTAGTACACGATCAATTTGATCATGGAAGGTGTGTCGTGGCCTTCCACGACTTTTGCATCCATCCACTTGTGCATTGTATATCTGTCTAGTCATTCAAATATATACACATTTACAATATTAGATTTCAAAATACATAAGTTATTATAATAAATGTATTAGATGATTATATTGTGTTAACCAGACATAGTTATTCGTGCACATACCTATATAGTGTGTTCTGAGTAAATTTCTAAATGTTGGTAAGGGTTGTTTAAGGCGGGTATAATTTTTTTTGAAAACTGGCAACGCATTGACCTACGCCCATGGCTTTGCACGCGTCTATGGGTGACGGTAACTTTCCATCAGGTACGCCTGTTTGCTTATTTGTCTGCTTGAGACAATAAAAAATGGCAACTTGACAATATTCAAATACTGAATTCCAAATGTTCCTATTTACTTATGCTTCTATTAATATAAATAAATAGTAAATGAATAAAATAGTTGCATTTTATCGCCATATCTTATATATGTATATAACTTATGTGTATATTTGTATATATAGTATAGTTATATATTTATTATTAAAATGTAAGTAATCGTACAATAATTATGTATACCACCATCACCATTCCTAATCAGCAATATTCTTGCTACGGGTTGTCTGGAAGAGATCGCTTTTTAACGATAAGACTGCCCTTTGTACAAAATAGTACTAGTTCGTAAGTTTTCTGTAATGGTGTACAATAAAGTGTTATCTATCTATCTATCTATTCCCTGTGTAGGCACTTCACTTTTTATAATAAATAAATATTTTTAATGTGCGAGTGCACCCGGGTGAAATTCATGTATGCAGAAAATCAAACTTGTGTCACCGGGTGTACTCGACGAATTAATCTTAGATGTTTGTAAAGGAGGTAGGCTGGGCGATTTCGTTGAGTGTGAAGTAAGTTACTTACTTTGCCTGCTCGCTGTAAAACATTAGACTGTGCTCGCCCCCTCCGTTGGAAAAGTAGTTTTAAAATAATTTTGTGTTGTGTATATGTACAAGTTTGGTGCCGGAATAAAGTACAGTAAACCGTAAGTGCCTTTCAATTGCCTTACCTACATTCTTTTCTCAGGATACAATCCATCTCCTTCCTTATCTTTCAGTGACATCTGTTCATTTTTTAATTGTGAAAAGGTAATTGTCTGTGCAGGAACGGAGAAAGAATACAATTTCCTGCGGCCGGGCGGCCTGTCGTAAGAGGCGACAAAACAACCCACAGCCAGGTGGTAGGGCATTTGGCAGACTGGATGGCTACCACTCCTGGTTTAAAGTATGTCGCCATAACAACCTTGAGTTGTGTTCCGACATTAGTGACCAGGTTCCAGTCTCCCTTAAGAGAGCAGCAGCGCATTTGTAGCACCTTTGGTGTTGCAAATGTCCACAGGCGATGGTAACCGCTTTCGATGAAATGGGCCGTCTGCCTATCTGCTGAACTCCTGCAATAAAAGAAGGTAATTTTATCCTTTGAAATATTAGACTGGATTATCTACTTTTATTGCTTTGTATTTACCTTATTTAATTTTCAGTGTATATATTTAGCCTTGTAGTTTCATTGTAGTTATAATAACTTAACGTACTAATGCGTGCTTACAATGCAAGGTTAACAACGCCTGCTATTCATGGTATTCCAAATATTACACTTCAGTACATATGCTATGGTACAGAAACACGATCTTGCCTTGTTGTGTGATGTTCACATCTATTATTATACAGCTTTGACTAGCTTATTTACTATAGATATATCCTAGTAAATGTGAAGTAAACTCAGTTAATAATTTTGAAATGTTAATTTTATCGTGTAGTAGGTAATTATTAATTTCCATCATCGTTATTCTAACATTCAATGTGTTTGTTTCATTTTTTGTTTTGTGTATTCGTTACTCGATTTCTCTGTCAATTGTGAACCGATTTTCAAATTTTTTATTCGATTGTCTATACTCCTGAGGTGGTCCCATGGTTAACAAGGCTGTATCTGATGAATGGATCCCAGGGAAATCGAGAGCAACCCTTGTTGACTAGCGTCTACACTGAAGAGTGAGATAGCAACCTTGAATATGCGTACCAGTACTATAATTTCTACAGGTGCTCAATATATTATTTCTAAAGCTATTCAAGTATTTGCGCAATTAAAAAGTAAAAAATATTTTTTTAACGAAAATAAACCTGACTTCATTCATAAACCATAAAAAGCAAAAAATAATATTTAACCAATTTCTTTCTAGAACATCTTGAAGTCGGTGCGAAGTAAAACATAGAAATTACTATATTTTGCAAATTTGTTGTTGCTTATGTGGTTCACTTTGCACCGTGTGCAAGATGTTGTAGTAATAAGTCGTTTAATATTTCGTTTTTGCTTTTTAGTTCGAAATCGGTTTAGTTTTTGTTAAAAAAATATTAGACAATATCATCATTTCTTTATATATAGTTATAAAAAACGTGGTCAACGCATATTGCATTGCGTTGAGTGTGTGTGAGTCTAAGTCAAAGTTCAAAAGATCTAGGCGCGTAATTTGAATTTGAGAAAGGGGGCTTTCGTGGATGAGAGAGGACGGGAGGACAATTTGACGAAAAGGAGAACATGTCCTCCATTTGGATAGCATATCGCAAGCCTAGTGGTGTCGCAATCTTAAATGCTGCCGCAGAAGCCAGACTTCCTAACCCAATACTCCACACTTCCACCACGACATTTTCATCTCCATGACACACAGTACATTAGTCAGTACACATTCCCACCAATATGTCAATGGGCTCTAAACTGAAACATTGGGGACACAGCCGTGAATTAACTTATATAATAACCACTCACAGACAATATTATAATAATATTATGACCAAAATATACTTTAACACAAACCTTTTTGAATCTCTTTCAAATAACCCAATAAACGAAACCTTCAAAAAGATCAGTGTCGCTTCTATAAACCTAAAAGTAATAATCCCTTGTATTTGTCCTTTTACACGGAAAATAGAAGAGAAATTTGGGAAAAATCCCCCTGTCCCAATTTATTGGAATGAACGCTTGAGTTCAACTAACATTGATGTGAAGGTTGCTACCCAGTGTGACATGCGAAGCGATATACTACTTGTATGCTACTTTCGTCTGCTTTTTTCTATAATTGACTAAGTTCAAATTAATTGGTATAATCCGAGGATGGTTTTTATACCTCCTACTCTCTTATATATTTCACAGAAAGGAATCTCAATTAAAAGTGCCTTAGTGCACATTGATAAGCGAAGAATTAAAATCTGACTGTTTATTACCATAACCTAAAATTATTATGTTCTTTTGACATACTTGAAATGTAATAATAATTATTAATCATGCTTTTTTAATGTTAGGGTTCTAGTTGAATTGCAGTTGAGTTTTTGCACTGTTTTGTTTACAAACTATACGTATTATTGGTTAAAAGTGCATAATAGCTTTTTTTTTATTGCAAAAGATCAGCAGACAGGCAGACGGCCCACTTGATGGAAAGCGGTTACCATCGCCTATGGACATTTGCAACAGCAAAGTTGCTACAAATACGCTGTTGCTCTCTTAAGGGAAACTGGAACCTGGTCACTAATGCCGGAACGCAACTCAAGGTTGTTATGGCGACATACTTTAGACCAGGGGTGGTAGCCATCCAGTCGGGCAAATGCCCTACCACCTGGCTGTAGGTTGTTAAGTCGCCTCTTACGACAGGCCGCCCGGCCGCAAAAAATTGTATTCTTTCTCCGTCCCTGCACTGATAAAATCTGAAGGATATTGATCGTTTTTAACAAAGAATTGTATGTTTTATATTAAAACAAGCTATCACCAGAACTCCCTTCTTTGGCGTCAAGCGACGACCTATAATTTAGCTTCTGCTTCAAAACTTTTCTAAACTTGAATATTCACAGGTACTCGAGACCCTAGATACACAAAGCGTACTATACGGGTTACGATATGACACCCGTACAAATGGTGATGACGATGATGGCATGTGGTGGTAAATGATAGTAACTACGTTGGCTACAGCTACGTATTATATAAAATGTAAATGATAAATATTAGACTTATGGAAAACTAATGATAAATGATTGATAAAGATATATGAAATTATAATGATTGATAAAATGCTGTACGCATAGAAGAGCGGCCAAGCGTGTTCACTAATTGATGCGGACTGCTGTTTTCGGTTCACACGTATACTTATATGTATGGGTTTTTTTTTATTCAAAATCCATAAATAATGTACGTGGCTCGTATATGGACAGCCAGATTTAAATATATGAGATAGCGATTGCTGTGCCTGCAATTTATTTGCATTATTAGTTAATTTATTAATTCTATTCTTTTTGTTTTTGTTAAAAACAGATAGTCTAATTGACATGTGTCTAGATATACTGGTAGTTATAAGACATAGCATAAAATTCCACTTTATATTGGTACTCTTTATGTTCATCATATGAAATAACAACCTCTTTAGGCCTTCTCATCTCTGTATCGCATCGCTTAGCTATAGTATAGCCATGGCCAACAAATACAGCCTTTACAGATAATGATTTGTTATCAGATTCGATGACAGACAATTTCACGTTCAATCTGTCCTGACACCTTGTTTCAGCGTGTGAAGATGAAATGTCTCCATCAAAAGATGCAATAGAGGCTTTTTATGTAATTTCGTGGCAGAACCTTGTAGGTATTTCGGTAGCTCTTTTTATTATAACACGATTTGTATTAATATTTTCTTAAGTTTTCGCGACTTTTATACATAATAAAAGTACGTTTTAACGGTTTTAAGCGCGGTAATTTTATTTGATTTTGGTTTAAACGTCGGAAAAATCAACATCAAATAAAATTACCGCGCTTAAAACCGTTAAAACGTAGTTTTATTACGATTTGTATTATTTTGTCTGCTACTAAATAACCCGATATCGCTATCCTGTGACTCAGTCTGATAGAATGAGGTTTAATGTACTACGTACTAGAGAACGCGTCCGTAACTAGCTTATTTGAACACTCGTTATGGTCCATGGACAAGAATTCGCGTAGTCTGCGCCGAGCTGTTGTCGATACTTTACGTGTTTGAGTGAACTATATAAAAAAATCCTTCATGTTTAATAAGATACTGTTCTAACTACTCGAGAAACTCAAATAAAAGTCAAGCGGTGACTTTTCACCGGTAAATTTGTTCTATTCTTAATAAAACATCTTATTTTAAATTCATTTCGACGCGTTATCGCAGCGGCCATGTTCAGGCGAATTTAAACTACTCTCTAAGCGATCTAACTTTGCATGCTTTATTAGTTTGGTTAGACGGCATAAGTAGTGTTTTAGCGCTGCAGAAAATACATGAATCAGTTCACGGCATGGTCTTACCCCGCAGGCCCAGGCTTTCATCAAGTTCGAACTTTTTTTGTTTTAAATATCTCATCTAGTACGTAGTACATATAACTCAATAGTCTGATATTAGTTACTAGATAAGTTAATCCATTGAACATTTCTCGAGCTAAACGTATATATACGGAAACTTAGTTTTTATGTTTGGAAAGAGAAGTACATCTGTGAAGATAAATTACTGCGTATATACATTTAAGGTAATCATCGACTACATTTCGAAATTTGTGGACACAAACAGACGGGTTTATTTTTTAATATAATCACTTGGAATCAAGTTACAACACATATAGTAATATAACTGAAATTTCTTAACAATTAAAAGCTAACACGAATTACATTTACTTGAGGCGAAAAAAGCAATCAGCTAATTCTCCTTAATTAAGGGGTAAAAAAATTCAAGTTGGTAGCACTTATACAAAAAATAATTTGAAGAAGATCCATTGTGTTATTTGAAATGTGGCTCATTTTTGAGTAATGCTATTTGTAAATAAATAATAAAGTCTTTACTATACGTGTATTCTCACGCACGTATCTTAAATATAATAATAATTCTTAATAATGTTATATAATTATATGTATGTGTGTATTGTTTTATGTATATATACGTGCATACGTATGTGTATATATATTTGTATTATTTTTCTGCTTATATGCATTGAAATACTTATCATTATTTATAGACTGCACCACCGTCGGTTTTGAAAATCTTTGAATCCCTGTCAAGAGTAGACTGGAAGCGACCTCTTAGCGATAAGGCCGCCTGTTGTGTATTTTTCTACTTCTGTTTGTCTATGCCTTGGTGTAGAATAAAGAGTTATCAGTCTAATATATCTTCCTATCTTATCCTTTTTTAATATATCAGATTATAATTTATCTTTCTTTTCTTCTACCTTCTCCCAATTATTTGAGCTTGGCACAATGTCTTTTCCCTCCATACGCCTCTGTTCTGATAAACGTCCTTTGTCACTCCACAAAACATCGTCTCATCCTTCATATATTCCATCCATCTCTTTTTGATCTACCCTTACATTTGTACCTGTTAATCTTGCAGTATAACATTCCTTTTGTCGCGTGACTTTCATCCCTCCTCATTACATACCCATACCACCTTAGAGTTCTTTCTTTTTCTTTCTTGTTCTTTTTTAAAATCGCAAAGATCCCTCTGGGGACCATCAATAAATAACGTCACACGTTAAGAGGAGGTCGACGAATTGTGACACTGTATGACAAGAGGTGGGAAGGGTCCTATTCGTTATGTCACATTTCAAAATCTAATACATTTAAGCTTTAACACAAAATATCAACTATTACCGAAAAACTTCAAAATATTTCCAACTTTACAGTGTTTAAATTATTAAACATAATTTATGTGGAAATAAAACTAATTACGGAACTTTTTTTATTTTATTTATTTATTCTATTGTTATACAATGCAAGAAAACTTAAGTTATTTGTATTGTATTCTACTCATAGTCCCTCAAGACTATAAGTAGAATACTGAGCCCAGATCACCGTCTTCTATGGGTAAGGCGCCCAGAAGGCTGGCTACGTTTCCTCGCTGGATCGCCATACTGATCCGTTGGCCGAGGTAAGCACCAGCCCTCTGATCACCCGAAGAGTCAATGAGTCGTTTCGATAAATTTTGGTAGAGGCTCATGGCCTCAGGACCCCACGGTCCAAGCGTCTCGACAGCAAACGGCACAAACATATAACTCTCACAGAGGGTTGCATATTTGCGCCGCCGGAACTGCTGTTTTCATTTAACAATTTCTCTCGAGATAAAGATCCTAAGTTACAACTCTGGATATAAGCTAGCTCCGTTTCAAATTGCATTTAAATTCTTTCAGTACTTACACATGATACTAATCTAACAGACAGAAAAAAATGTATTTTCGAAATCTGCTGGTCCGAATTAGCCCCCTTTTTTTGTACATTTTTATACGCTTTGTATAAATTCGAATCATTTACAGATTTATTATAGTATAGATAGTATATGTAGAAGTCGTGGAAGGCCACGACACACCTTCCATGATCAAATTGATCGTATACTAGCAGAAGGTGATGTCAGGAGCCTTAAGAACAGACGAGCGTGCATGACAAGAGTTATGAATGTCAAAGAAGCAAGTGAGGTGTGTAAGAGTAAGCCTGAATGGCGCTCTGTTGTTCGTGCCTACCTCGCAAGAGAACTGGCGTGAAGTTATGTATGTATGTAGATAGTATGTTTAGTTTTAAAGTCAATATAATTACGGAACTGCTGTTTTCATTTAATAATTTCTTGATGTAAAATTGCTAAATATGTGATGTCCATACTAGGGAGGGCAGAGTCTCACGAATGTGTGAATGAACCAGCTGTGACAAGGACAAGGGAAGGGTCAAAATTTATGAAATTCGTATGACGTAATTTGTGGATGGCCCCTTATATATTTTACATTATAATTTATATGATTGTTAATAATTAATGTACATACATTTAGATCACGAATAACTAGCTTGCCAAACAAATGTAAATATATTTAATTGAATAAATATTATTCATTAAGTAAACCTAGACACTAATTACCAATTTGCGTTAACAAAATGAAACCGCTGAAACGTTTGCCATTATTGCGTTATTAATTTTGAATCGTCTATGCTTATAATTAGATTAAATATGATCAGGGTATAATTTAATCAGTAGAGCTTGGTTTCATTTGGCTCAGGATTATGGTATCAATACCATTGATGGAGTAAATATTAGATATGTATTATAATCGGGCAATTCGTGGTAGAGAGAGTTAAGCTGAAATCACTTCCTTGATTACTGTTCCTTGATACAATCCACGATTTATGAAGAGTTCCGAAAAGGTTACAAACGTCCACCGATTTCGTTCTTTGGCTACGGATCCATAAAAATACCCCCAATAAATTTTCGTTGAAAGTATTTGTGGAGTTTTACAATCTTTTTTCTCCACTTAATAATTTAAAAGTTATTGAACGTTTATGAATGGCTGAATGTCGGAGTAAACCCTGATTTTAATTAATTTAACAGAGTTAAACCTGATGCCGCCTCGCAAATTCTAATGAACCAAGTAGAATACAATGAACGCTTACCTTACTTACTTCAGTGATGAAGTCGTGTAAGAACTGATGCAGGATTTCAGCCGGATTTGCGCATCCGGATTTTGTACAAACACTACACCAGATGGCCGGGACACAGTTGGCACATCAAGGAACGGTTTTAGGGCACAATACAGTATTTTTTTGGATTACTTATCGACGAGCGTGGCGTCGCGATGATAGATAGGCTGCCATTCAAGGATTAGCCCGACTAATAAGACGCGTGGGTGTGCGGAGCGCGCGCTGCTTAGGACGACTGAATGAAGGCGTGGAAGAGGAAATGTTGCCGGGAATGGATGCTTTCCAAGAATATGACGGGATATCATAACAGTTACAGATGGGCACAATTTTTATGACTTTATAAGCCAATGTCTACTCCCCTATTGACTTCAATTAAAAAAGTTATTAGAATAATATTTTGATAGGTCTTTAAGATCTCACTAACAATATTCCACACGATTGTGTATCTAATAAAAAATCAGATATACAATGCAAAAGTGGATGGATGCAGAAGTCGTGGAAGGCCACGACACACCTTCCATGATCAAATTGATCGTGTACTAGCAGAAGGTGATGTCAGGAGCCTTAAGAACAGACGAGCTTGCATGACAAGAGTTATGAATGTCAAAGAGGCAAGTGAGGTGTGTAAGAATAAGCCTAAATGGCACTGTGTTGTTCGTGCCTACCCCGCAAGGGAACTGGCGTGAAGTTGTGTATGTATGTATGTATGTATGTATGTATAAAAAATCAACCCTTAATACATATTTTAATTGTTTCGCAATTTTACTACGACATTGTATAAAGCACGATAGACTACATATGCAGACCCAATAGTTTTTGAGTTCTGACCAAAACGTAAAAGTTCTGTAAATACCAATACGTCTACGGACCTCTAACAACACTTCTGATTACTTAATAATACTAAGTACAATGCCTATTGTACGAAAGTACATTCAAGCCATTAGCACAACTTGGAACCTTTTATACCCGTATATACATTATGCAATCCTTATATGTAAAGCGATCATCCCTAATTGGACCTATTTATGCAAAATGGAACTAACCCACATACTGACAGTTTTGAGAAAAAGCCATTTTTATTAAAATTTTGCGTACAAAAAAATATGTCTATGTTTTGGAAAAAACATTTAGAATATTGTATATTATATTTTCTCGTTATGATTTTTATTGAGTCGATAAAAGGTGCATTTTGAAAGTTTTCTGCATCCTTAACCCAATTTTGGCATGTTTGTGGTTTGGTTCTGTTTTGCATAAGTAGGTCCAATTCACATTAATTTTTAATTGCTTCGCAGTTTTATAACCCCATTGTATAGACCATATATGTCTACATTTTTTTTTTTTATCAAACTATATGGACCCGGTAATCTTGAGAAAAATAACTGCGGCATACAGTGTCAGAGTGACAGTCGAACACGACGGAAACATAAAAGTTCCGTAAATACCAATACGTCTACGGAACTCTAACAACACTTCTGATTACTTAGTAATACTAAGTACAATGCCTATTCTATGAATAGTATATTCAAGCCATTAGCACTAACACTCACGGGCTTGATCTCGCGTGTTATCGAGGGAGGGTGGGTTATTGTGTAACCGCGATTGAGCTTATATAAAGCTTATCGGACACACGCTGAGGTTGCGATACACAAGGGTCTCATAATATGCGAATATTTTGTACCGTTACGCGATTTTTTTTATTACTTCTAAATTAAAATCAATAATTTATATAGTGATCTAATTTATAGGGTAAACTATTGTTGGCACCCCACCTGATTGGCACCCTATTAATTTATTCAAAACATCAAGAAGCCTTTTTTTATGTTTTATTTTGTATCCATAAATTGATAATAATAATATTGTATGGCTATAAAAAAATGGATTTCTTAATATCTTCAATAAATTAAAAGGGTGCCAATCACTATTGCCGACAACGGTCTATAAATTATAGTCTACCCTAATTATAAACAATGTTTGTAATATATCGAGGAAGAAATTTTTATACGTTAAGTCAGATATTGACTTTAAAATGAAAAAAATATATAAATCTTCTATCTATACTCTACTAAATCTGTAAATGGTTCTAGTTTGTACAATGCGTTTAACGTGTAAAAAACATCAGTCGTCAATCGGTTCAACAGATTTCAAAAATGCAATTTTTAAAATTGCATTTAAATGCGTGCCTACCCAGCAAGGGAACTGGCGTGAAGTTATGTATATATGTATGTATGTAATTTTTAAAATGTTTGTCTTTCTGTCTGTTAGAGTAGTATCGTGTAAAACTACTGAACGGATTTAAATGAAATTCGAAAAAGAGCAAGCTCATATGGTTGCGACTTAGAATATATTTATCCCGACAAATGACATCGTTTCCGACGAAAATAGTGAAAAAGATGGCTTTCCGATCGCATTTTCTTGGAAACTACTGAACGTATATGAATGTTACTAGACTTAATGCTGGATTATAACATAACGTAACATAACATATATAATCTCTTTAGAAATCATCATTCATATTTAATTTAAAAAAAATATTATTTACCATCCATAGGTATTTATAGTTCTTTTGTCTGTTATTATACATATTTTAAAACACAAAAATGTCAAATTAGTTCATAGGCTTTTAGCTTATGTCACTTTTCCAGCTGGGTTAATGTTATAATTATTGACCGTTTCACACAGATGTAGCGGTGACTTTAATGCGTTATTTGTGATTGATATTGTTAATAATTGTTAATGACGTTAAATATTGATAATAAGTATTATAACAATAATGTATTTGTTATAGCCATGATTTTTAAGTGATTTTCATCATCATACACACACACATACATACATAACTTTACGCCAGTTCCCTTGCGGGGTAGGCACGAAAAACAGAGCGCCATTTAGGCTTATTCTTACATACCTCACTTGCTTCTTTGACACTGTTGTCAGGCACACTCGTCTGTTCTTAAGGCTCCTGGCATCACCTTCTGCTAATACACGATCAATTTGATCATGGAAGGTGTGTCGTGGCCTTCCACGACTTATTTTCATCATCAGTTAGATAAATTTTAATTGTAGGTTTATATAATCAATTATAAAAATCATTGTATGTAAAATACTGCCGTTTTTGCACGTGTAGATGATTCTATACGTTATTAATATGCGTGATTATATTATAATAGCAGAATTGGGGCCCTGGTCTAGAGCATGCCGCCATAACAACATTCAGTTGTGTTCTGGTATTAGTGGCTAGATTCCAGTACCCCTTTGAGACCGGTAAGTAGCACATTAGTAGCACCTTTGGTGCTACAGAGGTCCGTTGGAGATGGAAGCCACTTTTCATCGGGTGGGGACAGTCAGCCTGTCTGTTGTACTCCAGGCATAAAAAATGGCGTTCACTGAAATATATAAGTAATATAAAGGTATCATTCATTAATTGGCATATTTTGCCCATATAAAATACCAGTTAAATTAATAACTAAATTATTTCACATGATGAATTTTAAAGCGTTGCCTTCTTACTAAAATGGCTAACTTACCCTAAAAATCATTTGTAAATAATATTTTTGTAATGACATGTTTTTTTTTTCTATTTTAATCCTTATGTGCTTACTTTGTGAGATACAAATCCTCTAAGATCTATTTGCCTGTCTCCGTGTGTGTCACTAATGGCCCTAGCGGAAGATCAGCGCTTGTTAACTCAACCGACAATTTGCTGAGCTAGGACCAATTACGAACTATTTTTTCTTTATTTTTTTATTACATTAAGTGCTTTTTACATTGTACATTATTGTAGTTATAAATAAGTCTTTTTTCTTTTTTCTAATTATTAAATCGACATAATTCATAATTACAACCGATATAGACCTTAACCTTGAGTGCATATATGAAAATAAGTTCAACAAACTTAACAACAGTGTGTAGATAAGCTTATCAATAGTTACGCAAGCAGTTTCATTGCGGAAGGGGGTATAATCTAGCCTGTTGGCTAATCGGGTTATATCATTGCGCCACTCTGTACGTCCGAATGAATACATCAGCCGCTTGAGGTCATTACGAGCTATTTCTAGAAAATATTAGGTGAAAACGGAAACTTTATAAAGATAATATTTTCTGAAGTTTTCGTGACAAGTATACAAAATAAAACTACGTTTTAACTGAACGCCGAAACGTCGGAATAATAAAAATCAAATAAATTACCACGCTTAAAACCGTTAAGACGTAGTTTTACTTTATAAGGATGTTATCTGTTCGTTTGTACGTACACCAAAAAAGTTAAAAATTGTATCAGCTCCGACGCACGACTAGTGTTTACTCCTTAAGTGCGATTGTCTTTCAACATGCACGTATGGATATTATTTTAGGTCTGAATTAATTGCATCAAAGTTCGAAATGGTATAATATAAAAACGTAACGGTTTTTAGTTAACGCTCGTATTATTTAAAACCTCATAAAATTTCCATACCTTTATGGGGAACCTTATCGATTCTTAAGGAGCATACTCCTAAAATACTCAAAGCCGATGCGGTTGGAATTTGTCAAAAATCACTCAAATCAAATTAATAACTAGAAAAAAAGTGGTAAAACATACATGGGGTGGTTCAGGTATTCCTTCATGTAAAATAACTAAATTTTTCTCTTGCACGTCATTGTTCCCATCATCCAGTATATTAGTGCGTTATATATATGTTGCATAGCTACCCCCTTCTGTACCGAGTTTTTGTCCATCCAAATGTTGTATGGAAGAAATCCCTCCCAGCGATAAGACCGCCCATTGTACTTATAATTACGATTGTATTTATCATTACTTTACGACGTTGTTTGTAATAATAGTAGATTATTACACGAGAGGTGAAAGTGACCTATTTAGGCATGACATGGTTAATAGTAATAATACGAGTGTCTGAGGTTAACACTCCGATTTTCATTTCGAACAAGAGGAAGGTAAATTAAAATAGATTAATTAAACAAACAACTACTTCTCTAATAAAATCAGGCGTTAAATCTATATCTAAATCTGATAAAACGTCATCACGTACGTCACATCTAAAACGTCACGTATTTTTGTCTTTGGCATTCTACCAGCCAGTACTTTTTTTTATCACTGATGATAGTAAATATTTAGCTCAAAATGTAAATTAAATAATAATGCAGTGACAAGTAATTTATAAGTATAAAATGACGTTACGAAAATGTTGATATTTTTATTACAATTCATGCCGCGAATGGCTGTAAAAAAAAGTTGGCACATGAGTCGTATGTATTATCTATGGTCCGCGTAGGTTCCTAATTTTTTTGACAGCAGGTAAAATCGTTTCCCAGCTGATTACGCAACTCCAAGCGTACTTCCAGAATATGAGAAATGAAAAGAATATTCTCTTCTATGCTAATCTGTTCTATTATATTCTGTTCTGTTGTATTCTATTCTAATTATGCGTTGATTAGTTTTTAAGTATGTATTTTTGATTCAATGCTTTACAACACTAATCCACGTCAGTTTTACTTCTCATCGCAAATCTTTAAGTTCCTTAGTAAGCAGATATTGCCTCTGGCTCTGACAGAACACTTCCACCGTACAAATACTACGTAGTTTGTTATGTAACAGCCACCAGCAGTATAGCCTATTGCTTAACTTGGTTACGTCACAGGCAGGATATACCCTTCGCAAGTTAGCCATTTACAACTTTTAGTAATAATGTTTGTTTTCGAGAAATTATATGGTTTCTTTATTACGTTGTTTTGTTTGATATTGTTTTATAACTTGTTTAATAAGAAGTATGTAACAGAACCTTTGGCTTCTTTTCAATTTCTTAAATTTCCTGAAATTAATAAGGAGCTAATTAGGCTTTCAATTTATGTAAGAAACAAAAACTTTGTTTGAAGAAATAGCGACGTACTTACATTGCTTACAGGTGCCTTTAAAGCAAAAGTTTCATCAAACAAGTTTTACATGCAGCATATTGCTGTTCCGGAATTATATCCGACACAATGCTGATTTCCAGTGCACTTTCCTTTTGGCGTGATAGCAAAACGACCCGATTTTTTTATTAGTCTAATTTTAAATCTATTTAATTAGTATGTAATAATTATAATACACATACTTAAATAAATATTGTTGCGAATCGACAATAATTAATTACAGGTGTTTTATTACCCCTTAGAATTAGTTTTACCTATAACTCTTTTTATGGTAGACTTAATTACTCACTGTCTTTTTTCGCGTTAATCCCATTATATTGCCTCGCAGTAAGACGTCGTAAATCCTTTCTTATATTGTTCAAATGACATTACGCGTTCTTAGAAGCTATTAAGCTTGCAAGTTCAAAAATGACAAGAAATAGAGGGCATGTTGCTAGAAGGCAATATCTAATTCAAAAATATATAATGTAGGTCAGTCTTGCCTGAGTTAGTTAAGGTTCAACTGCAATCGAAGCATTACCCCGTGTGTTTTTGGAACGAGTATCTTATAACGACGGCCTTTGCGCGATTTATGTCATTACGATGTTGTGTTTTACGGTTTGAACTTGTTGAATTCGGTTTTGTTACTAAGAACTGTGAATCATGTGTGTATACTTCTAATAAACTTTGTGATCATTTCAAGGGAATTTTCATTCGTAGCCCGCAAATACGTAACAATATAAATATTCTTGTTAACTTTATGGTTTAAATTAAAAATAATTAGTCTAAGTTTCATATTCTTTCTATTACCTTTGGCAGGCAGACGGCCCACTTAATGGAAGGTGGTTACCATCGCCTATGGACGTTTGCAATACCAGGGGCGTATGCCATCCTAAAATAAAACAAAATAATAAAAACATCTCCTCCTCAATTCGATACAGAGGAAGAAGAGCATTCTTTTCTTAACGATGGGGAATGAGTTTACACATACCCTCGGGCCTTGGGGGAAATCACGGAAGGGTATGGGGAACTCCCGACCGGCGGCGCTACACACAAGCTTCTAATAATAATAGAAGATGCAAACACCGAACGTCAGATTACTTTCTAAACCTTCCAGCGTCCCTCCGCATCGTAATGAAATGCCATATTCGAGCGCAAGTACACAAAAACGTGTATTCGCTCCGGCCGGCGTCTCGGAAGCTACTGACGGAGAAGAAAACCCTGGAGAGACACTGACTAAAGGGCAGGGGATGGCAGTCCGCCGCGTAATGCAAGATTGTGAATGTTGTTGCAGCCGGTCTTACGTCTCATTTCCCGTAGTCCTGCCATAAGGCGCAGGACGGAACACCCAGGGGTTTTAGTGGGTATCCCTAACTGGGGAGTAGCAATAGCGTGGCACCGGTTCTGACCGGGCACGCTAGTGCCACCCCCGATCTGGCGAATCCCACACACTCACACAGGTTGCGAACATCCCCCCAGGCTTCTGTGCCTGTCGCGGCTTAGTCCTCAAACGGATTTCCCCTGGCCAAAAAAAAAGCCTGCCTTACGTCTGCAAGCTCCACCAACTACAGGGCTGCCATGCACGATAGCGAATAGGCCCCTTTAAGAGAACTGACTTATATTGACAAACCAATAATCCCATTACAGACATTATTTGGCTTATAATCCGTACCACGAATTGATATTTAACCTGACCCAGTGAGGTAGTTCTCGGAAAGCTAAAGCCTGGGATTTAGCCTGTTTACATTTCAATTTTGCCCGCTTACACTATTAATCCCACGAGGTGAAGTTGCTCTTACAATATGTATTATTAATTAATAACGGTTGTGTTGTTACACTGAATTATTTATCAGCAGTGAGAACTTATGTAATTATGTATGGTAGTTGGGAATTGAATTTTGCACTACAAAGTGTCGAGAATAGTGCCGAGAATAGAAGAGCATACGATTAATTTTTTTAGAGATGTGCCGATTATGACTTTGGCCGACTAGCCGATTAGTCGGCTGTAAAGAGGCCGATTAGCCAGTCGGCCAAGCCGATCACGGTTTCGGGGATTTCCGTGACGCTTCGTTTATAGCTGATTCGCTCACAAGTCGCAACCACCGCATGCGAGCGTATCGGTATCTGTTTTGTTCATTTCGCATTGTTTCTTAATTTTTACTTTTGTACAGGTCTCGGGGCAGTGTTTTTGTGAAAAATTAAAAAAAAAATTGTTTAAAAATAATACTGTCACTGTTCATTAAAGTGAATGAGCTCAATTAAAATTTAATCATGTCAAAAAGAAAATCTCGTGTATGGATTACAATGTATTAGCAAAGTATAGATTATACACTATAAAGTAAGAAGCCGGATAGTTGCCGACTAGTCGCCGACTACGGTAGTGGCCGGATAGTCATCTTTGCCGACTCTAATTTTTTTATAAACTTACAAAACGTCGCAGCCTTATAGGTTTAGTATGGGCATACCTACTTATGACGTTATAAGTAGGTATACGTAAAAAGAGTCAAATAACGTTTTAATGATTGCTTGAAAGTTAATAATATTATTTCTATAAACCTCTTGTTACGAGTACGGGACGCGAATTAAATGCCGTTGGAATTACTATATAATTTATTAGAACTATACAAACACGTATAACACAAGTACAAATATAACCGGACGCAATAAGTCCAAATGTAATGCACAATTCAATAACACGCGCAAAGTCCGTCATTAAAATGTACACACGTCGTGCCTCGCTTATGTTATCGCCTTGACTGCCTCCTCTCTCCATCCTGCCGTCGTTTTATACTTCACTAGTACAAGTGTGCCCGCCCGTATCGTTGACTTAATTTCTTAGAAATCGTAATCCGCACACATGACTAATTATGCCTGCAAACGGCCATAAACGAATACAATAGGCTGTTCTCCACAATAACCAATAAATAAGTAAACAAAAGAAGACAATCATAAAGGTATTACAATTGGTTCAAATACCGACAGGTAATAGCGTGCTTCGTAGAATTTGTCTTTGTCGGGAGTCTAAATTATAACACTATTTTAAAATTTAAATCATAAGAAGACCTATATCTTCAACAGGTCAAATTTCAATAGAGAAGATGGTTGACAAGTACCACCTCTTTGGGATCCGATCATCAAAACTATTAAGACCCAAACCCAGCAAAAACCAACTGCCAGACCTCAAGACACTGTGAGCTCTTTCTGCGTGCAACGGAACACAAACCAACTTGATTGATATTTTCTTTTATTTTTTCTTTCACCCATTTTAATATTATATAAAATTGAGAGAGTTTCTTGCGCCGCTTCTTCTCTTCAAGCCACAACATATTGCGACACTACAAACGAGGTATATTTACATCGCCGCTTCTTGTGAGAGGTAAATGTGCATCATTTTTCATACAGCCGAGTTATAACGCGTAAAACGAGTCGACGACACGGAATCGAATCAGAGGAGAAATGATCTACGTAAATAGATTTCGACTTTGTAGAAATGATTTGCAATTCGTGTAAGAAGTTTTTGGTGTTGCTAACAGGATCATAAAGGCCAAGGCTTTCAAGGTAATAGGGTAAATTACATCATTGTTGACACTCCACCCAATGATTGGCACTCAGTCAACTTATGCAATATATTAACAAGAATTTTTATTTTGTAGTCATACAATATTGTTATTATGGTATTTCTTTATTTATCGCAATATTTTACATCATTTTTACAAATATTTACATAAAACTTACAAAATAAACATTCACTAAAAACTATTAAATCCTGGAGACCGCTGGTAGCGGGGCCTAGGATCCAGGCTACCGATGGTTAGGGCTCCAGAGACAAGAACCTCCTCACAATTCGTGCCGTGTCCAAGAGTGCTGCCTTCTGTATCTGGCGCTTTACCCTGCATCCTAGCGCGAGCCTCTCTAGGTGACGGTCGAGGCTCGTCGCTAAAGATCATTGACGGACACCACTATCGGTACGATGATCGTTAACTCCATATGCCATATGGTAGTAATCTTATGTACGTGGTCTAGATATTTAGTTAATTTTACTCAGTTTCAGCTTTCACGAGATTGATTACAATCATGTTATTTGTATGTCTCTAGAGACCACGGGCCATAAATATGGCCCGGACTTTTGGAAGGCTTGTGTGGGGCCATGGGAAGGCCGGCACGTAGAGGCCCCTTGATTTTTTTAAATGTAAATGTGGCGTGATACTGACCGGCGATTATCCCTGTCTACGCCATGAAATAATGCACCCAAGGGCAAGCCCCGACCAGTGTAGGACTGTTGTGGGAAATGAGAAGAAAAAGTACCGGGATATTAGGGTCAACTACTAGTGGTACTAGGGGTCTAGGAATATGGGGAATATGGTGTCCGCCTGTCGCAATGTTCGGGTAACATGGAAAAATGCGCAGACGTTGACTCGTCACTTCCTGCATGGGCTCCTAAAAATGCTATATAAAACAGGGGCAATCGTGTTATTATTATTATTATTATCACTGTATGGCTACAAAAAAAATGTATTAATACTTCTTAATGTTTTGAACAAAATAAGTAATAGGGTGCCAATTATAGTACAATTTCCCCAATTTACTATTTCTATAGGTAAATAGTATAAGCGTTGGCCTCATTAATTCTCTGGTTCTGCGTCTGATTTTCGGTAACGAAATTTCTTAAAATAGACTTTACGTTGTTTACTCTGGTTTAATTAGCATTGGAATCAGCATTGAAATTAAAGGCTTGTAGCAACGCCAACGCACATAAGGATTATCCGGTACAGATTTGAAATTTCATAGCCGCGGTAGTATTTCAGATACATTATTATTTTATTGTTTATAAAATAAATTTGTATTTCAAAAATAATAAAATCTAATTATTTATGTGTCTTTTATAAAGATGTAAATATATTTTTTATCCTGTTTTGATTGAAATTGAAGAAGTAAAATAGTTTCATGTCAATATTTTTGAGGTGATTTCGTGATACTTTTTCTTAACTTAAAATAACTAAAGAAAAATTACAGAAACACCACATCACCTATCATATCGTAAAGACTTATGATTTATTTATTTCTGATAAATTATTTATTTGTAATTACCAAGAACACTTGTTTCGTTTGCACACATTTTCAATCTTTTGCGGCAACAGGAGCCTTAACTGTAACAGTCCGGCCACGACTTTTGGCAAAAGCGCCTATCGGCGACGCGACGTGCGGGTCAGCAGCGGTTGTCGCTAAGTGAGACCACTGGTCACTTTTCCATTTTAGTACTTTTTTTGGTGCTGTTCCTCGCGCCACGCTTAGCTATCGCTCATAGCGACAGAGTCGTGGTCGGGCCGTAAGGTATTTTACGCATAGGATAATCGTCAACTTATTAATATTTATTACAATTATGACGTTATGGCTAATAACTCTATATATAATACGTAAAATATCATAAACTTAACTTAAAAATAAATAGTTAATTTAAAATTTGACTGTAGCAAGAATGTGACTTTCTGGAACTCTAACAAAATGTATTTATTTATTTTATTTTAGGAAGGCTTACAGTCTAATACATATAAAATATAGAAACAATAATATTTAAAAAAAGATGCTGATAATAAGCCTCCACCTTGGGGCAAAGAAAAAAATATATAAAAAAAACACATGCATACACGATATCGAGGGATGTTAATATAGCAAAATTTTTAGCTGTTTATTTTATCAAAAAAATTTTGCGCGAAATTGCGCTTAACAGAATTTATAGTAGTGCAATACAGGTCTAAATTTGAGTCTACTACTATTTCATCAAAAGAATTTGAGATTCGTATGATAAACGCGTTTTGTCTGTAGTTGCTATTGACAATAGGTGTATGGAGTAATCCTCTCTGCCTAAAGCCAAGTTGATTAGTCTATACAATGCATAGCTCTGTAAAACTTTAAAGGCTTTATTAAAAAGTTAAAAACTGCATTTCGTATAGAAAAGCTTTTAAAAACAATAATGCCCTTACGTAACTCTAAAACCCTTTAGTAAAATACTAGTAGCCTGAGCGCCGCATAAAAGAATTTCCCTTTTACGGCTGCTTGCATCTTCGTGAAATATTGAGGCATCCTATATAAAGGTAGGGTGTCAGATGTAGCGGTCATTTTACTGATTTGATTTCATTAGACGTCATTTGTTTGGAAATGCGGCCTACACCACTTCAGTTAACTAGGTATAACAATGTTCAAATCATTTATTATTACTACAGTCGCTTTCCTAACAAATACATTCGGAGAATAGAAGGTTGAGGAATTTCTTACCCACTACCACCAAAATTAAGCTAGCAGAATCCTTATTACTTCCTATCCTTGATTATGCTGACGCCAGCTATCTAAATTTAACCCAAGAACAACTTAATAAACTTGAGCGCCTCCAAAATTTTTGTATAAGGTTCATATTTGGACTACGCAAATATGACCATGTCTCTGAATTCCGAAAAAAACTCAAGTGGTTGCCAATTCGGTTTCGCCGGAATACTCACATCCTTGCTTTACTCTATAGTATTTTATTTGTCCCTAATACTCCTGATTACCTTAAAGAAAGTTTTGAATTTCTTTCGTGCTCTCATAATTTACGCCCTTCTACTAAACTTAAATTGAACATTCCTGCGCATAACTCAACTTTTTATAACAATTCTTTTACTGTTAAGGCTATACAGCTCTGGAACGCGCTTCCTGTTACAATCAGACAAGCAAAATCGCTAGCGATATTTAAAACTATGATAAAAAAATACTACCTGTCGTTGGAATATGATATTTAAATTCACTTATAAACATTTATATATTTTGTAGATGTGTATTTGTATGGTATGTATATTAAGTATATATCTATGTAATATATAAAATTTGTGCATATATTTATATCATTTATGTATTTATTATTAAAATGTAAGTAGTTGTACTATATGTTACGTATACCACCATCGCCATTATCATCTCAATTCATTCCTGGGGTTGTCTGGAAGAGATCGCTTTTTAGCGATAAGACCGCCCTTTGTAGATAATTAGATATAATTTTAGTCTTTAAGTTCATGTTTGTATTGGTGTACAATAAAGAGTTATCTATCTATCTACATTCTTTATTTTATATCTTGGTGTTATGTTTAGTATGATTTTTTTTAAAAACATCACATTACCTCGAAAGAACTGTCTTATTTAGTAAATTAGGGAAATTCATAAAAACCCAATAACAAATGCGCAAACAGGACCTTTTTATCTGCAACAATCAATAAGTTTCGCATAAATTCGTCGCGTAAGAGCAACGTTGTTACATCAAAAACTTATTCTCAAGACTATACTTTTATATTTAGCCATATTAATATTTAGCTAATAAAATTCTCAAATAAAACTAGAATTAAACCTCACTTCAGATTACTCATAGCTTTGTGATTTTATTTAAATAATTTATATTATAAACCAGTATAATAAAAGAAAACTTAATTGAATACATTATATTCTACCCATAATCCATCAAAACTACAAGTAGAATATTGAGACTAGGTCACCGTATTCTGTAGGTAAGGTTGAAGGCTGGTTATGTTTCCTCGCTGGATCGCCATACTGATCCGTTGTCCAAGGTAGGCACCAATTCTCTGGTCACCTGAAGAGTCAATGAATCCCTGTATATTTTGTGTTGCTATAATGACATCAATATGTAAAAGGTCTTCTTCGCGCTCGTCGCCTACAATGTGACCACCCCAACCAGTAGTTAGAGCTAAACGAAGCGTATCTCATTGACGTCGAGCTTATTGCGCCGGAGCGCGGCAGCATTACCGTCTGTGGAAGTTATTAAATTAGGCAATATTGGTATCAGTGACAATTCCTTTGCAATCTCCTGATGAGCGAGTATTGCTAGGGTTGGCAACATTTTACTTATTGAAGTGAAACTTCTTTAGAATAGTTGTGATTTGTAACTCGATAGAACGAAAAAGCGACACTAAAAAGAGATAAACACATAAATCTATAGGACTAAGCCTGCGAGAGAGTGAGATACGAGTTTTACAATATTCAGTGCACATAGGTCAAATTTGGACCGAAATAAAACTGATAATAATATTTTTTAGACTAAAATAGTGAAAAATTTAAAGTGATACTTAAGAAGTTTCTTTGAATTATAATATGTTGACGGATGTAGGCTAAAGGAATTATATTTATATTAATAAAAGTTAGAGAAGAATGTTCTGTGAGTATATTATCTGAAGTTTCATACTGCGTGTGAACTGCACATACACACAATTTTGGATTTATTTGTCATTCATAATAAATCTCTAGATAAATACACGTTATATATTCGCATGCAAGCAATTTACCATGCCAGGTATCAAACCCATACACCCGTTGTCGGCCGAACTAATAGGAATGCAGAGGGTTCCTGTGAGCTCGGCTGGCAAAGACTTCGCCCGGTCAACCGCGGAGGGCGTCGAAGAAAATTAAAAAAACCTATTTTAACATAAAATTCTTGCTTGTTTGAAATTCATTCAGTCGTGTCAGAGAATGTACTAGACAAACTTTCACACATAAACAAAATCTCTAAATCCTGATATTTTTAATTAACACTCGCATGAATAGTTGTTTTAAGTTAAATTTTGGCATTTATTTTAACATCACATACAGACAAGTTAATTTTATTATTTTCACTATCAAGAATTATTATATTTCAATACAATAATCCGCTGTATATTATCAGCAACACAGGCATAACGTCTATTAAAAAAATATAAACTTCTAACATTGCCCTGCTTATTACATATTTAAGAAACTTGCATATTTGTTAAAAATTATCTAAAACTACTCATAATATTTAAAGATATCAGTACATTGAATTCAAGAAATCCCAATCGACTTTGCTATATATAATAGTAGAACTGTAATATGTCAAAGAAGCTCTTACTCTACGTGCGTTAATACTAACCACACATATAATAATATTGTCACGTGCGAGCGGGGGTACGCACTTAGGATTGGAAGAAAACGCCAGTTTTTAACTAAACGCTTTTATTGACTTACACAGCCGTACGTGATTCCTCTCCGCAGGGTCGCCCCTACACGCACGACTACCGACGCACTGACTCGACGATAAATTGTCTCACTCACAATACCGTCGCCGATATTGCGAAGACCACCTTCTGCTACTGCAGAGCTCACTTCCCAGTTTACCGCGTGTAGCTCGCTTCTGAATCTTCTCTCAAACTTACGCTACATACCCCCCTCACTGAACTGTCCACTAAACTCGTCACTGTCTTCTATGGAACTTCTCTTCCAACTCTTTCGTATCGCACTTGTCGCTTCGCTGTCTTGAATTGAACTCATACTCATACATAATTTAGTCTTCTTTTCGTTATTCTTTTATTTACTATCCATCCCTTTCTAACATCTTTATATCTCTGTCTTTTCCTTCCCGAATATTCTATTCTAGAACTTTTGTTCATAGTCTATCTCTTTCTAAAATGTATCTGTCCTTGTCTTTTCCTTCCAGATCTTCTACCTTTTTCTAAAAGTTCTTAAACCAACTAGATGGTTCCACCATTACTCGCCAAAATATATAATAATAAATATGTATGTTTATATTTATAACCACTTGCGAAAGAATTTTAGATCACTCCCTTTGAAACAATTTAAAATAAAAGTAGTAGAGTGGCTGATACACATGGCAATTTATACGATTGAGGTATATTTTAATATTAAACAGACGCATAATAAAAACGTAATATCATAATAAATTGACTAGTACATACAATTGTTAATTACATTACCTAAATTTAACTATTTTATGCATCTTCTTCTTCTTCTTCAGCCACTCTCAGTCACACATACCCCGGTCGCCCGTCTTCCTCATCCAGGCCCTGCCGGCGATCTTGCGCAGGTCGTCAGTCCACCGGGCTGACGGGCGTCCTACGCTACGTTTGCCGAGACGTTTCCACTCCAGGACTCGTTTGCTCCATCGGCCGTCGGTCCTGCGACAGACGTGACCGGCCCACTGCCAACTTGCTAATTTTGCAAGCTATGTCAGTTACCTTCGTTCTCTTACGGATGTCCTCATTTCTGATTTTATCCATAAGAGAAACACCTAACATAGCTCGCTCCATAGCCCATTGAGCGACTTTGAATTTGTGGACCAGTCCCGCTGTCAGTGTCCATGCCTCGGCACCATATGTCGCATTTTATGAATAATATATAATTAATAGAGACATAATAATTGTATACTAAATGCTTATTGTAATTGTAATAATAGCATAATCGATAATATGTATTTGTAGTCATAAGAACTACCAATGGCTTGTAACCAAAATTACAAATTTGTATGCCTGTCAAAGGCGAAACATGTAACTTTTAACATTTAGCATAACATCTGCCAAAATTTCCATGTTTCAAATAAATAAATCACTTTGACTTTGACTTAACTTTCTCAGCTTGGGGATATAAAATAATTGAATTCGTCTGCCGGTTATATCTTAAAAAAATATATATGTAGGAATCGTATTTGTTATTATAAAATAAGCATATGACGGAAGTAGTCAATAACCGGATAGAGTATTCATTCACGTAGTGATCGGAAGTCGTATAAGCGGATGTCAACGTAGAAGCATTTATTATTAAGCAAACGGATATCGGAAATGGAGTAACCGGATGTTGGAAGTTAATACTTATGGCGGAAGTTGGTTTTATGAAGGAAATGTAACTGAAGTGGCGCCACAGCATTACCGGATGGTGTCACTGCGGCGCGCTACGAGGACCTATTAAATACGTGGTGTTCGGGCAGAGGAGGGGCAGTCTTAAACCGACAGTCTACGAGTCTACAACGAGGTCTACGACCGACAGTCTGCGTTGATAGTCTTGAAGGAGGAGCGCATAATATATTGTGGTCGACAGTTACTGCTTGATAATCGCAGTATTCTTGGAGGGCAAATTGCTGCTCGACACCTGACAAGCGTGGATGCAACTCTTGGAGTTGTCCTAATATATCTGTGTATTATTGAGCAATATTTAATATCGTGATTGTGATAATTCTAGTGTAATAAACTTTGATTATCATATTTCAGATTATTATTGTGTTATTCTCGAAGCGCCATTCGTTCGCTCCCGACGTGAACCCGACATATACATATGTAATATGTAAATATTCAACAATAATTCACTCTGAGTCACCTTTATGATCTTGCATATGGCTTATGGTATATCTCGATCAGGAACACAAAAAAACTGCTAATTAATAATACGATTAGATAGATATTTCCTTAATAAATACGTAAACAAACAACCACAACAATAAAAAGTTCTAGTATAATTTCATGCCAATTTAATCCCTTATGTATATTAATTACAAATCCATACAAAATGTAGACATACTATGAGAATTGTTACCAATCCCTAGATTAATAATAGGGTTGGCAAACATTTTTTCAATAGTCTATAACGTCCCACTACTGGGCTCGGGTATTCCCATTTATGGGGGAAAAGGACTGTATACTCGCCACTCATATCTAATGCGGATTGGCGAATTTGACACATCGGTTATCTCGGTGTGCAGGTTTTACCGTTAGCACGTGGTGATTGTAACAATCTGCACTTCAGGTTAGTAAACTGCCTGAGTGGTACGTGCCTCCCGGCCAGGATTCGAACTCTGGTAAATATTTATAGGCGATGACAATCACCTTCCATCAGGTGGACTGTCTGCCTGCTTGAGCCAATAAAAAAATCGCCAAGGAAGTGGCAGGCGTATAATATAAAAACATGAATTGTAATTTTGTTTTTAATGAAAGTGTTAGGAATTAGATTTTTTTTTTTGAAAAAGGAACTTATCTAAAATAAAACTAAACTATAAAATAAAACAACATAAAAATTAGAAACCACTATAAACATATTTATAGGTAAAAAATGAAATCCAGATCACAGTCGGTGGGAATCGTTCCCAAAATGCTGGCCACTTTATTTCATATTTAGTTTTTATTTTTTTATGGCGAAGGTAGTACCTAAATAGGTGGTTGTTCCATCGTCTATAGACGCTTGCAACACCAGAGGTAAAGCTAACGTGCTAGTAGCCTTGATGGAACAAAGAGAAGGGATAGGGGGATCAGAAGGAATAGGCTAGAGGGGATATAACATTGGAATGCTCGGATGGGATAGCGAAAGATGGGACAGGGGGATGGTTTCGACTCAAGGCTAACCGTTATACGCCGAAATTCTGTGAGAGCGGGGATTCATACCGATTGATCCGGCTGTAGGAGCTGTAATCAAGATAATAATTGAAGCATAGCTCTACCATGTAAAGTTTAATTTACCCATTATCTGGCAACCCTATCTTCTACTGCAAGCAAGCGGTTTCCGCAACTCGAAGTCAGAGCGCCTATTTTGCGAGCGGAGGTGGATGAGAGATTACTCCAGCTCAGCTCCTACAAAAAGTCCACCAGCTTCTTAACGTTGCCGAAGACTTCTCGGAAGCTACCTGGGGTGTCCGCATTCAAGCAGGACAGGGGCGACGGTTTCTTCTGTCTCCAGGCAAGCTCTACACAAGGGGCTGTCAGTCATACCTATAATGCAACTGGCAACCCTATATAAGATTACCGAAATCAGTGATCAGTCATAAGCCGTAACATTGATACGCTATTAACCAACATGAATCCTACGAGTAAACACAATTATATATGTTTATACTTATATATACTGTATATTTCATTATACGCGAGTAATCAGACGGACGAGACTTATGTTTTGTTCAATATAATATTTTCTTTGTAAGAAATCTTTGACAGCACAAAAAGCAATCTTATTAGAAAAGGAATCAATTGTCTCTATATTATAACTTATCTAGTGTGTTAATAAACGGGTAGGAATTTTAAAGTTATTTATAACACTTTTTGGGGTTCCATACTTCTTCTTTTGCTAGCGGGCGGTTTTCATAACTCGCCGAAGGGTTTCGTACTCATTTTCACAAAAGCGAATTCCTTATACAACGTTTGTTTATCTATCTAGCTATGTATGTATTCTTTTCTGAAAGCAGGCGGTTTCCTCAACTCGACGACATAGCGCCTATTTTATAAGCGAGGATAGATCAATGACTACTCCATCCATTCCTATTCCTCCAAGAAGTTCACCAGCTTCATGACATTGCTGAAGGCTACCTGAAGCTTCCAGATACTTCGTCCTGTAGTGGGCAACTCCTCCGCGTTCTAACAGAACATGGGTGGTTGTTTCTTCTGCCTGTCCTATTAGGATATATACATAGACAGAAGATAGGTCTTCTGTCTATGCATTTCGCAGTCCATTAATTTGAAATAACCACTACTATTGATGATAGTATTTGATAGTTGTATTCTATATGTCGCTGCACAGTGGTGTAGTGAGCAAGTGGGGAGGTATTCCTACATATTTTGCTATTTTTTCAATTATAGCGTGGAAAATCCTTAAAAAATAAGCTTTCGACTTTTTTTGCTCTGGACATCAATTGTAAAAGAAAACAAGTAAATTAATGTAAAATAAATAAACACACGAAAATGTTAGCATATAATGTAAGTATAAAATTAAATGTATAAGATTTAATTAGAAGTTCTCTTTGTAAGCGTAGAAAAAATATTTTTAAAAAAGAAATAAAAAGAACCAATACAAAATAGTAAAAAGACAAAAAAGAAATCAAAATATAAAAAAAGTCATAAATACTGTGTTGCCTAATTTTATATATTACCATTTAAAATACATTTTAAAATTGGTCATTAGCTAAATAAGTATCCGATGGAGATGTGATACGAGTCCCACTAGAGCCTACAGCCATTTGCCACCCACGGTCGAGCAACTACGACCCCGATCGGCAACTGCGGCAACAAACCAAGTTTTGCCAACATCTTGTTTGATGTTGCCTACTCTAATGGATTCTGCTCAATGTGGTGGGGTACAAACCGCGGCACGGAAATTAATTCGACCTACGAACGTCGTCGCTGTGTTGAAAGGCTCATCGCAAACGACGCTCATACGTAGAAGGTGATTTGGCGTACAAAATAAAACTTGCTATCAAATTCTAGTTATATATTTTACGATTTCACAGCTTTTATGTATTTTAGATTTTATATAGAAATTATTATGTATTGATGTTAAGACGTATATAAGGTAAGTGACATGAATCATTTGCTTATAATAGTGGGTTATAATGTAATGAGTTCTGATGAAATAAAAGAGTTACATTAAACGCAAACAGGAGAGTAAGTAACTATTTTGTAAATTATGAGGTGATCTTAGATCATTAATAGAAAGACGGAATTTCGGACTCTAAAAGTTAGGCCGGCTAAAGGATGATGATTTTGGGATAGGATGCCGATCGCGCTGCAGTGCGTTACGTGCTCACAGACGCGCTACACAACTTTATGGACACAAGTTTGAAAAAATGCTTCACTTCATTCAACGCTTTTATTTACTAGTAGTAAGCAAATCTGAAATTTTAAAAGTATTTTTAAGCTCCGGCGAGCTTAAAAATATTTTTAACGAAAATTAGTTTCTTCTTTTTCAGCCATTTCCGCACTCTTCAACTAAATTTATTCAATTAGTTGAATCTTGTAATTTAGCTTTTAACAGCCTTGCTTTAAAGGAAAAATAACAAAAATTTAAAATTATTCCAAATATAATTGAAATTTTATTAAGATTCAAATTTCGAAAATGCTTTTTAAAATAGTTACCAAATAATTTCTTTATATGTTCGTCGTATGCAGAAGTATTAATCTAGAAGTATTTCTCAAATAGGTAGACACAGAGAGCGCGATAATCACAGAACTTAGTCCGCCCGCACTTCCGAATTCGCGAAACTTTGATAAGACCGTAATTCGAGATTAAAGACGAATTTATTAAGTTCAAGATGCCGTAATAGGCGTATGTTGATTGTTTCATGAATTTATAATACTTATTTACTGATTTATGGCTGTTAAGATAGCGGTACAGACGCGGCAGATTCCCGTGAGAAGACTTCCCACACTACGTTTACCGAAACGTGGCAGATTCCCTTGAGAAGACGTCCTACACTACGTTTACCGAGACTTGGTAGATCCCCGTGACAAGACGTCCTACACTACGTTTACCGAGACTTGGTAGATTCCCGTGACAAGACGTCCCACACTACGTTTACCGAAACGTGGCAGGTTCCCTTGAGAAGACGTCCTACACTACGTTTACCGAGACTTGGTAGATCCCCGTGACAAGACGTCCTACACTACGTTTACCGAGACTTGGTAGATTCCCGTGACAAGACGTCCCACACTACGTTTACCGAAACGTGGCAGATTCCCTTGAGAAGACGTCCTACACTACGTTTACCGAGACTTGGTAGATCCCCGTGACAAGACGTCCTACACTACGTTTACCGAGACTTGGTAGATTCCCGTGACAAGACGTCCCACACTACGTTTACCGAAACGTGGCAGATTCCCTTGAGAAGACGTCCTACACTACGTTTACCGAGACTTGGTAGATCCCCGTGACAAGACGTCCTACACTACGTTTACCGAGACTTGGTAGATTCCTGAGAGAAGACATCCCGCACTATGTATACCGAGACGTGGTAGATTCCTGAGAGAAGACGTCCCGCACTATGTATACCGAGAGATGGTATATTCCCGTGACAATGAGAAGACGTCCCGCACTACTTTTTACCGAGAGGTGATAGATTATCCGATCCCTCTATTTCATATCCCTATCCCATCCCAAAGACTGGCAATACGTTGGCTTCCGCTTTTGTGTTGCAAACATCTATAGGCAACGATAACCACTTTCCATAAGCTGAGTCAGTTTGTCAGCTTCGCAATAAAAAAAAACTCTAGGATCTTCATTCTCTGTATGAAATTGAGGCATTGTGGACGTTTAGGCCTCGAGGTTTTACCTCTGTTAGTGGGTTTGGAACTGCTACCTTCCCCGCATAGCGATGGCTTCTCAGCAGCTCTCGTCGACCAATCTTCGGCGTCCGATGACCTTCACGGGCTTTACGTTGGCTACGTCTGCCGCTTAGTTGGCCATTCATTGACGTTCAGTGGCCATCTTGGGCTTGAGGCGGCCATCTGAGGCTTTTAGCGGCTTGTTAGCGGCTTTGTGGATTTCGCGACGTCACGGGTTCGCTTTGGTTTGGTGAGCATGCGCCTCGCGAGATCGAGGTGTGCCGGTCGGAGCTCCGCCAGGTAGCCGTAGGAGTCTGGGAGGAACGCCTTAGACACCCCAGCGCGGGCCCCGCTACCATCGAGGCGGTGAGGCCCGTCCTGCAAGATTGGATAGGACGTCGTCACGACACCCTGACGTTCAGGCTGACACAGGTCCTCACGGGGCACGGTTGCTTCGGGAGCTACCTGTGTCGCCTCGGCCGCGAGCCCACGTCAGGGTGCCACCATTGTGACACGGGCGACGAGGACACGGCGCTGCACACACTCCAGGAGTGTCCAGCCTGGACCGAGCAGCGCCGGGAACTCATCGCCCACACCGGATCTGACACCTCGCTCCCGGCCGTGGTACGCACCATGGTCGGGAGCCGCACCGGATGGGATGCCGTCTCCTCCTTCTGCGAGCACGTTATGTTGGCGAAGGAGGAGGCGGAGCGGGAGCGTGAGCGTACATCCTTGCTCCGCTCCCGCCAAAGGAGGACGCGCCGACGCCGGAGGGCGGACTTTGATCTTCGGCCACCGTAAGCGGGCGGCGCGGGTGGGGCCCCTTGGGGTATAGGGGTTCTCACTCACCCGCACATGCCGTCGAGATGAGAGCGCGAGTGTTCCGCGCGCGCTTATCTCTCCTCCCGTGGGGCGCGTTACAAACCGCCCCACGCCGGATTTGACCATGACGTCGCCGGGGGGGTAGTCCCCCGGCATTTGAAGAGGCCCAGTGAGGGGGGCCCACGCCTACCAGGGCATGCGGAGACGGGAAGCCCAATTCCCCGTAGCCCTGGCATAAGGCGCAGGACGGAACACCCAGGGGTTTTAGTGGATATCCCTAACTGGGGAGTGGCAATAGCGTGGCACCGGTTCTGACCGGGCACGCTAGTGCCACCCCCGATCTGGCGAATCCCACACACTCACACAGGTCGCGAACATCCCCCCAGGCTTCTGTGCCTGTCGCGGCTTAGTCCTCAAACGGATTTCCCCTGGCCAAAAAAAAAAAAAATGGTTTGGTGAGCATACAAGATTACGAGGAGTCGGGCCGTCAGGTAATTTGATGGTCTGATAGCCATACGTATAGTGGGGTTACCGAGACGCGGTCTCCACTCCAGAGCTTGTCTGTTCCATCAGTCATTCATCCCGCAACAATCGTTACCAACCTACTATTACTCCACCTTACTAATCTTGCGAACTATGTCGGTGACTGATTCTCTTGCAAATTTACTCGTTTTAGGTTTTATCAAATTGAAACCATTGTATTCAAATTAAGTTCTGATGAAGAATAGTTCTCAGTATAAATATCATGCACATACCTTCATGTTAAATCAAAAGCGGACCCGAAAATAGTGTGGAAATGTATTCTCCCCAACGTTTTAAAAGAAGGACACAGATTTTCAGGCCCGCCCTGTAGACAAGTGGCATAAGTGCTAAACGAATAGCAATAAAACGTATGGGAATAAAATAATACTTAGCGTAACGATATGCCATCCCATGCATTTTCAATTGTATTCATTTAGCGCTATTGCCAGTTGCTTTCAGGGCTAGAACCCCTAACCAACAAATTATGTAGCGACTAATTTGTATGCATGTGCGGAAGTTTGTTGAGCCCATAAACCGCTAGTAATTAATTTTTATGTACGCGTTTATAACAAAAATGTTAATTATAATATTTAACGACACGTCAGACGATAAGGTTCACGAACGGAAGGGGCGAGGCGCCATCGCGACCGATTACAATTTTCGACAGACTAAAAATGTATTTAACAGTGTAACTTACTTCCAACAATCTATGTTTTATATCAGGTTGGGGAAAAAATTTCTTCGCATATAGTATGTATGAACTTGTAATAAGATCTCTTTGGCTATACCATTTGTATCTGGCTGGTTTTGGTATCATTAAAAAGTTTTAGTTTTAAAGAAGACGATTCCAAATTCAAATTAGGAAAATGTGTGATTTTCATTTGTTTTTCTTGTTGTTAAAATGAGTGAATCTAATGAAGAAATTCGATACATTTTAAAATTTTACTACAAAAAAGGTAAAAATGCAACACAAGCCGCGAAAAAAATTTGTGATGTTTATGGACCTAATGCAGTATCTGTGAGAGTAGCGCAAATTTCGCTTAAGCGTTTTCAATGCGGAAATTTTTATATCAAAAATGCACGTCGCTCTGGTCGCCCTGTTACGGACAAAATTGATGCCATTTTTGAAAAAGTGGAGCAAGATCGGCATATTAGTAGTTACGATGTAGCTGGAGAACTGGGAATTGACCACAAAACGGTTTTGGCGCATTTGAAAAAAGCACCTTACATTTTTCCAGAATAAGAGAGAAATTTCCTTCTACTGACACCAGGCTCTCACAAATTTTTAGTCAATAAGAACTTTTTCTAGCAATTACTTATGTTATATTATGTTTTATTGTAAGAGCAAATAAATAAATATTGTTATCTATACTAATACATAAAGCTAGAGTTTGTTTGTTTGTTTGCTTGAGCGCGCTAATCTCAGGAACTACTGGTCTGATTTGAAAAATTCCTTCAGTTTAAGATATTCCATTTATCGATGAAGGCTAACTAAGCTTTATATCATCACGCTAAGACCAATAGGAGCGGAGCGCCGATGAAGAATGTTTCAAAATCGGGTTTTTTTCCATTTGAGAGCTTCCGCTGCGTGCGTTTCACCTTCTAAGTAAACAAAGTCGCGGGTTAAAGTTAGCGTTAGGCCAAAGTAACTATTCCACGCGGATAAAGCCGTGGGCAGAAGCTAGTTATTATATATTTTTCTATATTTAAAGATGAGATGACTGTCTTTTTAATGCTCGTATTCAGTCTTGAGCACAGATGCAAGGTTTTAAAACTGTCGATCTCCTATCGGACACTTCGAAGGGTGTTTTTTATTGCAGGAGATCAGCAGACAGGCAGACGGCCCACTTGATGGAAAGCGGTTACCATCGCCTATGGACCTTTGCAACACCAAAGGTGCTACAAATGCGCTGCTGCTCTCTTAAGGGAGACTGGAACCTGGTCACCAATGCCGGAACACAACTCAAGGTTGTAATGGCGGCATGTTTTAATCAGGTTTGGTAGCCATCTAGTCGGGCAAATGCCCTACCACCTGGCTGTGGGTTGTTAAGTCGCCTCTTACGACAGGCCGCCCGGCCGCAGGAAATTGTATTCTTTCTCCGTTCCTGCACGGATAACGGTTACCATCGCCTATGGACACTTGTAACATCAAAGATGCTGCCAATTTGCTGCTGCTCTCAGAATGGAGACTGGAACCTGGACAGTATATGTAAATGTTGGAATACAACTCCAGGTTGTTATGGCAGCATGCTCTAAACCAGGGGTGATAGCCATATAGACCGGCAAATACCTGGCTGTGGGATGTTTTATCGCCTCTTAGGACAGGCCGCCCGGAAGCAGAAAATTGTATTCTTTCTGTTGTGGAAAAAATACTTATTTATTTAAATATTTTAATACTGGCCGCTCTGTTTTTACATTATTATAATTAAGAGAAAATCGAATTGGTTGTGATTCGAACGTAAATAAAAAATGGCGTTTCATTTTATTTAGTCCCATTTTAATTAGAATATATATAGTTTTGCCGCATTCGGGTCCATCACACTTTCTGTATTTCTTAGAACTACACGTGCTGGTTCCTTGATATCTGTGTTGCCATCGGACGACTAGACGTACGGGTTTGCGCCACGGTTATATGGAGGAAACGCCACCAGTTAGGACGGAGCGCTTCGCTCCATCTATTCGGTTGCGCACTACCGAAGAACAGAATAATTTTCTGGTGTCTGTTTTTCCAGACAAATACAATTTGGAAGTCTACAACTCACGTGTGATTAGGGAAGGCTTCTAAGGAAGCTGCTCCATCCTAGACCGCGTCGTCACTGAACATCAAGTGATACAGTGGTCAACGCGAACCTATCCAAACATACAAAAATACTTAAACAACAACGTATTACTGCTATCGTAACTATTCTTAACTCCCTCACACCAAAATTATATTATAAAATAAACTTCAAAGCATGAGTTGTAACACCTATTCATTTATAAACAGTACTCGGCGAATAAAATACCCCACTTAACCAAAACAAATGGCCTAGGTCAGAGGTTCTCAAAGCCACGAAAGCTCACTCGCCCACTTACCCTGCAGTCATGTATTTATTAAATATTTTTATTAGCTTTGATTGTATTATGTATAGCCACATTATTCACAAAAATAACAAAGTAAATTTGGTCCAGATTGTTTTAGTGGAAAAATATTTGAATCCTATGTTGAATTTCATTACATCATAGTCATTAGAAAATGGCTTAAGGAAGTTATCAATTACAAAAATTGTTATTATTGTAAAACGTTATAAAACTGTTATTATCATTGTTAGTTATTACATAGTTTTATATTAAACTCTCTCTCTCTCTTTTCTTTCACCATATCCCAATTAATTGGGGGCGGTACAATATGTCTTTTCCTTCCACACTCCTCTATTCTGACATACATCTTCTGTTACACCACAAATCATCATATCATCCTTCACACAATCCATCCATCTTTTTTTTGGTCTACCTTTACATCTGTACCCATCCATCTTGTAGTTTAACATTCTTTTTGTCACGTGACTGTCATCCTCGTAATATCCTACTGCATTCACATTTCTTGTTCTGAAAATAACTAAGTTTAAAACGAGGCTTTTCATCCCGGGAAAGTCACAAAGGAAAACCGTAGTCATTTAATTATTAACATAACTTTAAAAAACAAAGGAAATAAAACCCTTTTTCACTGCAATGTCTTCTAAAAATTTTATAAAACTTTTAAAAATCTCAAATACTCCCTGGGGCGTCTATCGCCCCCTTTGAAAACCTAAGGTCTAGGATCGTCAAAAATACCGAGAAAATTCACGCCCCACGAAACTCGGACCATAATTTTTGCGAAGCTCTCCCAAGGCACGCTTCCTGCATCTTTAATTTTATTGAATTCGAATCGATCCCACTTGTGTGCCGCCTGCCTGTAAGCGGCTGTTTTGAAACCCATTTGTTACGTTTTCGGTGAGCCTTTTATTTGTGCTGAATATGTTGTCATGCATATTCCTGTACTTTTTTGAAAGCTCTGTTTTCATTCTTGAAATTACATCATTTGTTAGGTTTTTTTAATTTATTATAAAAGTCTTACAAATTGGGGAGCGGACAATCAATCATATATATACAATATATATAAAATATGGCAGCTTCATAGATTTTAGCATAGTTTACAAACTTTGGTTTATTTACCACCAGCTTCACAACATGTTATGGCTTGAATAGATTAGATTAGGCTCCCATAGAGTAAATAATAACCATAAACAAAATTATAATTAAATAATTAAAATGAACAAGTTGGCGGTAGGCTAAATAAAACCTTAACAATACTCGTTGACACTTGACATCTTTGTTTTCCGTGATCACCGAAACGTCGGAAAAACAAAAATCAAATAAATTACCGCGCTTAAAACCGTTAAAACGTAGTTTTATTATGTATACAAGTCGCGAAAACTTAAGTAAATATTATGAGAACTTACTTCGCAACAAAAATATCATAATGAACATGAATGCTATAATGACATTAGCTGAGGAAAAATTTTATAGCATAATTGTAGAAGAATGGAAAATTATATGTCTACTTGCTTATTGTACAGGAAAAGAAATTTAAGGCCAGGGATGAGGCTTTAGATATAATATCATAACGAATTAGAATTAACATAAATAATGTTCGAGGTAGAAGAAATGATTATATAATTAACTAGCGACCTAAGTGTAATACATAGGTCTTATTCAATATAGCTGAGAACTTATTACTTAGCTGGCCTTTCATAGCATCGCAATATAAAATTACTTAACCTATCTCTATATAATATTTAATTTGGTGCCTTATAAATCTTTTATTTTATTTAAACAATACAACACAATATCTTCTTAATTACCTCTCATTTAAATAGTCTTGGACGCTATAATAGGATTTTTTTGTCAACCACTCGAATAATTTTTGTTTAAAAATATGAATATTACTTTCTTGCATTATGTTATATGGTAACTTATTGTATATTCTCGGTGCCATCCCAAACACACTTTTATCATATAATGCAGTGGTATGCGGAGGCATACAAATTTTATTCTTATTAATATGTCGGGCACTTTTATAATTTTCAAATAATGTTGGGTTGTTTGTACAATCCCCGATGTGTGTGAATCTATCCGAAAAAGGGTGAGCTGGCCGATGAACAAATCTTACAACGAGTAGTCAACTCACGTTGCGAAGAGCGGGTTTCAAGTCCAATGGTCGGCGCCGACTCCTTTCTCTGCGGACACAATTTTAGTTCAAAACGCGTAGTTTTCACAGCACTCGCGACGAGGATGCAGCACCGACACACTGGATGGCGAAAGTTGCGAATATTTCCACAAAATACGAAATGAGTCTCTTTTGATGCGAATTCAACGATCAAAACTTACCGAATGTGTGTCCGTACACGACGGGCGTAGCGAGTGACTCTCGCCGCAATTTTCTAACCTCACTGGCTCACGCGACAAAAAAATATACTAATCTAACCCGAACGAAAACTGTCGTTAATTTAACAAATACGAATGAAATTAAACTGTTTCATTTTATTTAATGCTAATTAATATAAAACTACTAATAAAAGGAAACGGTTTGTACACATGATTTTTGCGAAACTTTAACCGTTTACGCAGCGCACGCTGGGGAAGCTCTCAAAAGGAAAAAACCCGATTTTGAAACATTCTTCATCGGTGCTCCGCTCCTATTAGTCTCAGCGTGATGATATATAGCCTATAGTCTTCCTCGATAAATGGGCTATCTAACACTGAAAGAATTTTTCAAATCAGACCAGTAGTTCCTGAGATTAGTACGTTCAAGCAAACAAACAAACAAATTCTTCAGCTTTGTATATTAATTAGTATAGATTCTTTTAATATCGTTTAATATTATTAGTTTCATATTAAGTACCTGACTATAAAATATATTAGTTTATTTATTTACTTGGTATGGTTTATTTATTTGGTACCTACGCTCACGTATGGATGCGAGAGTTGGGTATGGAAGAGAGAGCATGAAAGTAGAGTAAACGCGGTCGAGATGCGAGCACTGCGTAAAATCTGCGGAGTGACGCTCGCGGACCGCGTTCGTAATACCGAAGTAAGAAAGAGAGTTGGTCTGAAAGAGAGTGTCGGGGTGAAGGTAAGGAAAGGAATGCTCCGGTGGTTCGGGCATGTGGAAAGAATGCATGATGAAAGAATGACTAAACAGATATACAATGCAAAAGTGGATGGATGCAGAAGTCGTGGAAGGCCACGACACACCTTCCATGATCAAATTGATCGTGTACTAGCAGATGGTGATGTCAGGAGCCTTAAGACCAGACGAGCTTGCATGACAAGAGTTATGAATGTCAAAGAGGCAAGTGAGGTGTGTAAGAATAAGCCTAAATTGCACTCTGTTGTTCGTGCCTACCCCGCAAGGGAACTGGCGTGAAGTTATGTATGTATGTATTTATTTATATGCTGCTGACCGTACACTACTACAAACACAAAAACATCACGTAGCTAATTTATCTGCAGTTTTCTTTTATTGTCTCTTTATTCAATTTTCACTTTATTATTACTTCTACTGTCATCTGTGAAGGATTATTAATAGCTTCTCTTGACCTAGTTTGTTCTGTAGTTAATATTACTATAGCTGTTAGCCCCCCAAATAGATTAAAATAAAAAATATTACTTTCCATAATGACGTATATTTAAATCACATTGCTTTCAAGATGAAGCTATTAACAAAACGAGATTTTCAGTCAATAGCCACAATCTATAATAAAAAATCTTTTGTATACTTTTATAGCGATGAAAATGTCAAGAACACTCCGGGGACTTATAAAAGTTACCACAGTGATTGGTCTCGTGAAGAACTTTTACGTTTTTATTGAATCGTTTTACAACTTGAGTTTAAATTAATATATTCTGATTTAATTTTTACGAATCTCGCTAACCGACCTAGGACAATAACGTCTACGATGTTTTTAACCTGTTTAAATAGGGATGCGGATAAATCTATACAGATAAATAAAATTGAAATGTCTGTTTGTAATGTCAAAATAAAAATATGAAAAAATCAGGGCAATTTTTAGAATTTTTGTCTGTCTGGATATTCCGACTAATCTCTGAAACAGCTACACCGATTTTGACGAGACTTCCACTGGCAGATAACTGATGTCCTAGGGAGTAATTTAGGTTACTTTTAAAATCAGGGTTCCGCGAAAAAAATATCCACGCGGTTGAAGTCGCGGGCACAGCTAGTGTTACAATAAATTCTAATATTTTTACATATAAAAGAATAGGCTTCAAAATAACATATTATGATCTTATTTTTAAAATATCATGACATAAATAATTTTAATTACGTTTAAGCAATAACAAAATGCGATATTCGACTCCTCATTCTTGTACGAAGTGACGTCATAAGTTGGTACCCTCGTGTAAGATCTATAAGACCGCGAAGTTTTACAAGATGATAAAAGTATCTCAATTCATGTAATTGCCCATACCTCCTATTGGTAACTCCATGTAGATATGTATTAAAATAATAATAAAATCAGCGAATTGCTTGTTCAGGCGAACAAGTTAAAGGATTCCGTAAAAGTGGGGAATTTTGTATTGTGTTCCGGCATTAGGGACCTGGTTCCAGTCTCCCCTAAGAGAGCAGCAGCGCCTTTGTAGCACCTTTGGTGTTGCAAATGTCCGTAGGCGATGGTAACCGCTTTCCATCAAGTGGGCTGTCTGCCTGTCTGCGGAACTCCTGCAATAAATTAAAAAAAAAAGAATATACACGGGAACCCCAATATTTTTTTATTGCGTGAGTTCAACAAACAGGCAGACACCCCATCTGATGGAAAGCGATTACAATCGCCTATAAACATTTCTATTAGCAAAGGTGTTTTCAGTATACAGCTGTTCTCTAAACGGAGACTGGAAATTTGGTCACTAATGCCGGAAAACAACTCAAGGTTGTTATGACGACATACTCTAGACCAGGGGTGGTAGCCATCCAGACGGGCAAATACCCTACCACCTGGATGCGGGTTGTTCTGTTTTACCATAACGGCTACATAACCTTAAAATGAAAGTAAATCTATATACATTAAATGAATGGTAGAAAAATATACGCGCATAACTTGAGAACGACTTTACTTTTGGTGTGTGTTTGATTAGGTCCCCGGATGGTTTAGATTCAAAATTGGAACCAATAAGTGGCGCTGGGATCGGGTCCTAGATTTTTAATTTTTAAGGCAGGACAACGTCTGCCGGGACTGCTAGTCATGTATAAAAGAGTTTGCGATGATTAATCAAGCTAACAATGATAATTAGAACTAACACCGTTTGAATTTACCTCAAAATGTAATCAACTGCATTGAAACCATTATCTGTAAAACGTTATAAAAATGGCCGCTCAATCAGGGGACGACTTCAATGCGGAAATGAATTTTCGTATGGATACATTTAGATAGGTAAATCTCCCAAGCGTGAGGCAGATAAGCGATTCATCAGAAGAATCGTTTCCGCTTACCATGCATGACATAATATAAGCTTTTTTAAAAAGGTTTTTAAATACAAGCTTTTGAGATCCTGGATATCATTTAGCAGCAGAGTGCTAGACAAGACAAGAAAAACGAGCCCAAACATGACGGATCTATCTTGTTTAGTACAGGAGTTCCTATGGCCACTTTCCGACTCCATCATCAAATCAGCTCCATGGTACCATATTATTGCATTGTCACGCGATATATATATATATATATATATATATATATATATATATATATATATATATATATGTGGGTTTTGTTTGAAGAAAAGCAAAACAAACTTCCTTAGAACAGTCTTACGTCGTTTATTCATGGACTACCTCTTCTCACTATATTTTGACACTGACATTTACAATATCAGGTTTATAAATTTAAAAAACATAATGTGTGGCCTGGCTACCGAGTCGGAATGCGTCTTCGAATCCCACACGGCTATCCTGCATTATTCATCTGACCCAGATGAATGTGATACTTCATCTTCATCGCCATTGGACCAGGGTTTCATCAAATCTGCTGAACTGGTGGTATTCATAGGTCCTTCGCCATTGCCAATTTTCCTTACAACGTATCTGTCATTTTTCTTCTTCTCTATAATTTTATATGGTCCTAAATATTTCGGGTTTAACTTATATCCTTGTACAAATTGTGTTCTCTTAATCGCAACTAAATCTCCAATTTCGTACTGTATAGCTTGTGTTCTCTTTTTGTTATAAACTTTCCTATTTTCTTCCTGAATTTTCTGAATATTTTGCTTCGCCTTTTCTCTAAGTTCTAATCGTTGATCTTCAAATTTTTCTAGATTTTCTTCTTGTATTAGCTTTAAGATATCATCATTTTTATCTCTCATCTTCGTCCCAATCAGTAGTTCAAAAGGTGTCATCCCGATGCTACGTTGATATGTTCCATTTAAACAACGTTGTAAATTTCCAATTACTCTATACCATTTTGTAGGATCATCAACTGTTAGTTTACTCAAAACATTTAATATTATCTGGTGTACTCTTTCTACTTGTCCATTTCCTCGTGGTTGGCCAGTAGTTATCATATAGTGTGTTATATTCTCGTCATTACAATATGACTTAAAATCATTAGAGGTAAAAGCAGCGTTACGGTCAGTTATTATTCGTTCTGGGGAACCAAAAGTGTCTTGTTGCAATCTAAGCTTTTGTAGAACTTCTTCAGTCGACAAAGTCTTGGTTGGGTATATCCATGTAAATTTTGTGAAACCATCTACTACTGTGAAGATATACTTGTAGTTCTTGTTGGTAGACGTCAGCGGACCAAGGTGATCAATGTGGTAAGTAGACAGTGGTGTATCTCCTTTATCAAGCGGATGTAAGTATCCTTCCTTTTTACCTTTCTTGTGTGATATTAATATGCATTCTACACAATTATCTATCACTGATCTTATCTTTTCTTTACAATTATCTATGTAGTAATCTCTATTAATTAATTCCTCAGTTTTCAAAATTCCAAAATGACCCTTTTCATGACATTTTCTTATTATTTCATTCTGCATCTTTTTAGGTACAACAATCAGTTTAGTTCCATCTTTAGCTTTACATAAAACTCCATTCTCCAGAATAAAATTTTCATATGACTCTTTTTCTAAAATTTTCTTTAATAGTTTTATCTTCAGGTCATCATCTTGAGCTCTCTTCAGACGTGCTGTAGTTTCGGTAAGTATTAGACTAACAGGATTTCTGCTCAAAGCGTCTACGTGTCTCATTTGGGTTCCAGATCGGTGTTCTATCTTATAGTCAAATTCTTCAAGAAGGAGTGCCCATCGAGCAACTCTCGGAGGTAAGTCTTTTTTCTGTAACGTCATAGTTAGGGCTGAGCAGTCAGTCACAATTTTAAAGCGGACTCCAAGTAAGTAAACTCTGAATTTCTTGACAGCTTCTACAATAGCTAAAATTTCTAAGTAGTAACTATGGTATTTCTTCTCAGCAGGAGTAGTCTTTTTGCTCATATAGTGAACAGGGTGTAGCTGATTGTCGTGTGGATTCCTTTGCAATAAAACAGCTCCATATCCGTCTATACTTGCGTCTGTATGTAACTCTGTCTCAAAATTAGGGTTGTAAATTCGTAAAACTGGTGAGGAACATAAAATATGTTTCAATTCTTCGAAAGCTCTCTCACACTTTAGATCAAAGTTAAACATAACATTAGTCTTCAATAATTCTGTTAGTGGCTTTGCTATTATTGAGTAGTTCTTAACAAATTTTCTAAAATAGCCAGTCAGTCCTAAAAATGATCGTAATGATTTGATATTATGAGGCTTTTTAAATTTTGCAACAGCATGTATCTTTTCCTTGGAAGGTCTTATCTGATTATCACGAATTATGTAACCTAAATAATTTATCTCGTTCTGTAAGAAATGACATTTCGCCCAATTAAATTGTAAGCCAAACTCTTCAGCTTTTCGAAGTACTTTCTCTAGTTTAACAAATCCTTCTTCTTCTGTCCTAGATGGTATAATCAAATCATCTAAATAGGCAAGAACAGTGCCCTCTGACATTAAATCTTGAAAGATATCATTGATAAAGCGTTGGAATACAGATGGTGCGGTGCATAAACCAAACGGCATTTTCTTAAATTCATATTGCCCTTGTGGAGTAACAAATGAAGTGTATTTTTGACTATCCTCGCAGACATCAACATGTAAAAAACCATTCTTCAAGTCAAGTGATGTAAATAGTATTGCTTCTTTCAATTTGTCTACTTGATCCTCGATGAGTGGAAGTGGATATCTTTCCTTTATAATCTTCTTATTTAGCTTTCTAAAATCTATACATAATCTGTAGCTTCCATTTTTCTTTTTCGCTAACACGATAGGGCTTGCATATTCCGATTTACTAGGTTTTATTACTTCTTGATCTAACCATCCTTGTATCTGTTTATTAACTATGTCCTTTTCTAGTGGTGACAGCCTTCGTGGAGTCTGGTGTATAGGATCTTCATCAGTAAGTATGATTTTCAATTTAACATTTGATTCCTTCTTTCTAGTCTTCAAGTTATTGTAATTATCCAATAAATGTTTAATCTTGTCTTTATATTTCAGCTTCTTGATATCATATTTCTCATCAAATTCTTCTTCGTAGTCATTAATTTGTGTAAGGTGTAATATTCTTTTTACAGAGATCCCGTCGGCAGAGAAAATAATTTCAACGTCTTTTAATATCGGGTTTCCAAGTATGACATTAACAGGTATTACATCATCGTCGATAACATGCATCAAGGTCTCAAAATGAACGTTGTCTATTTCAACTTTTGCCATAAAAGATCCCTTCGTGCAAACTTCGTACTCGGCTATTCCTGATAATTTGAGAGTATCTTTAATATTATAATCATTATTCTCGAGAAAATTTTGTTTGTAATAACTCTCACAAATTAAATTCGCATCGCTTCCAGTATCAATAAAGGTTTTAACTGTAACTCCGTTAATTTTCGCTTCTTTATATGGCTTAACAACATCTGTACTAACTTTCTCATCTTGAATTTTCAGTGTCTTATTTGTAGAACTTTGGCATTCTTTTGACTTATGTCCATATCCATTACATTTGAAGCATTTTATACCTTTAGTACAAGCTGGTGATTGGTGATCAGTTTCACCACAATTGTAGCATCTTTTGATGGTATGATTTTTACGTCCGGTTGTCATCTGAATAGGTCTTTGTTGCATCTTGTGTTCTTTAATCTGTGCATATACTTCAAGTTTCTTTCTAAATTGTTTGATATCAGTGGCTCCGTAAAGAATGGCCTTATTTATTTCAGAATCACGAATTCCATCAATAACATATTCAATAAGTGCCTCATCTTCTAAATTTCCATGCAACGCCAGTTCTTTCATATGTAAAAAATACTGTTGATATGTCTCATCCGGTTTCATTTTGCGTGATGCTAATTTCTTGTGAATGCTAGCACTATTTAATTTCGAACCAAATTCTTCTAATAAAGATTCTTTTAATGTATCCCATGACGTAATAGAGCCTAGCGATCGTAAAAATAATTTAGCTGTACCTGAAAGCAGTCTCTTCGCGTAAATAAGTTTTTCAAGATTATTCCATTCCATTAAATTTGCAGTGTCATTAAAATCGGTCAGCCAATTCGTAATAGGGTAGGTATCATCGCCTGTGAACGGTGTCATTGATTTTTCCAAGTCGCTAAATGAAATTCGTACTCTGTAACCAGCTTCTGAACAATTACTATCTGAGTCTTCGATATCTTTATTTTTCTTCGGTGGCATCTTGTATGATTGGTTGTAAGTCTTTCAGTCGTAAAAAATAACCAATTCATAAAACGTCTTCATAAAAGAAAAATAATAGTCTTTATTCCAAATTCTGGGAAATTTTATGCGCTGGTATCATTATGCAAATTAGTGTCGGTAAAACAGCACACAATGACTCGTCTTCAATTTTAATTTCGAGGTTGTTTCGTAATCTTCAGATCAAAACTCACGTTAAAACAATGCTTCGCAGGATTCTTACATGATCCTGGTATGATCCTGGCACGATCCTGGCACGATCCTGGCACGAGCCTCCATAAAGTTGTGGGTTTTGTTTGAAGAAAAGCAAAACAAACTTCCTTAGAACAGTCTTACATCGTTTATTCATGGACTACCTCTTCTCACTATATTTTGACACTGACATTTACAATATCAGGTTTATAAATTTAAAAAAGATAATGTGTGGCCTGGCTACCGAGTTGGAAAGCGGCTTCCCAACTCCCTATAATTTGAAGCGCTACCCTACGCTTCTACGCCCTCAGAACCGACAAGTGACGATTACTTCTCAGCTCTCATCACTATCAAAAATTCATTGGACAATAAATGCCTACTGAAGTCGCTCACTCAACAGATTTTTTTAAACAGCCCATAAATGTCCCACTGCTGGGCTAGGGCCTCCCATTATAGGGAAACGGACAGTATACCCGCCACGTTTGTCCAAGGCGGCTTGGCAAGTTTGACACATCGGTGATCTCGATATACAAGTTGCATCACGATGTTTTCCTTCACCGTTGTTAGCACGTGGTAATTGTAACAATATGCACATTAGATAGAGTTATGAATGTCAAAGAGGCAAGTGAGGTGTGTAAGAATAAGCCTAAATGGCACTCTGTTGTTCGTGCCTACCCCGCAAGGAAATGGCGTGAAGTTATGTATGTATGTATGTATGTATGCACATTAGATCGAAAAACTGCCTAAGTGGTGCATGCGTTCCGGCCAGGATCGAACCCGCGCCCTTTGAGTTTGGGACGCGTGCGCTAGCCATTACGCTACCACGACTTAATTACGGACTTTAACGACATCGACATCTTTTTAAAATGAATATTTGTGTATAATTGTACAAATGTTTAAAATAACAAATCACGAATTGTTATCAAACTCTTACTTATTTAATTTTTTTCTCCTAAATTGGTTATTTGAAAATTTTCTCTGGTCCCTCGAGTGTCCAATTATCTAGAGTCGACTGTAGTAATAAAATTCTAATAAAAAAATGAGATTGAAATTTTAATTTAATTAAAACCTTTTTGTTTCAGGTAAGAAATCCCGATACTGCTGATTGTAAGTTTAACATCAATCTTTTATCTTTCTTTTATATTGCAACTTGTATAAAAGAGGTAGGGACCTCCTTTATTATAATTCAATTTATAATTTGCTCCGTATTTAGTTTTAATACAATCACTTTGGTCAAGGGATAAGAGATCTTTGAAAGTTGCACTCGTGACTGAAAAATTGAGAGGAAGAAGACTAAGGTGGTATGGACACGTAATGAGGAGGGATGCAAGTCACATGATAAAAAGAGTGGTAAACTTGAATCGATGAGTATAAATGTAAAGGTGGACCAAAAAAGAGATATAGTGGGGTAAGTTCATTCATATACCGCTCGTTTTTTATCTTTTTTTTAAACGGAAATTAACGCCAACTACAATTTGAAGATAGAATCTAAAGGAGTCTTAACTTTACTGACTGATTTGTTGTCGTCGTAACTATTCAAATACGTTTTATAATAAGTTTTAGGCAATAACCAACTATTCGACGAGAGGCTTCAGAGCTTAAGTCATCGACGTAAGGTCGCCAGTTTGTCCGGATTCTATAGGATACACTTCGGGGAGTGTGCCACGGAATTACATGAATTGGTTCCTCCCTCACCATTTTACCACCGGACAAGCAGACGTACGCACTCACACCACCGATATATGGTGGAAATACCAACGAAGCGGACGAAACGCTATACTTCCTCTTTCATCATACGCACCGCTGAAGAGTGGAACTCTTTACCGTCGTCTGTTTTTCCTGAAGAATATAATCTAGGTGTCTTTAAGCTTCGTGTGAACAGGTATCTTCTAGGTAAGCGTGCTCCACCTTAGACTGTATTTCCGCCTGACGTCAGGTGCAATGTCAGTCAAACGCGAACCTATTCAATATAAAAAAAAAAAAAAAAAAAATACGGAAATCATGAGAGGTGTATGGAGTTCCTTCACTGACGGACTTCGCCACCTTGACTATTGATGAATTATGTGAAGGATGACATCATGGTTTGTGGTGCGACAGAAGACTTATGCCAGAATAAAAGAGTATGGAATCAAAAAGCATATAGTACACAAACATATAAACTTAAACAAATCATATCCTGCTGAATCCAAATTATTGGGAGAAGATGAAAGAAAAAAGTGAAAATCATTAATCAATTTGGTTTATCCATCCAAATTGAAAGACAAATGAACCGTCTAATATCAGACTAAAGTTTCATGTAGCATTTTAACCATAATTCGTATGCCTAATAGAATTTTGCGCAAATGTGGATATTTTAACGTCCTACTTAGCCACTTTCGTTTCTTCAGAGAAGTTGTTTTTAGCATGTAAAACTTTTAGTTTTATAAAAGCGCAAAAAATCTCCACAACTACTATAAGTATACTTAAGTTTCACCTAACAAGCGTCTTCAGTGTGTAATCGTATTATTTCTTTAAGTCGCTTGTAACTCGACTCTGCAACTGTTTTGCGGCCTTACAAAAAAGTCAATATCACTTACTACATACAAATTAAAGTTCGAATTGGAGCGGCAAAGCTTTACCCACTGCAAAGTTTGCTTAAGTGTAGTGCATGTTTTTAGTAAGCACTAAGAACTAGACAAGTTTCTTTCCTGAAAATGTCCTTTTACTTTTAATTATTTTCGAAGAGCGACAGAAGGAAATTGTGAAATTTCTCGTCTTTATATTGTTTGACATGGCAGACTTGGCTTCGTCTAATTCCGTCCTAGCAACTTTTTTGGAAGTCCTTAGCTATTCTGGCTAAAACGAAACTTATACAATTATGTAACAATATTGATATTAAATCAGTTTAATAGGTACCAAAATATTGTTATAACAGTAGCAAGAAATGCTATTACAATCATAGAAACGTTAAAACTAATTAATAATATATCACAATCATATTTTCAATCACAAAAGCTATGAATATCAAAGAAGCAAGTGAGGTGTGTAAGAATAAGCCTGAATGGCGCTCTGTTGTTCGTGCCTACCCCGCAAGGGAACTGGCGTGAAGCTATGTATGTATGTATGTACAATCATATTTCTCAAAAATTACATGGTATATATTTATGAAATTTTGTAAGGTGTACATAGACCTTCTTACAAAATGACGTATGTATGTGTCGTTATATACTGTACAGTGAAAAATACAGATGTACATATGTGTCGCTACACAGTGGTGTAGTGAAATTACGAAATAAATAAAAATTAAAACTAAAAGAAGATTTTTAGAATTGATATATGCGATGTAGTTAAATGTTCATAGGCTTATAGTAACCGCTTTCCATCAGTTCATCGCTTTCCATCAATTTAAAAAAATAATTAAAATGTGTGATATCTTAAAAAATGAAAAAAAAATTATTATTTTTTATTCAAGTTAATAGGTGGATACATTCCCGTTTCCAAAGCGCTAAAAATCTGTGACTTTGGAACTATATACTCCGAGAAGTTCTGAAAAAACCATGGTAATAGAACATAAAAAATTCAGTGAAAATTAGTTTTAATAAAATCCGTTAAATAGTTGTTGAGGTATGTAAGTAATATTCCGACGGCATTATGCAATAATTAAAAATGAATGTCAATGACATTTCAAACACCTCCCACATCCCAGTTCTCAAGTACCTAAAGGAGATACATTCCACGAATGAAATACACAATACTAAATACACATATCAAATCATAAACATTAATCACGATAACTATAAGTGCCCATTAAAATTAACAGTAATTACCAAACTTCAGATAATACTGTAAATTACGGTAATTAAATTAAGGTAACTTTATGACGTAACTAAGATCTATTCAATGTAATTTCGGAGGTAATTATGTTTGTAAATCAAATTAATATCATAATCGTGTTATAGTTATGTGACCGCAATTTATTTGTATTACAGATAAAATCAGAAAAGAAAATACTCGTAATGAAAGCCGCGCACTAAGCATACATAGTTGCGGCAGCTATACCATAAACCTCCCGTGGGGCGCGTTACAGACCGCCCCACGCCAAAGAGAGCATGATGATGCCGGAGGATGAGTCCCCGGCAATGGAAGAGGCCTCGTGAGGGGGGCCCACGCCTGCCAGGGCTGCGGAGAGGCTAGGTCATATACCCGTAGCCCTGGCATAAGGTGCAGGACGGAACACCCAGGGGTTTTAGTGGGTATCCCTAACCGGGGGTGGCAACAGCATGGCACCAGTTCTGACTGGGCATGCTGGTGCCACCCCCGATCTGGCGAATCCCACACACAGGTCGCGAATATCCCCCCAAGATTCTGCCCTTGTCGCGGCTTATGGTCCTCAAGCGGATTTCCCCTGGCTAAAAAAAAAAAAAAAGGTATACCATAAAGTCGTGGCCTTGGCGTAAAGGCGAAGGATGGAGCCCCGAGAGATTTTAGGGTCTTACCAATTCTATCGATCGATGGTAGAATGGATTAGTCGACGTCGATCGATTGGTAACACCCTTAGCGGGTAACCCCGACACGGGTGGCAATGGCACATAGCGATGCACCCCAACGTGTCGAATCTCACACGGTCCCACCGCTCTTTCCCCGCGGTGGCTTGTCCTTATTCACCAGGCAGCGTATTTCTAGCTGCGGCATCAACTAGCTTGAGACCACAAGACTGGTTGTTCAATGTTTTGGTTGAGGCAGTCAAGTTGCCCAGTGTGCGCCTTCCTCAGCCCGATGGACAGATAAGTTACACAACGTCCCCAGTGGAAGCTATGCCAGGTGGTAGGGTATTTGCCCGACTGGATGGCTACCATCCCTGGTGTAAAGTATGTCGCCATTACAACCTTGAATTGTGTTCCGGCATTAGTGATCAGGTTCCAGTCTCCCTTAAGAGAGCAGCAGCGCATTTTTAGCATATTTGGTGTTGCAAATGTCTATAAACGATGGTAACCGCTTTGCATCAACTGGGCCGTCTGCCAGTGTGCTGAGCTCCTGCAATAAAAAAAAGCTAGTTGAAAAAAGCGAAGGGTCGTGATATTCAGCAGTGGACAACGAATGTACATCATTTTGGATATTTATTAGCATTGTGATGTACAGTTTTATTTGCGCTATATAGAATACAGCACCTTCTTGTCAAGTTTCATTCAGAATATACAGTGATTATTACTTTAAGCAAATAATAAAATATTAATAAATGTTACGAGGTTTCTTCTTGGCAATCGTGCACTATCCTAGACCACGTCACTACTTAACATCAACTGAAAGAGCGGTCAAATGTGAACCAAGAAGAACCAAACAAACCAAGACACACAAAGAGCCTAAAAATTAATAACCCAGACACAGAAAAGAAAAAACCAACACACATGGCACTAGACAGGACTATATATAAGTATAGATATAAGGCCGACACTGCACATGCACTTCCTCACAACACCAGCATGTAACAGATACACTCTACATTAGTATAAGTTTAATATTAAAAATAGGATAAATTAATGTAATAAGTTAATCTTAAGGTACACCATAACATATAAATCACTAAATTAATGTCACATGGTAACAAAAATAAACAATAAGCGTGTATGGACTCTAAAATTTTTCATAGAAATTAAGTAGTAAAAAAGGTACGGAACTCGAGTCCGTAGATATGTTAATAATAATAAAAAAAAAAAGTGAACCAACACAAGCATAAAAAATACTTAAACAAAAGGACGCAACCTTGAAAATCGATTCATAGCCTCATAGTTTCTATGAAGAGAAAATAAATAAACTAAAAGCCATATAGGCGTTGTGCAGTCATCTGCCAACTTGATGTCACCACTCAAAAATGCAGTTTTATCTTCAAGCTAGAAGCAAATATTGTTTTCGCAACGTACACAAGTAACCATATGTTCATTATATCGAATTACATTATTAAAATACCCGTGTGAAGTATTTGCTAACTATTTGCTTACATCACAATTCCGGCTGCAACAGCTGCTAGGTATACGTGTGTAGTATATCCTAGTTATTACACCAATACAGCGTAACCAGCTTGATGATATGTAAAAATATATACCTAAATAATTTGTTACTATAGTAACAATGAGCTTGCATTTTGTTTAGCACTGATTTGAAAGAAAAGAAGAAAGAAAGAAAGAAAAACTTTATTTGAAGAAATTGCGACGCAATTACATTTCGATACACAAAGCATATTTTGAGAATTTGTACACCGCATTTCCAGCAAACAAGGTTTGCACTCAGCATATTGCTGTGTCGGAATAATATCCGACACAACGCTGATTTTCAGTGCAAACCTTCCTTTAGGTGTAAGATCAAAATGACCCAGTTTTGTTAATTAAATAATAAATGAGAATAATAATTAATAAAAACTAATTCTACTTATATAATATTTAAATTGTAAAAAAACAAATAAATAAATTTTAATAAAATTTCGAAATTCGAATCATTTTGTGGTTACATATAACGGAATAAGTATTAAATTCATTAGAAATCAGAAATCATTTATTCATAACAAAGTTACACGTCAATTTCCACATCAATTAAATCCACAGGTCATTAATAAAATTAAAAATTATGTCATATTATGGGATAAAACTCCTCATGATTATAGAAGGTGTGCTCGACTAACCATTTCCTGAGCTGTGTTTTAAATAAATCGACGGATGGTGACTCCTTTATTCTATTCGGTAGTTTATTGTATGTTGGCGGTCCCGTGACATGCGTCAATCTCCCCGATTTCTCAAGTTTGTGTTTTATATTACTTATGTAATTACTATGCCGAGTGAAGTGCGTAATTAAGTAGGGCGTTATAAAATTTCTTCTTTCTTGGCAACGCCCCTGGTGTTGCAAACGTCCATCGGCGACGGTAATCACTTTCCATCAAGTGAGCCGCCGTCCGCCTGTTTGTCTGCTTTCTGTAATAAAAAAATACATTATTTTAATAATTAACAAAATTATTTTTATCATGACAAGATGTCTATTATGAGAATATTATTTTAGCCATTTAGTGCTTATAGCACATAAAAATAATATGCAAGTGTAATTTTTACTCCCTTCCTCACTTTCATAAACCGAAACTAAAATAGTTTAAAAGCCTTATATTACAAAAATACTCACTTTGCGCAAACTCGCGTGTTAGTGTGAATTCTCTTTAAACACTTACCGGAGCAAAGTGCAGGATGTCACGAGTGTGTTATTGCCTTAATGGATCTCACTTATTTCTCTAAAAGTGCATGGCGTGGGTACTTTATAGAGAAATGTATTTAGGTGGAGTGAAGATTAAAGTGAAGATAAGATCCTTTATGTAAGATCTCGCTGTCACCCTCAACTATATCATCCAACGAGCTCTTCTCATCGTCGGTGTAACGGTCATTTTAGATAGGGTCTGAAAACCGAGCGAAATTCAAACTGACATATTGCCGCGGCCGGTTGCTACAACTTATTATCCATTCATTAGCCTTACCAGTGGTTTAAATTTGACATAAGCGTCATACGAGTAATGTCAAATTTCTACTAACGGTAAGACAGGTGCATGATAAGTAGGCATAGAATTAATACGCTTAAAACCCGAAAGGGCCCCAATAAAGTGACCTTCTTTTAGATATGACCTAAAAGTCTAACTTTGCTTGTCGACGCGTCTGTCCCGTCAGTCCGCAAGACAAAGTCTCAATGTGACGAGTTCCAATAGTTCCAGTTCCCTACTTTTTAGAAAGACTTATTTGCTTGCAACATTATTTGTGCCTTTGGGCGCGTGTCAGCGAAAATAATTACATGGGCGCTCACGCACATATCGATTGATTTCGTGCTTCAACATTGAATGTAATTTTGTGGGAAACTATCTCTCTAGTCATTATAACACCAAATATATATATATATATATATATATATATATATATATATATATATATATATATATATATATATATATATATATAAAAATATATCCCTTGCGGGGTAGGCACGGACAACAGAGCGCCATTCAGGCTTATTCTTATTATTATTATGTTATATATAAATAATAAGAACCGATCTAGTGTGATCTGCGTTCTTGTAACGCACTACAGCGCGATCGACATCCTACTCCTTAGCTGGCTTCACTATGAGAGATCGTCTGAAAGATAAAAGTTTTTATTACTGTTCTAAAAAAGATAGTTATTCACTTATAATATCAGCCCATAAGCGTCTCAATGCTGGGCTCGTGCCTCTTCATGTTTTTGTCCAGGAAACAGGGATTAAGTCCGCCACGCTTCTCCTAGGCGGATTAGCAAATGCACTAAGTAGTATCTTTCAAACGTCTGATGCGGCGTAAATATGCTGTGTGCAGCTCCGCAGTCATTCGTGAGCAGTCCAGCGTAAAGACGTCACGTTTTTGACGTCAAACAAATCTGTCCAATCATAAAGTCCAGATCTGACGCCTCCGTAAGCGTTTCCAGACTGATCATGAGTATTACGTCAATCCGACCCCAAAGCTGCGTGTAGATACTCCGGTTTCAGCATCTATGACAGATCACGCCCTTAAATGATTAACGCCGGCATCTATTGGCATCTGCAACACAGGGGAGCGTTGCCTACTTCGTTGGGAATTAAGGCACAAAGCATACAGATATGGCGTCTAGCACTGGCACGCACATAGCAATAATATGGCGTGGAATTGATACAGCGCAAGCGCAAATTCGTCGTCATCGCGCATTTGTGCATCCCTAACTGACGTCTTTCAGAAGCAAGCACAGACCACAAACTGACGGCCATTACGCGCGGGAGTCAAAACGGCGCGCCCGAAGGCCGGCAGATCCATCCAATTTACTGTGTTCAAAATTGCGCTTTATTTCTAACGATTTTGGTATAAAATTTGAATACAACGCCAAGATGTCTCTGCTACGCGAGCGCCAGACGCCATTTCTGTGTGCCTTGGCGCCTTAGATTTGAAATCTGTTCATGCCCTTTTTAAAAAGGCTTATCACAGTGCTCTGGGAGAACAGTGATCGTTTCAAACTGTAACATCGTGACAATTAGTATGGCGTCGTATTTTACAGAGTTCTTTCAACTTTGACGCGTCACCTGATCACTCGCGAATTTACCGGCCTTGCGAGTCCAATGACCTTCGTCAAGCATTTAAAGGTCGATTTCACACCGTTCACTCAAAATTTTATTTAGCGCCTAGCACTTAATCGACCTATACAATATCTAGTCAAACTGGAAATCTTACTTCAGGTTTTTAAAGTGAAACTCCTTTAGAATCGTGGAGATTTGAAACTCGATGAAACGCAAAAAAGCGACGCTAAAAAGAGACAAACACGTAAAATTCAACCTTATTCAATTCCAAATAAAACATATTTCTCTTTGTCCATTACTTTTAAATTTCACTGTAAATAAAACTAATAAAACTTATCGTATTCAAATTAATTTTAGCTCTATCAATATACTCATAAGGCAGATATTCTTTTATACGTAGATCAAAGGAAAGTGTAATAGTGCATTGAATTTTGATCTTTATGCTAGTGATTTAAAGTGAAATTTAGATTAAATCTTATATCTTAAATATGTATATATGAAATGTAATATTTTACATTAAAATATAAAATAATTTTTGAGCTTGATAAAATATTATAAAATTAATAAACCTTACAATTATCCTAATACCAGGAGTTTTAGAATAATTATAAGATTTATTATATATATATATATATATATATATATATATATATATATATATATATATATATATATATATACTCTATATTTATCTAATTCTCTTGTAGGCTACCTTTGTAAAATTTCGCTTCTACTGAGTGTGAACTACACACACACACGCACTTTTTTATTGCGAAGCTGGCAAATAGTTAGACGGCCCATCTAATGGAAAGTGGTTAACATTAGGTAGAGACGTTTGCAATACCAGGAGCGTAGCCAACGCGTCGCCAGGATTTAGTTAGGATAGAGGAATGACTGACATTGACTCCGCTCCGTTGAAGGAGCTGAGGTCAAACGCACGCGCCACGACATTCGCTCTGAAAATAAAATTTATATCGGACAATACTATAAATTGTGCGATGGATGTATGTATCCGTGCAGGAATGGAGAAAGAATACTATTTCCAGTGGCTGGGCGGCCTGTCGTAGGAGGGGATAAAACAACTCACAGCCAGGTGGTAGGGGTATTTTCTCCGTCTGGATGGCTACCACCCTTGGTCTAGAGTATGCAGCCGTAAGAACCTTGAGTTGTGTTCCGACATTAGTGGTCAGGTTCAGGTTTGCTTTAGAGAGCTTATAGCACTTTTGGTGTTACAAATGTCTATAGGCGGTTTGACGGTTTGCTGAACTCGTGCAATAAAAAAAACCACAATATCTTCTAGATATCATCGCTGCAGAATAATAATAAAGATAGAATGGTATGCCACGAGCAAGCCATTGGACTTAACAGAATAATGAAATCATGCAAATCTACCATTGAGGCTAGTAGCCAACGCGTCGCCAGCCTTTAGGATGGGATAACAGATGATACATCATAAAGAATATAGGGATCAGGCGAGAGGAATGTGATAGAAGAGATGGCATATGGGCTTGGAGTAGGAGGATGGGATAGAGAAGGTTATATAGGAGAAAGAGTAAGTGGGCCATCGGAACTCATAGCATAAGACACGAGTAGCTCAAGGCCAATCGTTTCACGGCGATACTCTGTGAGAGCGTAGTGTCACATCGATTGCGCCGGGAAGAACTTTAATCGAGATATAGAGGTCTTACTCTCAAACGTGTTTCGACGTTCGTTTCCGTTTTACTTCTTTTACAAGCTTTTATTTAACTTGCAATGGATGTATATATGTAAGTTCGGGTGGAATCATGCAAGTGAAATTTGACCAACTTCCCGATTTCCGATTGAGCTGGAATTTTGCACGCATATGTATATCTCGTGACAACGCAATAATATGGTACCATGGAGTTGATCTGATGATGGAGTCGGAAGGTGGCGATAGGAACTCCTGTACTAAACAAGATAGACCCGTCGTGTTTGGGCTCGTTTTACTTGTCTTGGCTAGCACTCTGCTGCTACATGATATCCAGGATCTCAAAAGCTTGTATTTAAAAACCTTTTAAAAAAAGCTTATTTTGCTTGTGTTTTTTTAATATTTAAGTACATTTTGTGTTTCAATTATTTTTTGTATTTTATACTCTAAGTTATTATAATTTTCAAGAAATCTTTTTTCTATTAAAAATTTCATTGACCCTTTCGGGCTCATATTTGATTACAGTTTAACTTACTTTTAAAAATAAAGTAATGTTTCCATTGAGCTAAATATCTTATATATTATAATTCTATACTACAATATTTGCAGTAGTTCTCCTCCAGGCATATAAAAATTTATCATCGCGCCATTCATATAACCCAGCAAAAATAACACAGGCGAACCCGGTTGAAAAGCCTTTGTCAAACACGATGATTTTATACCGATTGTAGTAATTAATGTAATATATTATGCCAAAACAAAACCTTAAACTTTATTACCCAGATAAATAACCTGGCGGGTCAGCAAACTTTCGCGCCATTATGTAACAAACTAACTAACAAATGTTGCAGTTTCATCACACGACATCAACCCTAACCGAGTTTAACTTTTGAATGGGTGCAAAGTTTTAATAACCAGTGTATGAACATGGGTCAGTCAGGTTGGTATTGAGCCACGAAATCAGCGAAAAATGATATTTAAATTAACTTACGAATCTATATAATTATTAAATAAATAAAGCTAAACTAAAAGTACTAAAATCCGTCCAGCACTAACAAACCGCAATGGCAAGGTAGTGTTAAGTACTGTACCTTTTTTTTGTCAACGCTGGAGTAATGCATTTGCGCATATCCTCAGGCCCGGGGAGAGGCCACTAAGGGGTATGTGGGACTCCCGGCAGCCGGTGTTGTATACAAGCACAGTGTTAGAGCTTGCTAGCGTCGACTGCCAGACTACCCATTAAACCTTCCAGCGTCCCTCCGTACCATGATGAGGCGCCACGGGACCGTAACCATGGGTATGTCTTCCGTGATACCTCGATGCAAGCCGACAAGGAGGGAGAACTCCCCTTAAGTACTGTACCTAGAAGGCAACTACCTCGCTGAATACAAAGGCTAATTCTTTTAGGTAAGCTTCAGCCTTCCGTTCACCTGTTGTTATTATCTATATAAATATGTAAATGTATGTATAAGTTTGTTTATTCTTTCGTCGTGATATTGGTTTTAGTTTTTATAACTGCTAATAAACAAATCTAGGAAGCGGTACATATAGGTGTCAAACTTTCATTGTTTTCCCCATTTTGTTACCCAACCCAAAAAAAATTAATATCTAATATTATGTCATTTCAATATTAACCAAATTAATTAATAAAATAAACGTTTTTGACTGTATCGTTATGATTTCTATTTAATTGTTGAAGTGGACATGGTTTTTACGACTTCAAAAGCAATATCTCCCCGTGTATTGATCTAAATGAAGTAGTCATTAAGAAACATTACATATTCATAAGAGCACGACATTTAGTTTCGTGGCCCTTCGATGTAACTTTTGTGTGTGATAAACTTAAACTTTTTCTATAACATAAGGATAGTTTCAAAGCTGTACTCGCTAGTTTTTGGACTAGATTTTAACTTAATTCTTTAAGATTATCAAAAAAACAATTTATCTATTTCGCTAACGGTACTTCTGTACAAGTATTACTATGTAGATGCTATTTATTATCTAAGTAGTAATTTAATATAGATAGATAACACTTTATTGGTCACCAAAATAAATAATGAAAAAAGACCATATTTACAACACTATCTAAGTAACAGATTATATGTAGATAACGAAATATGTGTGTGTAGGAGACAATATATGTGTTGGCGATGAAATATGTGTAACGAGTGGAATACATTTAGGAAACGAAATGTTTGTAGGAAAACAAATATGTGTAAGAAACGAAATATGTATCGGGAAAGAAAAACGTGTAGGAATAAAGAGAGACAAAATGTGTAATAAAAGAAATATGTCTGCGAACTACATGAAATATATACATGAATGTTGGCTTCTTTTAAACCTTTTACAAGCTTTTATTTAACTTGCAATGGATGTACCTATGTATGTATGGTAAGTTCAGGTGGAATCTTGCAAGTTAAATTTGACCAACTTCCCGGTTTCCGATTGAGTTGAAATTTTGCACACATATGTATATCGGTCTACAGTATGACGGTATCTGTGGTTGATCGGGCTAAGCCTTAGCCGGCTTACCTCACTGCCACGCACAGGCTCCAGGTTCGATTCCTGGTATGGTAAATTTCGGAAACGAATTTTCTCCATTATTTATTATGGTCTGGGTCTCTGGGATTAGCCCCAGAGTGGTCCGTTGTATATTACCCATAACACAAGCGTAACTTGCTTAATTTGGGGATATACAGTGTGTGTGTGTTTGTCTGCCGATATCGCGTGAAAATGCAATAATATGGTATCATCGAGCTGATCTGATGATGGAGTCGGAAGGTGGCCGTGGGAACTCCTGTACTAAACAAGATAGACCCGTCGTGTTTGGGCTCGTTTTACTTGTCTTGGCTAGCACTGTGTTGCTATATGAAATCCAGGATCTACAAGCTTGTATTAAACCTTTTTAAAAATGGCTTATTGATATTTAAGATTGGCAGTTGCCGTCGAACTATTGCATTATTAAAAATAATTATAATTAGTTTCGAGTTACAGTACAATCTAGCTTTTGTGGATAATATTCATAGAATAAAATACAATAAGGCAAATTAAAAATGACAGTATATTTAACTAATAAATATTAATTAAAAATTAAAAACCAAAGACATTATAACTAAAATACATTATGTGTGTACAACATATTGAACAAAGCTTTTGTTCAATATGTTCAACTAAGTAAATATTAGACAATTAAACGGAGTCTGGTTGTTTTTATAGTATATGTATGCTCATGTTACATATTTATTTAAAAAAAGTTCTTTTTACTTTGTTGGTATACAAAGGTTTGTGTGCGTAATGTTAAAATACTTTTTGATGAAGTCGGTTCCAAAACGAATGGAATTGATTTAAAGTAAAACCTTAATGTATCCTAGGTCAACAACCTTCCGCATAATGGATAAATTAATTACTTCATTATGTTTGGCCGTTGACCTTTTAATCTGTGTGCGTGTCCTTGCCGAGGCCACATACCTCGGTGAATTGATGATATACTGGTGTTTGTTTATCAGTTATCACGCTTAAATCTTACAGGATAAAAAATCACAGAGATGTCATAGGAAAGCCGAGAAATAAATATATTAATCTGTATTTTGCCAGGTGGTAGGGCATTTGCCCGGCTGGATGGCTACCACCCCTGGTCTAGAGCATGCCGCCATAACAACTTTGATTTGTGTTCCGGCATTAGTGACCAGGTTCCAGACGCACTTAAGAGAGCAGCAGCGCATTTGTAGCACCTTTCGTGTTGCAAATGTCCATAGACGATGGTAACCGCTTTTCATCCAGTGGGCCGTCTGCCTGTCTGCTGAACTCCTGCAATAAAAAAAAAAAAAAAAATGTGTTAGGAAATAAAATAACTCCTGTATTATTAGCCAATGGGGTAGATGACACATATTACAATAGATTCTAATCTATACATATAATAAAACTATAGAGGTCGAACTTCTGTACAATGAAAAAAAATTGCTAATAACCGAGTCAGGGGGATGTAAGAAGTGAAATAGAACTAATTTTGATTTTTTTCCAATTTTTGTTTCTCTATTTGTCTGTTTGTACGGGCTAATCTCCGAAACGACTGGAATAAACTAAATGAAATTTTGTAAGGTGGTAGCTTATATCCCTGGTCAACATATAGGCAGGCTACTTTTGATCCCGAAAAATTAAAGAGTTCCTGTGGGATAGTTGAAAAATCTTTTCACATGGACGAAGTCGCAGGCAGAAGCTAATATTATATATTTACACTAAGATATGCTCGCGACTTCGTACACGCTTGACTTGAAATTCCCGGGACACAAAGTACCGCAGCATTAGACAAGAATGTAAGGTATCGTTAAGAAAACTGTCAGAATAAAATAATTTTTATGCACCTGAACAACTTCAAACCGCTCCCGGAAAATTCCCACGGGATTCTTGGAATAAAAATATCACATATTTTATTACCTAATTTGCTATCCATCAGTGAAAAAATCACATAAAATTCGTTTTTTTTTCAATCTGGCCTTTTTTAAATAATTTGCAGAAAAATTACCGTGGGATTCCCAGGATAAAAAGTGCAGAAAAAGCACAGATTTTAAGTCCAAACATTAGCTATTGGTCAGTGAAAACCGCATCGAAATCGGCCTAGTCATTTTTACGTGAATCCCGAACAAACAGACAAGAAATCTAAAAAAAAATTGCATCGTGTTCTCCGTTTATATAGTCTATTCCAGTTGTTTTTTTTAATAGCTTCAATGTACAGACACGGCATGTTTAGAATTTATAATATTACTAGCTTCTGCCCGTGACTTCGTCCGCGTAGAATAGTAAAAAAAAGTAAGTTAAAAAGAAACCCCCGATTTTTAAACATTCTTCATTGGTGCTCCGCTCCTATTGGTCTTAGCGTGATGATATATAGCCTATTATTGTTTTATTGTATGATGATACCGGCAATATCAATACTTAATTAGGTTCATAAGTTGTATAATAAGCGGTTTAAGTAATTAAGTGTTTTTTTAAGTATCCCACGAGAACTCTTTAATTTTTTGGGATCAAAAGTATCCTATATGTTCACCAGGGATATAAGCTACCACTATACAAAATTTCATTTAAATCGGTCCAGTCGTTTCGAAGATTAGCCGGTACAAACAGACAGACAAACAGACACACAGAGAAACAAAAAAAATTAAAAATCTAAATTAGTTCTATTTCACTTCTTACATGCCCCTGACTCGGTATTTAGCATTTTTTTTCATTGAACAGAAATTCGACCTCTACAGTTTTATTATATATGTATAGATACTATCTAAACCGATTTCGGTTACAGTGACTACTATGTGACTTATAAAGCACTTTTACTGATATTTTAAAATATAAATGTTAAAAGTGTAAAAATGATTACTTGAAGTTATATCATGTGTCTTAAAGCCCTGGTGGGATCTTGCTAAGTTTCCACTTATTAATCATCCAGACCAGAGTCCCGTGGGTCCCGGCCTTTGCTGAGTGCCCAATGCCGGCTACGAAGAGATAACGCGGGCAACACGTAATTCCAACAAAATTATTTTTCTCCGACAAGCACTGTATGGTGCAAGTTATAATTTTTTTTTAAAGTTATAAGTTAAAAATAAACTTTACTTCCTAATCTATGTGCACAGCTTTGTGGCGTATTTTGCTGTTTTAAGGAAAACAACGTACAATAAACTCCCTAACATCACTCAATTATGATGAAATAGAAAATTTGCTGCTTTTAACAACATAATAAGTCTATTTACACATGTTTTATCTTTATTAGAATTATTACATACACACACACACACACACACACACACACACACACACACCCGCCCACACACACACATTACCTTATAATTACTATGTAGTTTGTTTTTCGCCATGGAGTGGAGCACTGGTGACCTGTAATACAGATCTGCACAGATCTACAATGGGCACCAGTTTCACACAACAGATCACTTGTAAATTGTTGTAAATAAAATAAAGTTTCTTTCTTCCTTTTCTTTCACCACGTCTAGTTAAAATTGGTCGTATACTCTTTGGCCGTTAGAGGTGTCAATGAGGAAAACCTCTTTGCCGGCTTCTACTTGACGGGCAACTACCCGCCTGTGGCGGGGTTTGGAGTCGTTGGAGAATGGATCTCGCTGGCCAGTCTAAGGCGTGCGATGGCCTTCGCTGGCTTCGTCTGCGAGTTAATTGGTCATTCATCGTTGTTCGATGGCCATCTGTGGGATCTGGTTGTCTGTCAGCAACTTTTCCGTCTTCGCGACTTCGTCGTAACAATAATACCCCAATCAGACGAGCGTATGCGATCGGGGGGGTCGGCCACCAGGTGCGTTGATGCGTGTAGGGGGGGGGGGGGGTGCTATCTCATGGACCGATGTGTTGCCATCGTTGACATACAGAATCTTTTTATTGTCTACTTAATTCTGTTATTTATATTATTTTACATGTTTATATGAATGAAAGAATGACTAAACAGATATACAATGCAAAAGTGGATGGATGCAGAAGTCGTTGAAGGCCACGACACACCTTCCATGATCAAATTGATCGTCTACTAGCGGAGGGTGATGTCAGGAGCCTTAAGAACAGACGAGCGTGCATGACAAGAGTTATGAATGTCAAAGAAGCAAGTGAGGTGTGTAAGAATGGGCCTAAATGGCGCTCTGTTATTCGAGCCTATCCCGCAAGGGAACTGGCGTGAAGTTATGTATGTATGTATATCTTTAAAATTTCTATTAAACTCTAAAATCCGCTTGCGCTCTTTACTCACACCAGAATTGTACGTTATAATAGTTTTGTCCCATCTTTTGTGTGACACGTTTTCGTAAGACCGCATCCAACCTGAGCATTTGTTATCCGGACGGACAGGCTTATTGTTTTATGTATATAATTAAGGTTTTGGATAGAGTAATAAATTGATACTAGATGACTGGTGGATTTTTTGAGGTAGGACACGAATTGTTACATCGTTTAGAATTTTAATTTTAAGTTAAGATCTGTTAAGGAAATAATTTGTACACTTTCAAATATGGCTTCGCAAAATTTGAATGAATGATGTGAAGTATGAAGTAATTTAATGAACATTGCTTTTAACTAAATGTTTTTATAATATATTAAATTAAACTCTGTTTCGATTTCTGTACATACTTATATATTTTATGATTTCACAGCTTTTTATGTATTTAGATTATAGAGGCAATTTTATGATATTTATTTATTGTAATAATATTATGTAGTAATGAAATGAGGTTGTAATTAATGAAAAGGTTGTGCTAATCGCAGACTCTAATTTTATTTTATTTTTTTTATTGTGGGAGTTCAGCAGACAGGCAGACGGCCCACTGGATGGAAAGCGGTTACCATCGCCTATGGACATTTGCAACACCAAAAGTGCTACAAATGCGCTGCTGCTCTCTTAAGTGCATCTGGAACCTGGTCACTAATGCCGGAACACAACTCAAGGTTGTTATGGCAGCATACTCTAGACCAGGGGTGGTAGCCATCCAGTCAGGCAAATGCCCTACCACCTGGCTGTGGGTTGTTTAGTCGCCTCTTACGACAGGCCGCCCGGCCGCAGGAAATTGTATTCTTTCTCCGTTCCTGCACGGATAAAAAATAGTATTATGATCTGAAATTCAAGTGCTGTTTGACACAAATTGGATTAAGATAATCAACATCTAGCAATAAATTTAAAAATCCACCTATTCACATTTTAGTCAGAGACTGCATTAATTTTAATGATGTGTAACTCATTAATGTTCACCGGGAGGACTTATTTTTTTTTATTTAATAAATCAGTAATCAGATCTAATCGCTTATTCCGAATTCTTATATCTTGTTATATATTCATTTTTCTTACTACTCGATACAATTTGACATATTTATTCCATGCAAGTAATATCAGTTTTCATGATCAAATTGATCGTGTACTAGCAGAAGGTGATGTTAGGAGCCTTAAGAACAGACGAGCGTGCATGACAAGAGTTATGAATGTTAAAGAAGCAAGTGAGGTGTGTAAGAATAAGCCTAAATGGCGCTCTGTTGTTCGTGCCTACCCCGCAAGGGAACTGGCGTGAAGTTATGTATGTATGTATGTAATATCAGTTTTCTACTAATAGTGAATCCCAAAATACACGGTTCATTTCTGTCTTTTAATTTGTATAGGAATGTGGCAAAAGAAGTCTTTTTTTGTTTTTTATTGCAGGAGTTCAGCAGACAGGCAGACGGCCCACTTGATGGAGAGCGGCTACCATCGCCTATGGACGTTTGCAACACCAAAGGTGCTAAAAATGCGCTGCTGCTCTCTTAAGGGATACTGGAAGCTGGTCACTAATGCCGGAACACAACTCAAGGTTGTTATGGCAGCATACTCTAGACCAGGGGTGGTAGCCATCCAGTCAGGCAAATACCCTACCACCTGGCTGTGAGTTGTTTGGTCAAAACTATAAAAGAATAATAGGGCTTAATCGTTAAAACTTTTTCATAAGTGACACTTTATTTAGGTTTAAGTTATGGTAAACAATAAAGAGTATTCATTTATTTATTCCATTCGTTCACTCATTTATTCACTTTTAACTCTTTAAATAAGCTGTTAAAATCGACATTTATAAAAAATAATGTAACGATTTTTTTTTTCATTTTTATTTGCCCCATTTTCACGAAATTGTAAGACACAACGTCGGCGCCAATGCAGAATCTTGTAAAAGTATGTTTGTGGTGAAATTTTTGTTCTTAAAATTTGTTACAAATAACGGTTGCAAATAGCGGTTTCGAGAAAAACGCGGTAAACATACCTTTAGATATCTAAACAACATGTCCATGCTGTCACTTTTAAAAAATAAAATCCTAAAAATGGCGATTATCGCAAGTGTAATTCAGTACGGCAGAAATAATTTTACCAAATTTTTTTGTTACGTCAACGAATAAGTGAACCAGTGTAATATCGGCATAACTTTTCTACACACGTTTAATTGCAGCCAAGTGTAATCGTGCAGAGAAATTGTATTCTGTGCACGACTGTACTCGGTGTTTGGTACTTTGATTTTTTACTCTAGTAACTCTGTGTACACTGACCGAGTGTAAAGTTTATAATGAAGTTTGTACTCAACTGTACTATATTCAGTTTTTTCTTTATAGGATTCCGTAGCCATTTTGGTAAGAACAAGTACCCTTGTGAAATCGTCATGTGCATCATTCTATCTATGTATATTAGTCATTTTAACCGACTTCAAAAAAGACGAGGTTCACAATTCGTCGTGGAAATATATTTTTTTATATATGTTCTGCCTTAGCTTATTTGTTTCTCGATCAATGTTGATATTTCTTTCTTCGTTGACTTCAGTACAACTTTAGAATGGTTCTAAATAAATTTCATTGCTATTAGAGTTTAGGTTCCGAGGATATAGCACGGAATTTCCCAAAATCAAATAGACAATTTGTGGTAATTGAAATACTATTAGTTTTGTGCTATTCTAAATGACAGTGCCAAATTATGATAAAAAACGTGCTGTACTAGACTAGGATTAGGAAGGCGTACAACGGTACTTCTTAGCGACAAACGGCATACATACATACATACATAACTTCACGCCAGTTCCCTTGCGGGGTAGGCACGAACAACAGAGCGCCATTTAGGCTTATTCTTACAAACAGCACAAACGTGTAAATTGAGTTATGAGTTCCGATTCATATAGCCATCACACACGCGCGCGCACACACACACACGCACACTAACACACACATACTAACACACACACACGATCACGCACGCACGCACGCAATCATACATATTCATTTATTTTTCTTTTAAATGAATGTAACTGTAATTGATAATTTCACAATCAGAATTGTACCAATTTGGAAGGAGGTCCCCGAGATACAGGTCGACCTAGTTTGGGGACCAATGAGTGTCAAAAATTGTGAATTATGTTTAGTGCAATAAATGATTTTTGATTTGATCGTTTCTGCATTCGAGAAGATACCTTACTAAGGATAACATACATACATACATATATAACTTCACGCCAGTTCCCTTGCGGGGTAGGCACGAACAACAGAGCGCCATTCAGGCTTATTCTTACACACCTCACTTGCTTCTTTGACATTCATAACTCTTGTCATGCACGCTCGTCTGTTCTTAAGGCTCCTGACATCACCTTCTGCTAGTACACGATCAATTTAAGGACAACAACAGGACAAACTAAGGATAACATATACGTAAATTAAAAGTGAGAAACAAAAATTTTCAAGCAAAAAAGAAACCGATTTCAAGAGTACCTAAAAAGCAAAAAATAAATATTTTATACAATTTCCTACAATATTTTTTATCCTGATCCTAGTCCAATATAGCACGTCCTTGCTAATAATTAAGTACCAACTCGTTTTGGTACTACACATGATCTAATTTTACCTTTAAGTACCAGTAGTAGTCTATTTTAAGTACCTACTCAAATAGGTATTACACATTATCTAATTTTAACCGACTTCAACGAGGAGATGGTTCTCAACTTGATTGGTATATTTTGTTATGTATGTACACCGATTACGCTGAGATTTATGATCCGATTTACGTGATTCTTCTTTAGTTTGTTGTGGCATAGTTGCCATTTGGTTCCCTAAAAAATTAATATAGTTTGGCCCAGTAGTTTTCATTTTATGAAAAATTTTTATGAAAATTTTCCGTTCCCGTTTCTTGGGACCTATATTTTTTAAGGCGCGCGGCACCTTTCGTAGGGCTATACATAGCTAGACACTAAAAAGTAACAAATAAAAAAAACTTCGTTTAAAAAAACCGACTTCAAAAACTAAAAAGTATAAAATAACATAATAAAGATTTTTGACTAAGAATTTATTTAGTTTATTAAGAGACAAAATAATATAAAATTTTCTACATCTTGAAGTCGGTGCCAAGTAAGTCATTATTTTGACGAATCGAGAATGTTCTTCTAGTTTTAGAGTCGGTTAAAAATACGTTTATACCCAAAAACACTAAAACTATATTTTAATTAAATTCACCTACGTTAAAAGCCCCTATAAACTATGTAGTTATTAATAAACATATTAATTCAACAGCTTATCGTAATCGGTATACTTATTCGGTTAAATAATATCGATAATCGTTTCTCGATCCATTATCGTTACGATAATAATGCTCCCGGCACGCTGTTAACGCGCTACGTTCGACGAATCGTTCTCCAAATGTGCGCACTTTAGATTAAGGCCGGCGATACGTAATTTTCCCTCGGAGACCTAATGGTTTTTGTGTTTAGAAGAAAAAGTCGGTATACGTCGGTTGGTACCTTAAAAGAAGAATACAACAGTATAACAATCGTCCAGTAAAAAAAATCAAATCTCAAGTAAACCTTTCGACCAACCTTTTGTTATTTATGTGGGGGGTGGGGTAGGGCGTGGTGGTTAGAAAGCGGCTTGTTTGAATTAAAAACAGATCTTCGAATGAACACTTTAATTTTCACACCTTAGAAATGCCAGGTGGTAGGCATTTGCCCGTCTGGATGGCTACCACCCATGGTCTAGACTTAAAGTATGCCGCCATAACAACTTTGAGTTGCATTCCGGCATCAGTGTTCAGGTTCCAGTTTCGCCTTCAAGGCCGACAGCACATTGGCAGTACCTCTGGTACTGCTAATGTCCGTAGACTAACCACTTTCCATCACAGTTGGACCGTCAGCCTGTCTGCTGTGCTTCAGTAATAATAAAAAAGAATACACCTTAGAAAATACCTTAAAAAAACAGTTTCATCTAACACACACCCAACCTTACGCTTTTAACTCACGACTCTCGAGCTCACCGTTCATTCAATCTTTATCATTCATCTCATTCAATCTACACTTGCGTTCCGATACACATCCAACCCATTTTTAATATTCCTAGATTTATAACATATTTTTAACCCTAAATGTATACTATAATAAATCTGTAAATGGTTCGAGTTTGTACAATGCGTTTAAAATTATGAAAAAGATCAGGGGGCTAATTGCTGCGCAGTTGTGTAGCCTGTATGGACTTAGTTACTTTGTTATTGTAGTGAATTTGACAAGAAACAGAAAAGTTTTGGATCTAAAAAATTTAAGAATATAACCTTCTTTAACCAAGTATGTTATTTATAGTAATAAAATCTCATTATAAATCATCATAAAGTTATACCCCGCAAAGGAACTGGAGTGAAGTTATGTATGTATACAGTTATAGTTATTGACTGTTTCACACATATGTAGCCATAAGTTTAATGCGTTATTTATGATGAGATATTGATATTAATTGTTAATGACGTTAATTATTGATAGTGATAGATACATATAATAATGTAGCTATGATTTTTAAGCGATTTTCGCCACCATTTAGATACATTTTCATTGAAGGTTTATTAAACATATGTAAAAATCTAATTAAGGTTTTATGTACGTAACATAGAGCTACAATCATAAATCAAAAACCGTCCTTTTCAATTTTATGAAATTTAATTGAAATTGAAAAAGAGCTAATTGAGGAGTTTCATTTTGTAAATGATTTATATTAAAAATATGTATTTTAAACAATTAGAGGTTGATTGAAAGTTTTAATTGAGACTTTCTATACTAATACGAATGGACCTGTGGTGCCATCTGTGTCTCAAGAATGTGTTACGAGTTAGGATTTTTACTGTCACATCCTAAATATTCTTCTTTCGTGTTGTTAGTATATAATTGTATTCTAGTGGTATTACAATAGTAACTCTAAATAGGTTTAATTATACAAATAAATATAATTGAAGTGTATGTTTGTAATTTCAAAATAACAGCTTTTTACTAAATGCCTATGAAAGTATATACGGTAATTATCAAACAATCTATTTTTAAATTTTTTGTCTGTCTGTTTGTTTCCAGCTAATCTCGGAAACGGCTGGATTTTGACGGTTTTGACGGAATTTTCACTGGCAAATAGCTGATGTTATAGTAATTTAGGTTATTGTTGTTAAAAATATAAAAGGCGCACGTCGCCGCCGTCGCCGCACCGGAAGGTAAATTTAATTAAATTCCAGGCAGACAAAGTCGCGGGTAACAGTTAGTTATCAAAATAAAAACCAATGACCGTCTGCGTGACGGATTCACGTATTAAGAGATCCTCTGGAATAATAAAAAACGGGTATGGAGTCTTATGCAATACAACTTTGAAAATGAGTAAAATTTATATGATTAGCTGATTATAACACTCATGCGTTTCTATTAAATTAAAACTGACTTTACCTATACTTTTATTAATATAATTCTATAAACGTTAATAATTCTTCATTGTTTTAGTTAATTTGCATTTTTTAATAAATTCTATTTAAAAAAAAGACATTTATTACAAAATAGAGTTCTCATAACACACTAATCAAACTGGTTTATCTTGAACATCACTTGCGTCACTCCGATCGATTCGTTGTCGAAACCCACATTCGTTTTCGATTCGAGTCACGTACGTTACGAACGCAATGCAAACTGTTACCTCCAGAATATCCACCCTTACTTTAGTATGTGAATAAACCTTTATTGCTTCGCCTTTTTGTGATTGGCACCGTTCCTAATAAAAATCTTAGGACTGTCTTAAGTATATCTCTTTTTGTATACCTAAAGATTTATTTACCAATCGAGACAATAAGTATATTGAGTAGAGTGAGTATAACCGGTTTTTAAAATGCGATCTTGCTGATTCGTATCTACGCTATTATGCATACTCCCAGTCGGCAACGCGCGCCCACAGCTCCGTAGCGTACTGCACACGCTAGTGGACAGTAGCGAAGTAACCGACCTACATCCATCCATATATAAAAGTCTGTTTTTAGCAGAATGAGCAGTTAATCTACCCAGCTGATTCCATGCTAACTAGCAGGTTTCATAAAACGTTAACTATTGGTTGCAGTATTCGCTACTATTGCCAAATCTTATGATAATACATAATACTATTTAAATCATCCTAATGCCTCTGCTACTCCTGTGTCATAACAATTTCACTAACGCACTAGTAGAGACGTTACGCAGATATAGCTAAGGTTTTAATGCATCATTTGAGATACATTATTATAGTGACGTTACATACATATACAATATTGTTAACGCGTTATTTTCGACACTGTAAATAATAATAATTGTCCTTGGGTGCATTTTTATATGGTGTAGACAGCGATAATCGCCGGTCAGTGTCATGCCACATTTACATTAAATTTGTCACGTGGCCTCTACGTGTTGGCCTTCCCATGACCCTATGCAAGCTCTCCAAAAGTCCGGGCCATTTTTATGGGCCGGGGTTTTGAGAGACATACAAGTATAAGAATAATAATAATCGGCAGACAAACACACACATTAATAATCTCCAAGCTAAGCAAGATACGCTTGTGTTATGGGTCATACACAACGGACTACTCTGGGGCCGATTCCAGACACCCAGACCATGGTAAATAACAGCAAGTTCATTTCCGAAATTTACCATGCCAGGAATCGAACCCGGAGCCTCTGCGTTTCAGTGAGTTCAGCCGGCTAAGACTTAGCCCGCCCAACCACAGAAGCCACACATTTGGACATCACTCACACCGATATTAATGCAAATGAGAAGGAGATTTAAAAGACGTATTTTCTTTTCACATAATCGATACTTCCATTACGAATTACGTATTAGAATTCGTTGACGTAAAGAGTGCGTAATTACCTTATGGAATACTGTACGCCTATTATGTACGCTTATGACGTGACATGGGTATTAAATGATTGACGATTCGTTTATTCGTTTCGATCGATTACAATCGAAATCCACTGCTGAAAGTATGCCCAAATTTGTGGTTTTTGCCAAACATTCCGTTTCTCTCTTCACGTCTTTTGTAGTCTTGTTCTTCTAAGCCATAGTAATATTATTATAGTTGCGAAAGTTTGGATGGATTTTTGTTGTTCAATCACAACAGAACGACTGAAACAATCACAATGAAATGTGGCACAGAGATAGTGTCACAGTTATTGGTAGCATAGTTGTTCTTGCCGTGTTTCTTTTTAAAGTTAATAATTAATTTTGTTACGTACCCTCTTATTTCTAAACGATTCGATCGGCCATTTCCTTAATTGAATAATTTACCTCCATTTCATATAACAATAATATGTAGTGATTGTGTACAGATTATAATTCAGAATCTCTCAATTGTATATAGACGGTATTCACTACATTTTGTTTTCATGTTGGCAGACGCGCTAGATTTCTACTGTATTCAGTTTATTTTATTACATATAAAACTTCAAGTATAATGTTTTATATAATACCTTGTATAAAATATTATCTGGAATTTCCAAACAGTAATGTATTAAATTCTTTTCATTCGTAACACTTTAATTAAAATGGTTTATCAATGACTTCTATTCGCTATCGGTTGTGCCAATTGCTAAGTTTCATACATACATACATACATAACTTCACGCCAGTTCCCTTGCGGGGTAGGCACGAACAACAGAGCGCCATTCAGGCTTATTCTTACACACCTCACTTGCTTCTTTGACATTCATAGCTCTTGTCATGCACGCTCGTCTGTTCTTAAGGCTCCTGACATCACCTTTTGCTAGTACGCGATTAATTTTATCATGGAAGGTGTGTCGTGGCCTTCCACGACTTTCGCATCCAGCCACTTTTGCATTGTATATCTGTTTATTCATTCTTTCCACATGCCCGAACCACCGGAGCATTCCTTTGCTTACCATCACCCCGACACTTTCTTTCAGACCAACTCTCTTTCTTACTTCGGTATTACGAACGCGGTCCGCGAGCGTCACTCCGCAGATTTTGCGCAGTGCTCGCATCTCGACCGCGTTTACTCTACTTTCATGCTCTCTCTTCCATACGCTAAGTTTCATGTACTGTAAAATTGCTGGAGGGATGGCGAGATGTTCTAAAAATGCTTGTATAGTGTGAAGAGTTAGTATCTGTAATGTGTTAAAACCGTAACGTTCTCTGATTATCATGTATTATAGGTTGAATAGAACCCGCAAGCAAAAGCTAGTGAATAATTTTAAAAGACAAACGAACAGACATGGCGGAAATATAAATCGGTATCCGTGTAGGAACGGAGAAAGAATACAATTTCCTACGGCCTGTCGTAAGAGGCGACAAAACAACCCACAGCCAGGTGGTAGGGCATTTGCCCGACTGGATGGCTACCACCCCTGGTCTAAATTATGTCGCCATAACAACCTTGAGTTGTGTTCCGGCATTAGCGACCAGGTTCCAATCTCCCTTAAGAGAGCAGCAGCGCATTTGTAGCACCTTTGGTGTTGCAAATGTCAATAGGCGATGGTAACCGCTTTCCATCAAGTGGGCCGTCTGCCTGTCTGCTGAACTCTTGCAATAAAAAAAATTAAAAAAAAATGTTTTTAGCAAAGTAGCTAAGGATTTTAATTTAAATATTTTAATACATCTCCATAATGTTAACACAAACAGTTACTGAAGTCTGTATATCCCATAAAAGACATATTGCCCCTAAAACACGACAATCGTGTACGTACATACTAATAACCGAGTTAAGTTATACTTATTAACTTAAACCACTTAAGTTACCTAGTCACGTAACGTCGACCAAACATAACGCTGTATGACACACGGGGTAACTTAGTAATTAAGTTCGTCCAATGTTAGATATTAATAATGAACACGGTATATTAAGTTAGTGGGTTGCATACACAAGTTGGGGTAGAGTCAGTTTTTCATTTGGCTACCTTAAAAGAGTGTTTTTATATTCAGGGCCAACATTGCTCTCATTTAGAAACAACGTGTTTAAGTAAATACTATTTTTGTGTATTTATTTATTTACTAGCTGATGCCCGCCACTTCGTCCGCGTGGTATTTAATATTCCTTCAAAGAAAATTTTATAGATCGCAATACCTTATACACATACATACATACATAACTTCACGCCAGTTCCCTTGCGGGGTAGGCACGAACAACAGAGCGCCATTTACCTTATAATGTACATATATATACAATATCAATACTTAATTAGGTGCATAAGTTGTATAATAAGCTGTTAAAGCTGTTGTGTTTTTAACTATCCCATGGAAACTCTTTAATTTTTCGGGATCAAAAGTATCCTATATGTTGACCAAGGATATAAGCTATCATCATACAAAATTTCATTTAAATCGGTCCAGTCGTTTCGGAGATTAGCCCGTACAAACAGACAGACAAACAGAGAAACAAAAAATTTGAAACAATTTAAATTAGTTCATTTCACTTTTTACATCCCCCTGACTCTGTTTTTAGCATTTTTTTTCATTTTACAGAAATTGAACCTCTACAGTTTTATTATCTTGTTACACGTTAGCGGAACTTGAATTAAACTGCCGTTAGAATTATTATAGAGTTTATTAGAACTATACAAACACGTATAACACAGGTACAAATATAACCGAACACAACAAATCCAAACGTAATGCAGAAGGTCGTAATTCAGTAAAACGCGCAAAGTCCGTCACTATTAGATTCCGGAATGTACACACGTCACGCCCATATCGTAGTTGTAGCTCAAATGACCCCCTCTCTCAATCAGACCATCGTGTTATACTGCACAAATGCAAATGTGCCCGCCCGGCAACGTCGACATAATTTCCTAGAATTAACTTGTACTTATAATCCGCAACACCTGGCTAATGATGCAACATAATATTGTGCTTTTACAGATTTGTACGAGGAATTTGTCTTTGTCGGAGCGTAAGTTGTAAAAATATGTATATAGATTATTCAACGAAGACCACACAGCTCTACACTACTTATTACAGTATATATATATATATATATATATATATATATATATATATATATATATATATATATATATATATATATATATATATATACACACACACATATATATACATATATATATATATACACATATATATACATATATACATACATACATATATATATATATATATATATATATATATATATATATATACTAGGATATGCCCGCGACTTCGTCCACGCTTGACTTGAAATTCCCGGGACACAAAGTATCGTAGCATTTGACAAAAGAATGAAAGCTATCGTTTTAGTGGAAACTGTGTCGGAATGAGCTAATTTTTATGCAACCGAACAACTTCAAACCACTCCCGGGAAAATTCCCGCGGGATTTCCGGGATAAAAAATATCACACATTTTATTACATTAATTTTTCTATGGATCAGTAATAAAATCCAATTGGAATTCGATTTTTTTAATCAGGCCACTTTAAATAATTCCCAGAAAAATTACCGGGATAAAAAGTAGCGCAGAATTCAAGTCTAAGAATTCGTTGTCGAAATTTAAGTTAACTGAAATTGAAATTTTGTCCTCAAAGTGAAATCAATAAAGAAAATAGGTGGTAGGGCAATTGCCCGACTGGATGGCTACCACCCCTGGTCTACAGTATGTCGCCATAACAACCTTGAGTTGTGTTTCGGCATTAGTGACCAGGTTCCAGTTTCCCTTAAGAGAGCAGCAGCGCATTTGTAGCATCTTTGGTATTGCAAATGTCCATAGGCGATGGCAACCGCTTTCCATCAAGTGGGCCGTCTGCCTGTCTGCTGATCTCCTGCAATAAAAAATATAAAAAAACAACTGTGGTTAATAAAAAAAAACAGGTATGAACGTCGGTATTTACAAAATATATATAGTCAATGTCAAAGCCGCACGAAGTCAGAGTGAAGTGTGATGTATGTGTGAGTGGGTGTGCGTGTGTGTGAGTATTTATACCTACTGCTACAGTGCACATTAATACGATAAGAATTCGATTACATGCGGATGATTATTGATCATTTGAAATATTAAAGGTGGCGATTAGAAATAATTTCAATACTGCTTTGTATATGAATAGGCTTGATAAACAATTAATTAGTACATACATACATACATAACTTCACGCCAGTTCCCTTGCGGGGTAGGTACGAACAACAGAGCGCCATTCAGGCTTATTCTTACACACCTCACTTGCTTCTTTGACATTCATAACTCTTGTCACGCACGCTCGTCTGTTCTTAAGGCTTCTGACATCACCTTCTGCTAGTACACGATCAATTTGATCATGGAAGGTGTGTCGTGGCCTTAATTAGTAATTAATTAGTAATCTTGAAAATATTTTCGCTTACTACATATCTTCATAAATTCTACTTACTAAAGTTTTCTTTTTTTCTTTGTTTCGGAAAATCTATAGATTTTTGATACACGAATTTTAAATAACGGGGTAGTGGAGCGGGTAGCGAGGGAGTCATACTTATCCCTACTACAACCCTCATGGTCCGGAGATCTTGAAATAAATCTTTTCACGCCGATGCCCTGTGAGAGTGTGATATCGTACCGATGGAGCCAGTCCTAAGAGCTGTAATCAACATAATTATTACAGCATCGCTCTACAACGTATATGTTTTTGCTAAAATCACTACGAAACCCTAAAAAATGAATTTATCTTATTTTATGTGATGTCCCTCCCTATTAAACAAGCCAAATAGACTGATCTCTGAACGAAATAATTAGGACGGTTACTAGTGACAGTAAAAACTAATGAACCGACCTCCATTACATTAAAGACATGTGCGAAAACATTTTTACCAGCTTTCAGATTCCTTTTGGGGATTTGGGACAGTCATTCTTTTTTTTATCCCAAAGCTAAGCATCTTTATGTTGCGTACTGCCCAAGAATGTAATAGTTTGCGGAGTCTGTTTTGCCTGACAAATACATTAATCTAGGAGTCCTCACGTTACGAGCGAATGGTTATCTATTAGATAAGAGTGCTTCATTAGGATGAAGCGGATATTAGGGACCGGATAATCCTTTTTTTATGGCGTGAGTTCAGCGAAGGCGGACAGCCCACCTGATGGAAAGAGGTTGCCATCGCCTTTGTAACACCAGAGTTACTACAAATGTGCTGCCGTTCTCTAAAGGGAGACTGAAACCTAGCCACTAATGCTGGAACACAAACTCAATGTTCTTATCTCGACATACTCTAGACCAGGTGTGATAGAACATCCAGACGGGAAAATAGCCTACCACCTGGCTGTGGGTTGTTTTGGCGCCTCTTACAACAGGCCGTCTGATCGAAGGAAATTGTATTCTTTCTCTGTTCCTGCGGATAAGATAAGATAATCACTCAACACGAGGTGAAACCCGAACATATAAGAACATAAAACAAAAACATAGAAAGTGTGATGACAGCAAGGTACTTTAAACCCTAATTAAGTAATTTCAGTAATTTTTAGGGCGGCCGCTATTTAAAATAAGTTCACCAACTCACTGCACTTGCCAAAAATCCATTATTTCTTACATGTCTGTTTAACACCTCAAACGAAATCCGACGACATAATGGCGGCATCGTCGTGAAGTCAGCCATAATTGGGGGGACAGAGGTAGATATACGTACATACCGATATATAAAAGAGAAGGAAATATGCATGTATCAAGAATATGTACTGACGTATGAACAAGAGATAGGGTTATCATGACTCAAAACCATTGTACAACATGAAATAATAAACATTATATTTACTTTATGGGAGCCTAATCTAATTTACCACCGTTTCGCAACATGTTGTGGCTCGAAGAGACTAAGCGGCTCAAGAAACTCTTCGGCAACATACCTAGCTCTAATAATTGAATATAAATTTAAATGGGTGGGAGGTAAAATTTTCCCGTAAATCGTAGTTTTAACTATGTATATTAGTTGAGAAAACTTTAAAAAATACTACTTTAAACCTTGCACTATCAAATCAAATCAAATCAAATAATTTATTGCAGAAGAACATGGTAGTTATACAAATACGTCTTCTTATTTTATAGTGATCACATCTTTTTTGCCGGTTGGGCGTAAAATTTTATGAAACTTATATTATATAGATACACACTTATGTCAATATTTATTTGATTTTAATTATTATTACTAACGTTTTAATCCTATAATTATACCTATATTACCTTAAATTTAACAAAATACCTACTAAATGATACACAATTTGAATTTAGATATGTTTCTAATGATAGTAATATGGTAAAAATAAATATATTTAAATACTTAATATTCTATCTTATCACCTATATTTAAAACTTATCATCAAGGAACTCGGTTCGTTACACTGTAGTAGCTTTATTAGTAGTTTTTAGGCTTTTATTACTATCGGCTAGGTTAGGTTTACTAACGTTTTAATCTTATGGTTATATATAACCTATTTATATGTTATTCTACAATCTATTATAAAGTATAACATTTACTTAATCAATATATGTGTTATTTTATTATTTGCACGCCTTCTGTGTGTAAAATTACAAAGACGGAGATGCGTCTTCGCCAAGCTCTTGCTTTATTTATTATCATTTCCTTACTAAACATTTAACTGAACTAAAACAACTACAAACTGCAAATTTAATGGCGTGAATAATGAGTTTCGTACACAAGTCGTTATGACTATTCTAAACTAAAACGAACTTTGGTGTTTAATATGTTAGTCATTGACTTAATGCGAGTCTGCTAATTGACTCATCAAATAAACGACATTATATCTTCATTTTGAGATAAAACAATTTTATAACGAAGGGGAATGTCTTTTCTTGCGACACACCCTCGGGCCATGGACACGAGGGGGAGGCCAACTGCAGCGCCTAGTGCCGCCTGCACGTATGCGTGTGGGACTCTCTTATGGTCTAGGTACTTCTGCCAATGAAGGGAGAACCTAGTGGGTAGTTCCCACTAAACCTACGTTTTTTTGCAGGAGTTCAGCAGACAGGCAGACTGCCCACTTGATGGAAAGCGGTTACCATCGCCTATGGACATTTGCAACACCAAAGGTGCTACAAATGCGCTGCTGCTCTCTTAAAGGAGACTGGAACCTGGTCATTAATTCCGGAACACAACACAAGGTTGTTATGGCGGCATACTCTAGACCAGGGGTGGTCGCTATCCAGTCGAGCAAATACCCTACCACCTGGCTGTGGATTGTTTAGTCGCCTCTTACGACAGGCTGCCAAGCCGCAGGAAATTGTATTCTTTCTCCGTTCCTGCACGGATAAAACTCCTACGTCCCGAAGAAAGACAACACATTATAAGAACGCCGCAGGATCTATAACAGAATTACTGCACCGTGACGTTCTAGTGTGCAAGATTGGGAAACCCAGGGAAGAAGGGCTGCACCACTACGTACGGCAGAGGTAAAGGTCCACTGATACCCCCCCGAACACAGTGGCCCTCTGCTACGGAATCATGGGAGTTGTTAAAGCGACACTAAAAATAGATAAACATACTAATCTACGAGCTTTACATTGTGTAACGCAGGTTAGAATCAATAAGACCGATGATTAAAAATTAAACATAGGTCCAATTTGGACCGAAACAAAACTTGTAATAATTTTTTTTTTCCTTTTCATTGGTAGTATTTCTTTAGAAACAATATCCTTAAACTATTGTTCACTTTTAAACAATAATAATATTCTACATTTTTATTTATTAAAACTGCACAGCAATACTCTTCCAAACCCTTCAAAAAATCGGTATCTCATTTTATTCATTCATGAATCACTTCATATCCTGTAAGACGGAACCACCACAAAGTTGCTGAACTGTGACACACGGTTCATTAGGAAGTCTCACAAATTTGTGGTCAAATACAGATAATTGAAATGAATGTTGAATATGATGCTTTCTCCCCCAGCTACATAGAATTTGTATTAAAATAAAAGAGACGATATAATTCTCTTAGTTTTGGCGCGGCAATTTTGATGGCAGCTGGCAGCTTGTGTAAAAAAATAGTATTTAATTTGGCCCTTAGAGCAGGATATTATCCTTCACAACATCCTCATTTCGATTCAGGAGAGGCGCTTTTAGTCTAGTGTATGGTAGAAATAAGTTGTGTGGTGCATCGATGATAGTTGCACTGTTGAATGGGATGACGCATCTCTAGGTAATTTTTTTTTATTGCAGGAGATCAGCAGACAGGCAGACGGCCCACTTGATGGAAAGCAGTTACCATCGCCTATGGACATTTGCAACACCAAAGTTGCTACAAATGCGCTGCAGCTTTCTTAAGGGAGACTGGAACCTGGTCACTAATGCCGGAACACAACACAAGGTTGTTATGGCGGCATACTCTAGACCAGGGGTGCTAGCCATCCAGTCGGGCAAATGCCCTACCACCTGGCTGTCGGTTGTTAAGTCGCCTCTTACGACAGGCCGCTCGGCCGCAGGAAATTGTATTCTTTCTCCGTTCCTGCACGGATAAAGGTGAGAGTCCAATGACTCACTCGCCGCGCGGGAGCTATGCTCGAACGCTTGAAAGGGGAGTACAAAATAAGACGACGTGTAGTTGCACTCTAGATGTATTTACTTCTTTAATTAATTTGATGGCCTCTGTGGTTAATCGGGCTAAACTATTGCCTTTACCTCACTGCAACGCAGAGGCTCCAGGTGCGAATCCGGATATGGTAAATTTCAGAAACGATGTTGTCATTATTTGCTATGTCTGAGTGGGACCGATCCCAGAGTACGCCATTATATATCATAAAACAAGCGTAGCCTGCTTAATTTGGGGATATAATATGTGTGTGGTTGTCTGCCGACTCATTAAATTAATTAACATTAAACTTAAGACTATATATACAGAAGTCTTAATTGCTACGTGAAAATATGTAAAATCTATGTTCATAGATGCATCTCCGAAGGTTTCGTCTGTTTTCTGTATTGACAGATTTTGGCACGTATATGGACTACTCAATTATAAATTATTCCATGTACGTAACGTAACATGCATCATTTTAGTAATTATGTAGATTTATTTCTAAGTTATTATTAGTTATTTGTATTATATAATAACATAAATTTACTTATAATAACGCCATCTACATTCAAACATAAAACTCTCTTTAAAAGTGACTCGATTACAAGACTGACGCTTGAAACTCGACAAAACCATTTAACAGTGATAATGTAACACTGTTTACAATAAGCAAGACCTTGTAACACTGGCCTTAAACAACTTTCTTGATTTCCGACCTCGATTCACAATACTTTCTCTGCAACGACCTCTATATTGCGGACGACCTTGCCACTGCACACTGTTGTCACGCTGTTACTCAGATGCGGAACATGGCGCAGATATTGCAGACGTCATTTCTGATAACCGATCGACCACAATTTTTCTAGATGACTGCACCGAATTTGAATAATGCAATCGATATTAAGCTCTTTCAATAGTTTTACGTACAAATTACTTTAACTTTAAGTCGTGGTAGCGTAAGAGCTAGCGCACGCGTCCCCAACTCAAAGGGCGCGGGTTCGATCCTGGCCTGAACACATGTTCACACACACACTACTTAGGCAGTTTTCTGACCTCATTTGCATATTGTTACAATTACCACGTGCTAACATCTGCCAAGCCGCCTTGGACAAGCATGGTGGGTATACTGTCCGTTCCCATATAGTGGGAGGCCCGAGCCCAGCAGTGGGACGTTCATGGGCTGTTATTTATATTATTTATACAGATTACTTTGTAAAACCTAGCATTACTTCAAAATACATTTAAGAGACCACCACCACGAATGTATATACAGAATATAAGATAAAGAAAATATGTTGTTGGGGAATTTGTTGCGCCATATACAAGAGTAAAAATAGTTAAATAAATAGTAAGGAAAACAATAAAAACAAAAATAGTATATAATAGATAGTAAATATAGTAGTAATAAGAAATTAGTATAAAATACATTGTATTATTAATAAGAGTTTTTGAAAGAAGAATAAGAAAAGGCTAGAAAAAGAAAATAATTAAAAAAGATCCTAATCCCCACTCCCTTGTTGTAGTTGTATTTAAAAGAAAAGAACAAAAAAAAGAACAGATACCCCTCTGTCATGTCACAAGACGGAGGATGAAGGCGATTAAAAAAAAAATTGTTGCGCCATTTCTTTTTTTAACAGTAACAAGAATTGCTTTCGAAGCGTTAGTTTATTTATCTTTTCTTTATTGCATGAGTTCAGCAGACAGGCAGACAGCCCACCTGATGGAAAGCGGTTACTATCGCCTATGGACATTTGAAACACCAAAGGTGTTATAAATGTACTGCTACTATTATAAGGGAGACTGAAACCTGACTACTAATGCCGGAACACAACTCAAGGTTGTCAACACAATTACTTGTATAATAATGTCATAATTTAATAGATTTTGTTAGGTATCACGAAACAATAGCTATTGTAACAACCTTGCAGAGATTCGGGTAAGAAAGTACCAAATATACCAAATATTAACTATTTGAGCAGGGTTTCCCCTTTATTGTTGTTCAGCCTTTGCTATTCACACAGCACAGTAAGCAATGAACACCGTCTACACGCCGCTACGCCTTTGCTCGAGGGAGCTCCCTAAGGAGTTTGACCTCGGCTGAACTGTTGCCATGAGAGGGGGATGAATTTAATGATGGCCACCATAGGGCGACACAAAGCACTAATTGAGAACGGGCGACGGGTAATATAAAGCCCGAGGGGAAGGATTCCGGCGGGCCGGGATCGGTGGTTTGCGGCGGCCTACGCTATCTTACTGCCGTTTCGCAACGTGTTATGGCTGGGAGAGAAGAAACGGCGAAAGAAACTTCCCAGCAACACGCCTAGTCTATCCTGTGGGGGGGCTATGTCTCCTAGCGTCCCTCGCAGGGACGTGGAGAGATCTTGATTGGCGGCGCCTGAGACGCCGCCGTCTGTGTCTGTCTGTCCGTGCCTGCCAGCCTGCCGTCCTAACCGCGGGCGGGCTGATCCGGGCCAGCCGTTTTGTGAGTCCGTGAGGACGTTACGCGGTCGTCGCACGAGAGCCTTTCGCCGAGGCTTATAATCGGACGCGGACACGACGAGTGGATTTCGATGGTGCGGCGCGAGATCGAAATACTTACGCGAGAGCGACGTAATGTAGTTTTTGATGGAGGGAAGCTCCAGATCGCGGTGGAGGTCGACGTTACGCTAATAGAGGGGAGCACCGACGGCTCTGCCCATGAGTTTGTTTTGCAGGATTTGCAATTTATCAAAAAGGGCAGGCTTGGCATGGCCGAATACCACACTCGCGTATGTCATGATCGGGCGGATGCATGTTTTATACAAAGTAAGCTTGTGTCTGAGGGACATTTTGCTTCGTTTGTCTATCATGGGTGCTAAACGACCCATCACAAATCGCGCTCTATTTCGGATTATAGTGATATGCTCGTTGAAGCGCAAGTTCCGATCTAGGGTGACACCCAGGTATTTGGTGTACTTTTCCCAGGGAATTTGTTGTTCATAGAGCGAAATGGTTTTTAGGCGAAGGCAAGCGCGTTTGGGGGAGCGAAGCGTGCCCGGGGAAAAGAACATTGCTGCGCTTTTCTCCGGGTTTACCTCTATCCTCCATTTGCGAAACCATTCGCCTAGCTCTGTGACAGCTGCCTGCAGCCGGACGCAAGCCATTTGTCGGTTGCGATCTGATGTATAGAGTGCGGTGTCATCCGCGAAGAGGGCTAACTCCACATCTGGAGTTTTTGGGATGTCGCTGGTGTACAGCGTGAAAAGTAGTGGGGACAGGGCCGAGCCCTGTGGTACACCGGCTGTGAGTGGGTGAGGGGACGAGCGCGTTCCCTCCAAAAACGGAAGCTTCGGCCTATCTCGCAAGATGAGCACGAGTAATTTAAATCAAGCCGTTGTGCCAGACCTTATAAAGGGCGGGGGCGATGGGCAAAGTGAGATAGTATGTGCTCCGTGATGCGGTGCACCTGTTGCACACATGAGTGTCTAGCACGGAAGCCAAATTGCTCATCAGGTAATAGATGTTTGCTGAAGGCAAAATCTCTAAGTCGTGAGAGGATGACTCTCTCGTAAAGCTTGCTGAGTGCGCTTAGTAGGCTGATTGGACGGTAGCTGGACGGTTTATTAGCCGGTTTTCCCGGCTTGTGAATACCAATGACATCTGCCTCCTTCCAGATCCGAATCATCTTATTATCTGTGACGATTACTACCCTACAAAACAATAACATTGCATCATTGCTAAAAATAGTAATCACATTACAGTGTTGCCAGGATCACAAAAACAATTAATATATACACTATGGTTCTTGTGACTACTGTGGTGGACATCTTGTAACACTATATTAAGGCAGATGTTTCTTGATCTGTTGCAGTGGATAACAAGGTTAATTAGTGGATACGTTACTGGTATATTTACTAAACGTTTTGGTGGCATTTGTAACAGGTATTAACAAGTTACTGGACATTTTAGATTGCGAACGTTTAATTGACGGTAGTTTTAAGAAATTTTATTTAATTTTATTTATCCGTGCAGGAACGGAGAAAGAATACAATTTCCTGCGGCCCGGCGGCCTGTCGTAAGAGGCGACTAAACAACCCACAGCCAGGTGGTAGAGTATTTGCTCGACTGGATAGCGACCACCCCTGGTCTAGAGTATGCCGCCATAACAACCTTGTGTTGTGTTCCGGCATTAGTGACCAGGTTCCAGTCTCCTTTAAGAGAGCAGCAGCGCATTTGTAGCACCTTTGTTGTTGCAAATGTCCATAGGCGATGGTAACCGCTTTCCATCTAGTGGGCCGTCTGCCTGTCTGCTGAACTCCTGCAATAAAAAAAAAATAAAAAAAAATTTAAGCGGTGCGTGAATCCAGGCAGACACAGTTGTTTTACCTTTCGCCGGGCGCTACGATCTTTAGTAAACTGAGTATTTAAATGTGCATAATGTTGAGATGATATAAAGACTGAAATAGTGAACTGTTGAAGTTGTGAAGAACGCGGTGGCTGTAGGTTGGAGGTTACCGGGCCAGGATGGGCCCATTCTTCATATTGTTACGAGTTTGCGGGACTCGAATTAAAATGCTGTTAGAATTATTGTAGAGTTTATTAGAACTATACAAACACGTATAACACAGGTACAAATATAACCGAACGCAACAAATCCAAACGTAATGCAGAAGATCGTAATTTAATAAAACGCGCAAAGTCCGTCACTATTCGATTCCGAATTCCGAAAGACGTACACACGTCATCGTAGTTGTAGCTCAACTGACCCCCTCTTTCAATCAGGCCATCGTTTTATACTTCACAAATGCAAATGTGCCCGCCCGGCAACGTCGACATAATTTCCTAGAATTAGCTTGTACTTATAATCCACAACACATGGCTAATGATGCTCCTGAGCGGCCGTAAACGTGTGCAACAGGGCAATAGGCTGTTTTCCACAATAAATAGAAACATATGCCAATAAATTAAATTAAATTAGTTCAAATGCCAACAGGTAATAAAATGTGCTTTTACAAATCTGTACGTGGAATTTGTCTTTGTCGGAGCTTAAGTTGTAACAATATCATCTTAGTTATATATCTGAATGTGTGGCTATGAAATGATCGAATAGAAATATTCCTTCTCATGTTTCTGTGATTACGGTATATGTGTTTATTGATTTATTTTACGAAGTTTCGATGACGCCAACACAGGTAAACAGTTACAGTTATAGCGGTGTAGGTATTCATATATTAAGTTTTATCGACACATTATTGGAGCTCTACTTACGTGTAGTCGTGCCTTGGTTAAGTTTCGAAACTACAAGCCTGAGCTTAAACTTTGTTCATTGAAGTATATAAGCAATTTCAGTATATCAACCTTCAAGTTTTAAAGAAAACTTTGTTTCGCTCTACTCTTACAACAACGTCATCTATATAGATAAATAAAATTGAAGTGTCTGTTTGTAATGACAAAATAACAGCTTTTTACTAATTTTATATAAAGGTATATACGGTACTTATGTCAACGGCCTTTGAAACGGCTGGACCGAATGGGACTGTCACTGGCAGATATTTGATATTATAAGGAGGAACTAAAGGCTACTATTATTTTAGAAAAATAAAAAAAATTAAAAGGCCACACGCACGCCGCCGCCGTCGCCACACCGGAAAGCAAAGCAAATTAAATTCGACGCGAACGAAGTCGCGGGTAACAGCTTGTTTTACATAATTCCATTCAAAATAATGATGTTGCCTTGTGATCCAACACCACAGTGTTTGCACTGATGTCATATTATTGAACAAAAAACAAGTGGGCATGTGCGAGTCGGCCTCGCGTGTCGTTTGACCACATTTCCGGTATTCGCAACCAACTCAAGTGGCTCATATACTTTCTCTTCTCTACAACAGTATGTTAACGCACATCACTAGCCATCATATCAATTCATTAGCACATCACTAGCAATCATACAAACTAATTTAGCACATCACTAGTATCTGCAATTTTGTCAGCGACGCGCGCGCATGTAACACATGGTGCAAACAGTAATGAAAAATTAAGGTAATGACAATCCCCAACAAGTATGTTGTTGTAAACATACTATCCAAACACTCCCACAAATGTCAAAGAACGTTTTAAGTTTATTAAACGATGTGATAAAAAATCTTTCAACACACTTGTGAATAAAATAACAACAAAAACTCATTTTATTTAGTAGATAAAAAAAGTTATATATGAGTGAAAGTTTTATTTATTAAACACGTACGAGTTAAAATTATCTATTTAAATAAGAAGTTGCATGAAATGAGCAAGCAATAGGAACATTAATTTATTTGTTCTACAGAACACGATCTTTTTTTTTGAATAAAAACTTTTTTAAGAACAAAGCAACTCAACCAATAAAATTTAAAAAAATCTATAACTCACTAGTGAGTTATAATGTTTTTTACTCACAGTTTGATTATGGGTGTCATTCTGTGCCTAATTGCGGTGACCATAGAGCCACTTTATGAGCAAGTGTGTTGAAAAAAATCTTAAAACCACCTGTAAATTTGCGTTTAAAATATACCTTTAAATTTTATGTCGAATCATTCAGTCATTGCTGTTAGGCTAAGGAATGAATTACCGATGGGTATTATGTGCGCAATCAGTCAACTCATTACACAATATATTATTGTCATTTACAAAAGGAAATACTATCTTCCTTGGTTATGTATATGCAGATTAGGGTGGCGCAAAAAAACCGAGTACTTTTTTTGAGTCTCGAGTGAAAAATGTTAGATTTTCATGTTTTAAGAACTCTCTCTAAAGGACAGCTCAAAAAAAAATTTAAGAGCTAGCTCCAAAATTTTTAAGATTTCTAAAATCACCAAAAACTGATTATTTTTCATTAATTTTTTTTTTTCGTTACGATATAATTTTATAGACCAAAAAGTAACTAGTTTCTGAAAGTTTGATTCAAATTTTGAGTTTTAAATTTTTTCATTTATATATTTTTTTTAATGTATTAGTGCAATACTTTATATTTTTTTACTGTAACGAGAAAAAAAAAACAGATTTTGGCGATTTTTTTAATCTTAAAAACTTTGGAGCTACCTCTTAATTTTTTTTTTGAGCTGTCCTTTGGAGGCAGTTCTTAAAACATCAAAAAACTAACATTTTTCACTCAAGACTTTAAAAAAAATAAGTCGGTTTTTTGCGCCACACTAATGTAGATAGATAAATGAATAGATTAATAATATCCACGGAACAAAACTAGATTAAAATGAAAGCTGAGCTTAAAAGTTATACGCAATTTCAAGTCGAGTCTAAGTTACTATACACAATGCAACAATGGGACAATCAAGCAAGTTCAAGTGATAACTTGATAAATTGTCAGTTGAGGTTACGAAGTTATGATGACACTTTGCCTTCCAAATTGCTTTAGGTATTCAATTTTGACTTATGTACCTTTACCGACTAAATTTTATATATTATATAACTAGTTTTTCCAGAGGCTTCACTCGCGATAATATATATTTTGTCAATAGATCATAAATAAATAACAATACTATAATTATTTGTACAACGACCGTCTAAAAGCTGTTTATTGAGAAAGAATACAACTTCCTGCTATTGCGCGGCCTGTCGTAAGAGGCGACAAAACAACCTACAGCCAGGTGGTAAGGTATTTGCCCGTCTGGATAGCTACCACATCGGGTCTAGAGTATGCCGCCATAACCATCTTGAGTTGTGTTCCGGCATTAGTGGCCAGGATCCAGTCTCCCTAAGAGCAGCAACACATTAGTAGCATCTTTGATGTTTCAAATGTCCATAGGCGATGGTAACCGCTCTCCATCAGGTGGGCTGTCTGTCTTTTTTATTTTTTTTTATTGCAGGAGTTCAGCAGACAGTCAGACGGCCCACTTGATGGAAAGCGGTTACCATCGCCTATGGACATTTGGAACACCAAAGGTGCTACAAATGCGCTGCTGCTCTCTTAAGGGAGACTGGAACCTGGTCACTAATGCCGGAACACAACTCAAGGTTATTATGGCGACATGCTTTAGACCAGGGGTGGTCGCCATCCATTCGGGAAAATGCCCTACCACCTGGCTGTGGGTTGGTTTGTCGCCTCTTACGACAGGCCACCCGGCCGCAGGAAATTGTATACTTTCTCCGTACCTGCACGGATAAAGTCTGTTGAATTCATGCAATAAAAAAAAGAATAACTCTATAGTTGTATGAATAAGTTATAAAGATAATAATAAGATATAACTTATTCATAGAAAGAAAAAAAGAAGACAAAAAAATATTTATATCTAAAAGCGACACACAGAAGATAAAACATTACAAGATATATCATCATGAGGATCGTCAATTTAAATAACATCCTGTAATTAAATGGTAAGTGCTCATGTGTGAGTTAAACAATCTTATAAAGGGTTACTTACCCAATTTTTTTTTAGAGCGCATATTACAATTTACATACATACATAAATACATACATAACTTTACGCCAGTTCCCTTGCGGGGTAGGCACGAACAACAGAGCGCCATTTAGGCTTATTCTTACACACCTCACTTGCTTCTTTGACATTCATAATTCTTGTCATGCACGCTCGTCTGTTCTTAAGTCTCCTGACATCACCTTCTGCTAGTACACGATCAATTTAATCATGGAATTTGTGTCGTGACCTTCCACGACTTCTGCATCCATCCACTTTTGCATTGTATATCTGTTTAGTCATTCTTTCATCATGCATTCCTTCCACATGCCCGAACCACCGGAGCATTCCTTTCCTTACCTTCACCCCGACACTCTCTTTCAGACCAACTCTCTTTCTTACTTCGTATTACGAAAAATTTTACAATTTACAAAATAAAAAATACTTAATATCTAGTATACGTACGTAAATTGTACATACGTATTGATAGATATATGTTAAAACAAATAACGTAGCCAGCCTTCTGGGAACCTTACCTATTGACTTCGACGAATTAGGATCAGTAGTCTATTTATAGTCTTAAGGGATTATTGGTAGAATACAATATAAGCTAAGTTTCCTTCATTGTATGTATTTTGAATTCATGTATATTCGCTGATAATCTTTATTTGCCAACTATTTTTTTTTTGTCTGTTTGTTTGTTCACTTGTGTGTGTATATAATTGTAATTTTATTAAATTAATGTCATATTTTATTATTAATATTTAGAGGTATGTTGCGGACTAGATACCGACTCATTATTTTACGCTAGTCTATTTCCAGAAGGTTGTCTGGAAGAAATCGTTGTAAGCGATAAGACCGACGAACTTTCTTGTGTCCAATAAAGAATATTCTATTCTGTTCTATTTCATTCCTTTCTGTTCCATTCCGTTCCTTCCTGTTACGTTACATTATATTTTATATTTTTATAACAAGTGCATTATTAAACAAAAATACACGTTGAAATTGCTCATTAAAGTTTTAGTAGTCATACATACCGTACATAGAATACTTCTCTTTGCTGTTCATGGTCTTAATGAGTACTTGGTTTTTTGGATTCTGAAGGCTTAGAGCGCCTTCACATTAGGTCGCAGGCAGTGCAGCAACAGTGCGATAGCACCACATGCCATCTTATTATAACTACAGCCGCGCGACTTGTTTAGATTAGGGTGGCGCACTTCATTCCAATAATGGATTCCAACGACGAAACATCTTTGTTGTTCTTGCTGTTTTTGGTTTAAATAAGACAATACTGGATTGATCCTTTGTTTCAAAATTGGTGCCTGAATAGTGATTATGTAACAGTGTTGAAAAATTGTAATAATAAAAAATCTTTAATAATATTCGAATGTCCAAAGACTTTCGGCGAATTGTTAGGTGATTGTATGTACGTGCACTGGCAACACTGGCTCGAACCCGACTGATCGCACGCGGCTACCGAGTGCCGCGTTGCTATCCGCTATGACAATCACGTGTCGCGCGACTATCGCGCTGCTCTTTCTTGACTTAGTGTGAAGGAGCTCTTACTCTCAAAGGTCTTTCATCGTTCGTTTTTGTTTTAGAACTTTTTTGTTTGTTTTTTTTTATATTTAAGTACAGGTTTCATTGAATGTTCTATTTCTTTTTGTGTTATATGGAGTATATTATTATAGTTTAAAAAAAATCTTTGTTATGATATATTTTATCCGTGCAGGAACGGATAAAGAATACAATTTCCTGCGGCCAGGCGGCCTGTCGTAAGAGGCGACAAAACAACCCACAGCCAGGTGGTAGGGCATTAGCCCGACTGGATGACTACCACTCCTGGTCTAAAGTATGTCGCCATAACAGCCTTGAGTTGTGCTTCGGCATTAGTGACCAGGTTCCAGTCTCCCTTAAGAGAGCAGCAGGGCATTTGTAGCACCTTTGTTGTTGCAAATGTCCATAGGCGGTGGTAACTGATCTGCTGAACTCCTGCAATAAAAAAAAAATATAAAAAAATCTTGTAACTAAAATTTCACTCACTCTTTCGGGCTGATCGGACAAAAGGTGTTTGAGAATAAGGTCCCTATAACCATTTTGGCAAATTCGAAGCCTTCATGAAATCGTCTGTCCAATAAAATAGCTGCAAAGTCTTCAACGTTATGGACACACTGCTCACATAGACTTCAACATAGACTATGTATTTTGAATGTAATGCAGTAACATTAAACTTTCCTTCTATAAAATGAATATAAACCCCCTAAAGTCGCTTTAAGTACATCAACATGGTTTTCAACTCTATAACACACGCCGATTAACTTTTACACCGACATAACAATAGAATCACATCGTAAATTTCTGTCACATTACCAAATCGCGCCCGTTCAGGACTGCTTGCTCCAAATTACCTTGATGCTTCGTTGCGTCTTCAAGCGTTTGAGCGTTTCAATTCTTACGAACGTTATTTTTTAACTCGTTATCTAGAATACTTTTTTTATGTCTAAAGCTTGGCAACTAGGCCTTTAAGCCAGGCGCCGTTGTATTGTAGGCTACAATCGACGTCATTCAATGGAGTTCTCGTGAAAACTCGAAAGGCCACATTTGGCTATATAGTTCACGTTTCTCGCAAAAACACATAATTACTACTCAAAAACTATCAATATCCTACAACTATTGTTCATTTTAGAGTAATTTTACACATTTTTAGAAAATAAAACTGCACAGCACAACGTCCCCTTTCAATTCCCGCCAAAACTCCCCTAGAATACTTTAAATTGTAATGATGGAGAGTAGTTACCGTCGCTTATATCTATAGTCATATTATAAAAAGGAAAGATTTGTTTTTTTTTTTTTGCACACAGGCAGACGGCCCACTAGATGGAAAGCGGTTACCATCGCCAATGGACATTTGCAACAACAAAGGTGCTACAAATGCGCTGCTGCTCTCTTAAGGGAGATTGGAATCTGGTCACTAATGCGGGAACACAACATAAGGTTGTTATGGCAGCATACTCTAGACCAGGGGTGGTCGCCATCCAGTTGAGCAAATACCCTACCACCTGGCAAATGTTTGTAACGAATAAACTGAAAAACTACTGGACCGATTTCAAAAATAGAATGCTACATTATCCCAGATTAATATAGGTTATATTCATTACTAGAAAAAAAAATTGATCTCTACTAAAACTTGAATAATGGTGACCCAAGGTGTAAGAAAATTAATGTTTGAGTGGGTCGGGGGATGGCTTAGATTCACAATTAGACCCGGTAGGTGGCGCTGGAATCCACTTCTAGAGTTTCATATTTTCAGGGTAGGACAACGTTCGCCGTAATCACTAGTTTATTATATTAGTTTAGGGGAATGGAATTGAGCAATGAGGATAAGAAAGATGGGATAGGCGAAGGAAGGAGTGAGTCATCAGAACTATAAACTCTTATTTACGTATGTATTTCATACCAAAATGTAAGTAACCTTACCTACTATTATGTATTATATGATTTTTTCCAAATCCAGTGATTGGGATCCTATTTATCCTAGCTATTTGTTTTTTTTTTTTCAATGTAATGATACCGTGTTCCGGGTTCGATTCTTGGCATGGTAAATATCGTTAATTAATTCTCCGTTATTTACTATTGTCTGGGCATCTGGAATCGGCCCCAGAGTGGTCCGTTGTATATTATCCATAACACAAGCATAACTTGCTTTGCTTGGGGATGTACAATGTGCGTACTTATCTGCCGATTTTATTTTATTCATTACTTTGTTTTCATGGCAACTACCTTCGACATGCCTTTTAGTATTTTTCGCCGTTTCATACATATTTGAAATGAAAATTTTGAATTAAGAAAAGTTCCTTCCAGGTCAGAAGCACATCATTACATCTCATATCCAATACTACGAATGTCTATAGGTGACGGCATTAAGTGGACTGACAGCCTGCCTTCAGATAAAGAAAGTACTTATGTAAATGTATTTTCAGACCATGAAAGTCGTGGTAGCGTAATGGCTAGCGCACGCGTCCCAGACCCAAAGGGCGCGGGTTCGATCCTAGCTGGAATGCATGCACCGCTTAGGCAGTTTTCTGACCTAATGTGCGTATTATTACAATTACCACGTGCTAACAACGGTGAAGGAAAACATCGTGATGCAACCTGCACATCGAGATAACCGATGTGTCAAACCTGCCAAGCCGCCTTGGTCCAGCGTGGCGGGTATACTGTCCGTTTCCCTACAGTGGGAGGCCCGAGCCCAGCAGTGGGACATTTATGGGCGGCTATTATTATATTTATTATATATTTTCAGATTTTATCGTGCGTATACATGACACTGTCACCGCGGCGCCATCGTACTTTTGCTGTCAAGCGGGCGTCAGCAGTATGGGCGGGCAACGTTTGTATATACACAGAAAACCGGATAACAGCGCGGTGTTGACGAGGCAGTAGCTTCGTGGTGGCATGGTGGTGGCGGCGTATTGGCGGTTCTGTCTACACAAACACTTAAAATAAATACGTGTGTATTGTATATATCTCGATACACACTTCTTTCAATATTAATTTGTTGTGGAATGTAATTATTATTTATAAAAGAAGACTGCACGTGCGTAATGTATGCCGATTTGATTTTATTTTATGTATTTAAGGCTTGGCAACTAGGCCTTTAAGCCAGGCGCAGTTGTATTGTAGGCTACAATCCACACCATTCAACGGAGTTCTTGTGAAAACTCGAAAGGCCACATTTGGCTATATAGTTCACATTTCTCGCAAAAAAACATAATTACTACTCAAAAACTATCAATATCCTACAACTATTGTTCATTTTAGAGTAATTTTACACATTTTTAGAAAATGAAACTGCACAGCACATCTCCTTTCAGTTCCCGCCAAAAACTCCTGCCGATTTGAATGGGGGGGAAAATACAGATAAATGTATCGAAAGAACATCAATGTTCCATATTTAAAAATAATGCATTGTGGCCAGTCACAAACGTCCTCGACCACAATATAAACTCTTTGGTGGAGATTCCAACATATCTAATTTCGCGAGAGTGGTAAAGGAACAAAAGCGTTACATAATATTTTCTTAAGTTTTCGCGACTTGTTTTATCCGTGCAGGAACGGAGAAAGAATACAATTTCCTGCGGCCCGGCGGCCTGTCGTAAGAGGCGACTAAACAACCCACAGCCAGGTGGTAGAGTATTTGTTCGACTGGATGGCGACCACCCCTGGTCTAGAGTATGCCGCCATAACAATCTTGTATTGTGTTCAGTGACCAGGTTCCAGTCTCCTTTAAGAGAGCAGCAGCGCATTTGTAGCACCTTTGCTGTTGCAAATGTCCATAGGCGATGGTAACCGCTTTCCACTAAGTGGGCCGTCTGCCTGTCTGCTGAACTCCTGCAATAAAAAAAAAATAAAAAAAAAAATAAAAAAAAATAAAACTTGTATACATAATAAAACTACGTTTTAACGGTTTTAAGCGCAGTAATTTTATTTGATTTTGGTTTTTCCGACGTTTCGGCCACTTTTCAGTGGCCGTAATCACGGAAGACAAAGATGTCAAGTGTCAACGAGTATTGTTAAAGTTTTATTTAGCCTACCGCCAACTTGTTAATTTGAATTATTTAATTTTAATTTTGTTTATGGTTATTATTTACTCTATGGGAGCCTAATCTAATTTACTACCGCTTCGCAACATGTTATGGCTTGAAGAGAAGAAGCGGCGCAAGAAACTCTTCAGCAAACATGCCTAGCTCTAATCCCTATTAATATTATAAATGCGAAAGTAACTCTGTCTGTCTGTCTGTCTGTCTGTCTGTCTGTCTGTCTGTCTGTCTGTCTGTCTGTCTGTCTGTCTGTTCCGTTTTCACGTAAAAACTACTGGACCGATTTGGCTGAAACTCAGTATATATATATATTTTCGATGCCGAGAATAAACATAGGATACTTTTTATCCCGGAAAATGGGATAGTTTCCGGGATAAAAGTATATTTGTCTCTCTGTTTGTTATCCTTTTTGGACTGATTTGGCTGATACTCGGTACATGTGTAATTTGAATACCGAGGGTGGCCAAGGGATACTTTTCATCCCGGATACTGGGATAGATTTTGGGATAGATTTATGTAAAGTTTATCCCGGAAACTAGGATAGGTTTTTTATTTGTGGTTGGCCATTTTCGTCATTTTGTTTATTTTGGTCAATTTGGTCGTTTAGGTAGTTTTGTTTAGTTTAGTTGTTTTGGTTGGTAGTTTTGCTTTTTTCAGTAGTTTATGCTGGTAGTTTTGGTAGTTTCGGTTGTTTTGGTAGTCGTGATAGTTTTGGTAGTTGTGGTAGTTTTGGTAGTTGTGGTAGTTTTGTTTTGTAGATTTGGTAGTTGTGGTAGTTTTGATTGGTAGATTTAGTAATTGTGGTAGTTTAGGTAGTTGCGGTAGTTTTGGTTTGTAGATTTGATAGTTATGGTAGCTTTGGTTGGTAGATAGTCGTGGTAGTATTGATAGTTGTGGTAGTTTTGGTTTGTAGACTTGGTAGTTTTGGTTGGTCGATTTGGTATATTCGGTTGTTTTGGTAGTTGTGGTAGTTTTGGTAGTTGTGGTAGTTTTGGTAGTTTTGATAGTTGTGGTAGTTTTGGTAGTTTTGATAGTTGTGGTAGTTTTGGTAGTTGTGGTAGTTTTGGTAGTTTTGATAGCTGTGGTAATTTTGGTAGTTGTAGTTTTGGTAGTTTGAGTTTTGAGTTGTGGTAGTTTTGGTAGTTTTGATAGTTGTGGTAGTTTTGGTAGTTTTGATAGTTGTGGTAGTTTTGGTAGTTGTGGTAGTTTTGGTAGTTTTGATAGCTGTGGTAATTTTGGTAGTTTTGATAGTTGTGGCAGTTTTGGTAGTGGCGGTAGTTTTGATAGTTGTGGTAATTTTGGTAGTTGTGGTAGTTTTGGTAGTTTTAATAGTTGTGGTAGTTTTGATAGTTGTGGTAGTTTTGATAGTTGTGGTAGTTTTGGTAGTTTTGATAGTTGTGGTAGTTTTGGTAATTTTCATAGTTGAGGTAGTTTAAGTAGTTGTGGTAGTTTTAGTTGGTGGATTTGGTAGTTTTGGTTGGTAATTTGGTAGTTTCAGTAGTTTTAGTACGTTTGGTAGTTTTGGTCGTTTGTGTAGTTTACACAATATTTAGTTGTATAAATAAAACTAGAACGGGTTGAAATAGGGTATTAAAGTTTGTATGGGGGACCAATCATTTATCAAGTTTATAGATATAAAAATTCATAATCTTTAAAAAATGCGACTTTCACTCGATCTGTCTGTCTGAATACCGAAAATGGACGTAGATACTATTCATCCCGGTAGAGGTACGCACTAGAGTTTGACGCGCGGCGGAGCCGCGGGGTAAACTCTAGTAATTTTATATAATATTAAAATGGGTGGAAGGAAAAATAAAAGTAATTATTAGTCAAGTTGGTTTGTGTTCCGTTGTACGCAGAAAGAGCTCACAGTGTCTTGAGGTCTGGCATCTGATTTTTGCTGGGTTTGGGTCTTAATAGTTTTGATGATTGGATCCCAAACAGGTGGTACTTGTTTGGGATCCAATCATCAAAAGCTTTACAGTTTCATGGGGCACTTCTGTGATAGGTACTAATTATAAAAACTTAAGTTACCCGCTTTTGTTGTGAAACTGAATATTTCCCTACTCAGTTAAAGTAGTAAAAAATATTCAAATGCAAAACAATTTTTCTTCCAACAAAAGGAATCGGCGTCGACAGTTGAAAAAAGGTGCGATGAAAACAAATGGCCGAGAAGCGTGAAATAATTAGTATTTCCTTTGGAAAAAGGGAATAATATAAAACAGAAGTTGTGAGCCTTTGAACGAAATTAAGCTACCGCCTGCGTAATATTCTTGCGTCAATGAAAACAAATATTGTTACTTTAAGCGAATAATATGATTGTTTCGTAATTAACAATTATATTCTGGATGTAAGCTTCTTCCAGTTTGTTTCACATGTCCTGATTTTCTACATTCTATACTTTTTTTGCATTATGTCTGGCAGCAAGTTTTTTTAGTTATATATTGTTTGAAAGTTAAAAATTATGCACCATACAATGCAACGTGCGGAAGATAGGTACTTAAGTGAAAAAAATATTAATAAGAATTCCACCAAAGAATTTCACACATTACGAGAATAAATAAGCCTAATAATCGATCCTCTTTGTAAGCGCTTTTAACGATACATTTGTCTCACTTTAATACTATAGAGAAAATGAGACGAAAGATGTAGTTCTAAATTTTATCACGCGCACGTGGCGCCATTTGCAAATGCGCGCTATTTTCCTATTAGGAACATCAAAGACTGTTGCGACTTTCCGACTGTTATTTAAGTTTATTTTGTTACCTATTGTACTGTTTTCGCGCAAATGTGTTGAAAAACGTATGACACACATGCGTTCGGAAATCTAATAGTGACGGACTTTGCGCGTTTTGTTGAATTACGAACTTCTGCATTACGTTTGGATTTGTTGTGTTCGTTTATATTTTTAACTGTATTATACGTGTTTGTATAGTTGTAATAAACTCTATAATCATTCTAACGGCATTTTAATTCGAGTCCCGCTAAACTCGTGACGACCTCACCTCGTCCTCGACTTCGTCATCGGCTTACATTCGTCTACTCGCTTGTAAAATCCAACTTACCGCATTAGCATCATAAATAACTGTTATCCGGCTGACAAATCGGCCCTAGGCCGTTCGCAATTACTATCCATACATTCTATAATTTAATTGTTACAGATAATATCTCATCTCATATCTAATATCAATATCTAACTGAAACTTTGACAACCGTACATCGACCTGACTACTATTTTACCACGTTTTTGTTTGTAAAATTTAATTAATGAATAATTTCTAAATTGACTGCATACATAATTAGTTTTAAATATATCATTTCTTTTGTATACACCATGTTTTTGAAGTAATAAATTATTTGATCAATTAAAAAAAAAAACCGAACAATTGCCAAACGCCTTCCTCCATATGTCCATATATCTATTTATAATAAAGTATGCCAAAACACACCCTCCGCCAAAGAAATGTCAACATCAAAGTTTAAACACCAAGTTAGTAAATGGTTAAAAACATTAAATTACAGCGACACAGAATGCATATTACCAAACCGACTATAACACACCAAACACACAAAAACACGCACGCACTCATCGTTTTAGGTTAATTATAGAATAATTCCATTATATTTAAGTTCCTATAATAAAATTGTGTTGGGTGCCACGATACAGACCTAGAGTCTAGTGCAGCAATCGCGCCAAAAAAATCGTAGCCTTAATTTTAATTCAAAATGTGTTATTACCATAAGTTTTAGATATCTTATACTAATATATAAAGATGAACAGTTTGTTTGTTTGTTTGTTTGTTTAAACGCGCTAATCTCAGGAACTACTGGTCTGATTTGAAAAATTCTTTCAGTGATGAATAGCCCATTTATCGAGGAAGGCTATAGGCTATATATCATCACGCTAAAACCAATAGAAGCGGAGCAGCAATGAAAAATGTTTCAAAATCGGGGGGGCTTTGAAAACAAATTCCACTCGGACGGCGTCGCGGACACAGCTTGTAATTATATAAGGCCTAGAAATAAGTTTATATAAATATAAATAAATTTGAATTTGAATTGGATGTCTATGGTACACCTCCAAAAACTGGTAGCAAGATAATTTTATGCAGGCCTACTGAATATACCTACAAATAAAAAGGTGCTCATTCATTAAGAGATGTAAAAGCTTGAATTAATTCATATGGATTACATGAGAGCCTTTTAATCCCACGGCTTGTGAATGCTTTTATTATAAAGAATTACTTTAATTAAACTTGTAAATGTTTTGAGATAGCTTCATTTACAAGTTTATTATTAAGAATACTTGTTTCTTGCTAAAAGCTTCCAATTACTTTATCTATTACTAAGTATTTATTAACAGAATTAGATATCATTAGAATGATAACGCCTTACATTAAAAACATTTTTTATTAATAATCAAGTCCTCTTTAAGGCTTTGTGGCAATTTTGGCAAAAGTATAACCCGAATAAAATAATCATGACTGTCTGTTATCTTTCTTTTAAATCATCTTCTCACTACTGAGGATCGTGGCCTTGGTGGTAGTGAGAAAATCCACCAAGATCGGTAGATTGAGTCTGATGGAAAGCTGAAAATTGGCATGTCCAGCTGGTCAGAAGCCTATTGTAATTGCGCTTAATTTTCAGTCTATACGGATAAATAAAATTGAAATGTCTGTTTGTAATGTTAAAGTAATAGCTTTTACTAATTGCATACGTAAGTATATACTATATTTTAAAAAATTTAGTCTGTACGTCTGTCTGGATGTTCCGGCTAATATGTGAAACGGCTGGACCGATTTTGACAGGACTTTCACTGGCAGATAGCCTGCTGATATTAGAAGGAGTAACTTAGGCTACCTTGAAATCTACGCGGACGAAGCCGTGGGCGCTGTTAGTATTTACTAAATGTTATGTAGCCAGCCTTCTGGGAACTTTACCCATTGGCTTCGATGACCTAGGCTCAGTATTCTACTTATCGTTTTAGGGGATTATAGGTATAATACATAATATGACAATATTTCTTTGTTTGTTACAGCTCCATTAATTATTTGAAAAGTAATTGTAATACAACTTCTATATTTATTTTTAAAAAAGCCGTGAGATAATATATAAATCATTATGATGAAAAAACCTTTTTTAGCTAGACGTATTGCTAGGAAGTTTCTTGCCGATTCTTCTCCTTTGAACAGCGATAACACATTGCGAAGCGGTGTACATAGAATAGGAAGTAGATTTAAATTTTGACTTACATGTATGATATTCAAATAATGTTCTCCAGTAGAACTTATTTTGAAGAAAAACTTTTGAATTTAAATAGTATAATATAACTTAAGCTTCCTTCATTGCAGTAATTTATAATTTATTAGACAGTAAAAAAAGTCGTTTTAGTTACACTATTTATAACTCAAGAACGGCTTTACACGCTGATTAAACTATCTAAAAAGCTGATCAAATTTAGAGCCAATTTTTCAATCACCATATAAAATTTATTCATCTATATATATAAAAAAAGTCGTGTTAGTTACATTATTTATAACTCAAGAACGGCTTTACCGATTTGGCTGAAAATTGGTGGGGAGGTAGCTTAGAACCAGGAGACGGATATAGGATACTTTTTATCACGTTGGAACCGGTAGGTGGCGCTGAGATCGGGTTCTAGAATCCTTCTAATCACCTGGAGCGATTCTGGTGATTTTGTTTTTGTATGTTTGAGTGGGTTCCCGGATGGTTTAGATTTGCAATTGGAACCGGTAGGTGCCGCTGGGATCGGGTCCTAGATTTTTATTTTTTCACAGCAAAACAACGTCTGCCGGGGCAGTTAGTTTATGATAAAATACAATATGTCAAAAAGGTAAAATTATAGCAGCGTGAATCAAACAGTTACATCGTTTCATTTTGACATTCAGTCTGGTACACTTTTACATAAATCATTATTAGACGATGGAAAACTTTTATCTGATCATGCAAAAATCAGCCCCTATTTTGATTAAAATCTAATTTTAAATTACAAGATTTTTTGAAGTTAAACTTCTTTAGAATCGTTGTGATTTGAAACTCGATGAAACGAAAAAGCGACACTAAAAAGAGATAAACACACAAATATATAGGACTAAGCCTGCGAGAGAACGAGATACGAGTTTTATTTACGTTGTGCAGCACTGATTACAGACTCGATAAGACCGATGATTAAACATAGGTCCAATTTGGACCGAAATAAAACTGATAATAATATTTTATAGACTAAAACAGTGAAAAATTTAAAGTGATATTAAGAAGTTTTTTATGAATTATAATAATATGTTGACGGAATCAAGTTGAAGGCATTATATTAAAATAATTATCTGTGAGTATATTCTCTGAAGTTTTACTTATACTGCATGTGAACTGCACAACACACACAATATTTTTAATAATAAAAACACGTTTTCACGGCTTTAATCCCGGTGTTTCATTTGATTTTTATTTCGATGTTTCGGCCAGTTTTCAGTAGCCGTGAAATTAAATAAGACTATCATTGAGTAAAGAATAACTTAAAACAAAAATTAACAATTAATTATTATAAGTAACAAGTTGGAGGTAGGCTAAATAATAACTTTAACACTACTCATTGACACTTGACATTGATTCGTCTTTCGTGGTCACGGTTACTGAAAAGTGTCCGAAACGTCGGAATAAAAATCAAAGAAAATATCACGATTAAAACCGTTAAAATGTAGTTTTATTATATGTACTAGTCGTAAAACGTATGATATTATTTATTTTTTATATTTTTTGTGTTTTATTATACCATGTATGCCTGCCAAACAATAAGATAACGTATTTTGTACCGCGTTTCTAAATCTTTTTATTCGTCCTTTGGTAGAGAATTAACATTCCTGGTATGGAATTTATAACTAAGCTTATTTTTTTTTTATTGCAGGAGATCAGCAGACAGGCAGACGGTCCACTTGATGGAAAGCGGTTACCATCGCCTATGGACATTTGCAAAGAGTTGACAAAGAAAAACAAAGTTGCTACAAATGCGCTGCTGCTTTCTTAAGGGAGACTGGAACCTAGACACTAATGCCGGAACACAACTCAAGGTTGTTATGGCGACATACTTTAAACCAGGGGTGGTAGCGATCCAGTCGGGCAAATGCCTTACCACCTGGTTGTGGGTGGCTTACGACAGGCCGCCCGGCCGCAGGAAATTGTATTCTTTCTCCGTTCCTGCACGGATAAAAATCTTATCCAGAAGTAGCAAAAGAAAGGATAGTAAGATAGAAACAGGTATAAAGAAAAAGCAGTAAAATGTATTTATCGGTATGTAACTATACACCTTAATTTGCTAATTAAGCCAAGAGCTTCGTTAACGTCAGCTCATTAAAAATATTACATTCTACTAAATGATGTTTACAAAGATATCAATTTAATAGATGTGGCTGGAATATTGAAGTGAAACTTCTTTAAAATCGTTGTGATTTGAAACTCGATGAAACGAAAAAGTGACACCAAAAAGAAATAAAGATATAAATCTATAGGATCAAGCCTACGAAAGAATGAGATACGCAGTTTACACTCTGCAGCTCAGATTAGAGAGTCGATATGACCGATGATTAAATATAGGTCCAATTTGGACCGAAATAAAACTGATAACAATATTTCTTAAACTAAAACAGCGAAAAATTGAAAGTGATACTTAAGAAGTTTATTTCTATTAAAATATGTCGACGGATGTAGGTTACATGATTTTTATTAGTATTAATAAAAGTTATAGTAGAATTATCTGCATTCTCTGAATTTTCACTTCTACACACACACACATTCTTTTTCATATTGTTGTCGCTGGTTTCTTTAAGTATTCTACGAAAATGTGTTTTTTATTAAGTGCTATTGTAAAAATCGGCCAAATGGGATCACGCGAACTGGGCATTTCACTATGTTACTCTAAAAACCATTCAAAAAAATCGATATCTGTAAGATATTTCTCCTCGGTTTTAGCTGAAACCGAATTCTTTTAAAAATATTTTGTAATCTCTACTATCCTGATTTTTTTTCAGAATTTTTCAGTTGATAATTCAAAAGTAAAGTGGAATACAATTTTGACGACATTGGAAGAGAATATCTCGCCACTTATTTATTGACTTAAATAAAAAGTCATTAAAGAACATTGGTATATTGCTTTACGATCTGACAATGCTATCACCACCACATAATAGTGTACTACAGTATTATGTAATAATAAGAACAACAGCCCATAAACGTCCCACTGCTGGGCTCGGGCCTCCCACTATAGGGGAACGGACAATATGCCCGCCACGCTTGCCCCAGGTTTGACACATCGGTTATCTGGATGTGCAGGTTTCATCAAGATATTTTCCTACTCCGTTGTTAGTGGTAACTGTGACAATACGCATATTTGGTCAGAAAACTGCCTAAGTGGTGCATGCATTCAGGCCAGTTTTCGAACTCGCGTCCTTTGAGTGTGAGACGCGTGCATTAGGGATTGCGCTTCCACACCAGTATTATGTAGCAGCGTATATTGTACTGTTACAACTCAGGTCCCGACAAAAACAAAATTCATCTGCATATCTGAAACAAAACACAATTTATTCCCCGTCGGCATTTAAACTAATTGTAATTCTTTTATGATCGTCTTCTTTTGTTTACTTATTGATTGGCATAAGCTTCTAGAAAACAGCCCATTGTTTTATTGTACTCTTTTATGGCTGTTTGCGGCCGAGTCATTAGCCAGGTGTGGCGAATTAAGTCGACTACGATACGGGCACATTGCATTTGTGTAGTATAAAACGATGGCTTGATGGAGGGAGCGGCAGTCGAGCGAGAACCACGATCGAAGCGAGACGTGTATACTACAACCGGGAATCTAATAGTGACGAACATTGCGCGTTTTATTGAATTACGACCTTCTGCATTACGTTTGGACTTTTTGTGTTCGGTTATATTTGTACCTGTATTATACGTGTTTGTATAGTTCTAATAAACTCTATAATAATTCCAGCGGCATTTTAATTCGAGTCCCCCGCTAAATTCGTAACAATACATATTATACAAATTTGTAACAAATTTCACATACATGTATAGACACAGCAGTTTCTGAGAAAAATCAGTGATGATCATACAGAGAAAGACAAAGGGATGGACATTGACGATTTCATAACGATTTGATTATTAACAAAATGGCTACAAAAGTCTAAGAAAAGGCTCTTCTAGTATTACAAATGTCAGCAAATTACGTTTGCGTTTGTACCATAAAATTCCACAGTGACTATAGTTATGTAAGCAACAGCGATTCTGGTCATAAAGAGTGCCTTACCACTCATAAACGTTTTGGAATGCCATTTGGTTCTTTTAAGAGTTTGACTATATGAGCTGATTAAAATAATTAAGTAGTACTTATCTGTCTAGATTTTTTGGTGAAATAAAAATACATAGACAAAATATTCATCTTCTTTCTTCTCATGGAGTGTTGGTAGCTTAGTGGCTAACCCGCTTGTGGGGGATATATGGTTTTGTTGTTGTACCCACCTCACATTTATTTGCTCGCCGTCTAGTAGATGCACAGTCAATAAAAGAAACAACAGCTCACGACCACCCTTGTATTCTCTTAATCACAATATTACACAATTAATGACCAAACAATATTTGACAACATTTAAAAATCGTAAAGTTTCAAAGTGAATGTTCGGTGGTATTCGTTTTTTCACTGTCACCTCGCAAGAAACTGCCAACTTCATTATAGTCTTAAGTTTTTCGGGCGAGCCACTCGCGGCGCTAGTGCGCCTGCGCAGTTGATCTGCGCATGCGCGAGCAGAGGTTGTTGCCCCCTTTATACGACACGACCGATGATGCCTTACGACCAACGATATTTGGTCATAAGGTTGGATCGTGTCGATATATACTTATATTTAATATTGATGAACTTACATACACTATATAATTGTAATTATGTATATGAATAATGTATAATAAATATAATAATATATATGTGATATATGGGTGAGTTTGTCTATGAAAGTGTGTATATATGTGTGTTGTGTAATACTCCCATAGTTCTCCCCTCCAGAGACCGTCCTAGGACGGGCGATAGTAATCTGGAAACTGTACCGCCCGCCCAGTGCGCGTTATCTTCTGTCTATCAGCGCTTATCTCTGGACTTTTTGGTGTGTCGATCTCTGTTTTCGAGATTGGCTCTTCGGGGCTAAGGACATATGCTGGTTTTAATCTTTGTATTGTTACTGTCTGCTCTTTTCCTTTTACAAGTAACTTGTAGATCTTTTCTCCTCTTTCCAGAACTTTGTAGGGTCCTGAGTAAGCAGGTTGTAGTGGTCCACGTACGCTGTCATCTCTAATATAAACGTGGCTAGCAGAAGGCAAGTCTTTGAAAACAAAGATGTTTCTACTGCAGTGTCTGGATGCTGCCTGAGGACGGAGGTTATGCATCAGCGACCGTAATCTCGCTGTGAAATCTATAATATCCGTCGTGTGCGTGCCTTTAGAAGTCTCGAAGAAGTCTCCGGGCAACCTCAAGGTTTCGCCGTACAGCAGCTCAGCGGGTGACGCTTGGATGTCTTGTTTATAAGCCGTCCTCATCCCAAGCAGCACAATCGGTAAGCTCTCTGTCCAGTTCGGGTTTTCATGGCACTTGATTGCTGCTTTCAGCTGCCTGTGCATTCGTTCGACCATACCGTTGCTTGCAGGATGGTATGCAGTAGTTCTGTTTCTACGGAATCCAGAAAGTTTGGCAAGCTGCTGCATCAGGGCAGACTCAAACTGTTTTCCGCGGTCTGTAACCACTGTCGATGGGCATCCAAATCGAGCTATCCAGTTCGTAACGAAGGCTCTGGCGACCGTCTCCGCGGATATGTCGACCAGCGGTATTGCCTCGGGCCATCTAGTGAATCGGTCGACTGCGGTGAGACAATAGCGATATCCATCTGAGAGAGGTAACGGACCGACCAAATCTATATGGATGTGCTGAAATCTAGCCCGTGGTAACTGGAAGGTGCCAATGGATGGTGTCACGTGACGTGATATTTTAGTGATCTGGCATGCGTGACATGATTTCGTCCAATCTCGGCAGTCCTTGTTTATGCCAGGCCAGACGTATCGTTGAGACACTAGTTTAGCAGTGGCGTTCGGTCCTGGATGACTAAGGGAATGCAAGCTGTTAAAGACTTGCTTCCTCAACTCAGCTGGAACATACGGGCGAGGTGTCTGCGTTGATTGGTCGCAGTATAACTCCGCTTGAGATCCAGGAATTTTCATTTTGGTCAGCTTTAGTGAAGTGTCACCTTTAAGTATTTCTTTTAGCTCCACGTCATCAATCTGTGTCTTTGCTAAAAGTTCCAGGTCAACAGGTTGTACCAGTTCCTCGATACGAGAGAGGGTGTCAGCTACAACGTTATCCTTCCCGGAAATGTGTTTTATATCCGTAGTAAACTGGGATATGAAGTCCAAGTGGCGGTATTGACGAGGCGAACATTTATCTTTCCGCTGGTGGAAAGCGAAGCATATCGGCTTGTGGTCGGTATACACCGTGAAGTGCCGTGCTTCGACCAAATGGCGGAAGTGTTTAATGGCTTCGTAAATCGCCAGCAACTCTCTATCGTACGGAGAATAATTCCTCTGTGCTGGATTAAGTTTCTTGCTGAAGAAAGCTAGCGGCTGCCATTCTTTACCGACGTGTTGTTGCAGGACTCCTCCAATGGTAGTGTCCGAGGCGTCAGTTACTAGGGCTAAGTCGGCGTCGACGTTTGGATGAGCCAAGAGTGCAGCGTTGCAAAGGCTGTGTTTGCAGTCTTCAAGGGCCTTCAGCGTGTCATTCGTCATTGTCACAGGATGAGAGCCTTTCACCGTTCCCGTCAGCATGTCATGAAGGAGAGCTTGAGATTTAGCTGCATCCTTGAGGAAACGACGATAGAAATTTATCATTCCCAGGAATCTGCGGAGTTCCTTGACAGTTTTGGGAACCGGGAACTGTTTGACGGCTTCGACTTTATTATCAAGTGGTTTGATACCGACTGAAGACACGACGCATCCAAGAAAGCTGACTTCTTCAGCGCCAAATACGCATTTGGTGGGGTTAATAACCATTCCAAATTCTTTGAGCCTGTTGAACAATTGCTTCAAGTGTTGGAAATGGCTGGTAGAATCGGGAGAGAAGACGAGGAAGTCGTCAAGATAGGTGTAACAGAAGTCCAGGTCTCTCGTTATCTCATCGACAAATCTCTGGAAGGTCTGTCCAGCATTTCTCAATCCGAAGGTCATGTAAGGGAACTCATACATTCCGAACGGAGTGGTGATCGCGGTTTTCGGTATGTCCTCCGGATTGATTGGGATCTGGTTATAAGCCTTCACCAGGTCTATTTTTGAAAAGACTTTGCTGCCTAAGATGCTTTGCGTAAAGTCCTGGATATGCCGAATCGGATATCTGTCGGGAATCGTTCTCGCATTTAGCATTCTGTAATCTCCACATGGTCTCCAGCCGTCATCTTTCTTAGGGACAAGATGCAAGGGCGAAGACCATTGGCTCTCTGAAGGTCTTGCTGTGCCAGCTTTGAGCATTTCGCTGAACTCCTGCCTAGCTATCTTCAGCTTTTCAGGCGCAAGTCGTCTGGGCGAGCAATGTACAGGAGGTCCTGGTGTGGTCCTAATATAGTGCAAAGTCTTATGGTTCACAATCCGTTGTGTGCCAGGTGGACGAGTGATCTCCGGGAATTCGCGGAGGAGGTCTAGGTATTTGGACTCGCCGACGATGGTCTTCACGGAAGATATGGCATCTGACGCTGGAGCTCGTGTTGCTGTTGCCGAAAGACTTGTCAGGTTATCGATCAGGCGATTGTTACGACAGTCAACGATCAGGCCATAATGGGACAAAAAATCTGCACCGATTATGGCTTTGCTCACGTCAGCAACGATGAAACGCCATGGGTACTCACGACGTAGGCCTAGGTTGAGATTAAGCTGTGCGAATCCGTAGGTAGCAATCGGAGTTCCATTTGCAGCGAAGAGTTGATAGGTAGATCTTGGTCGTCTATCTCTAATTGACGTGCGAGGAAAAACGCAGAGGTCGCTGCCTGTGTCGACCAAGAACTGCATCTTCGACTTGCGATCTGTCACAAATAGGCGACCGGTATTCGGTTGGCAATCGTCTGTCGCCATTAACGACTGCCGCTGGCTTTTCCCTGTTGATAGTCGCAGGGCTTCACGCAAGTTCTTGCACCGTCACCGTACTTGTGGTGGTAGAAGCATACCGGGAATCTTTGGTAATTCGACTCGGATCTGGTACGAGTCCGACTCCGACTGCGCTGATTTCTACCTCTTGGACGGGATCTACCTTCTCTCCTGTTTGCTGAGAGCGCTTCCACCTTCCGGCTGAGTTCTGCGATCTCCTTAAATATTCTGTCCACGACAGAACCAGGTATGTTGTCAACAGCACATACCTGAGGTGTTGCTGGTACGAGGTCATGCACCTTGTCTGCCAGATCAGCCAGGGCTTCCAGCGTGGACTGAGGTTGTGAAGCAATTACGGTTTGGAGGGATGTTGGTAAGCGACTAGTCCAGATGGTGCGGATGAAGTCATCCGGAATGTCCTTACCGGCCAAATGTCGTAGGTGACGAAGGAACTGTGATGGCCGTCTATCACCAAGTTCTTCGTGAATCAACAGCTGGGTAACTTCTTTCTCCCGAGATGCGGATAATCGCTTGATCAGCTCGGTCTTGAGAGTTTCATATTTTCCAGTTGCAGGTGGATTGGTCAAAATGTCCTTGACTTCGGCAGCATATCTATGTTCTAACTGCGCGCTGACATAATGGTACTTCGTCTCGTCATCAGTGGTTCTTGATAAGGCGAAGCAGCCTTCGATCTGCGCAAACCAAACAGCTGGTTCTTCAGGCCAAAATGGCGGTAAACGAACCCCAACACGACACAAGTCATATGGTATATTAGCGTTCTCGCTGTACCTATTATCGTCCGCCTGAGCTTGATTGCTTGATGTGCTCATTTTCATACGGGGTCACCAGAAATGTGGGGGATATATGGTTTGGTTGTTGTACCCACCTCACATTTATTTGCTCGCCGTCTAGTAGATGCACAGTCAATAAAAGAAACAACAGCTCACGACCACCCTTGTATTCTCTTAATCACAATATTACACAATTAATGACCAAACAATATTTGTCAACATTTAAAAATCGTAAAGTTTCAAAGTGAATGTTCGGTGGTATTCGTTTTTTCACTGTCACCTCGCAAGAAACTGCCAACTTCATTATAGTCTTAAGTTTTTCGGGCGAGCCACTCGCGGCGCTAGTGCGCCTGCGCAGTTGATCTGCGCATGCGCGAGCAGAGGTTGTTGCCCCCTTTATACGACACGACCGATGATGCCTTACGACCAACGATATTTGGTCATAAGGTTGGATCGTGTCGATATATACTTATATTTAATATTGATGAACTTACATACACTATATAATTGTAATTATGTATATGAATAATGTATAATAAATATAATAATATATATGTGATATATGGGTGAGTTTGTGTATGAAAGTGTGTATATATGTGTGTTGTGTAATACTCCCATACGCTTCTTATCTTATACTAATATATAAATCTGAAGACTTTCTTTGTTTGTTTGCTTGAACGCGCTAATTTCAGAAACTACTAGTCTGATTTGAAAAATTCTTTCAGTGTTAGATAGCCCATTTACCGAGGAAAACTATAGGTTGTATATCATCACGCTAAGACCAATAGGAGCGGAGCACCAATGAAGAATATTTCAAAATCGAGCGGTTTTTAACTTACTTTTTTTTAACTATTCCACGCTGACGAAGTCGCGGGCAGAAAATAGTACTAATATATAAAGCTGAAGAGTTTGTTTGTTTGTTTGCTTGAACGCACTAATCTCAGGAACCACTGGTCTAATTTGAAAAATTCTTTCAGTGTTAGATAGCCCATTTAACAAGCCAAGCATGGATGAAGTCGCGGGCATATCCTAGTCGTACATATCGAGCTGATAAAAGAGATTATATTAGAAACGTTTGTTCAGTGCTTCTCAATATTACATTGATTAAATTCGTACAATTATCCTTTAACACTGTTTTTATTATTTTTTTACGCTGATTCACGAGCATCGTTATGTATATACGGGTATTTCCCTATAAAATCATACTTCACTATTCTCGTTATTAACTGGTATGCTATTCATTATACCTTTACAACTTTGTTCACATAAAAAGTATAAACTCTCTCTAGAACGAATGCTGAGTGGTATTAAAAGCGAGCACAATTCAAACTGAATGGCCGGCGGAAATTTACGCGGTAACGGCCAGTGCTGTGGCCACAGGCTAGGTATATAAGTACAACAAAAAAAAATCATAAAAACTACGTTGTAACGGTTTTAAGCGCGATATTTTATTTGATTTTTATTCTAATGTTTCGGCGACTTTTCAGTAGCAGTGATCACGGAAGACGGCTACTGAAAGGTAGCCAAAAAATCGGAATAAAATCAAATAAAATACCACGCTTAGAACCGTTAAAACGTAGTTTTATTATGGTTACTGGTCGCGAAAACTTAAAAAAAATACTAATGAAAAATTTTGTTTATTATTTTATTGTAGTGAAGCGTACTTGTGAAAATCTATATAGAAAACTCATAATTAATTTTAAGATTAGTCTAAAATTATATTTACTTGGGGTAGTAAATGTTTTATAATTACGGTCATAGTATTTGTTTTAAACAAGTTGTGCCCGCTGTTTTGTGCGCGCGGGACTTTCTCTAAATAATTGCAATCTCCTGCACCCTCTATTATATCGTTATACATACACGTAGATATAGAATAAAATTCCTGTTTTACTTCTTGAAATTTGAACCTTAAAAAAATTACCAGCCATAGAAAAATATACTACGTTATTTTATGGCTACAACATTTTTTATATTTCGCGTCTTAATTATACGACGTAAAATCAAAAGTTACCATCTGCTTTAGACAGTACAGAGTTTACATACTAAAAAATACATTCACTGTAACGTTACTCCAGGCACATATAAGATGTTGTACATCACTAATTTTTAAATTATAACGAATTACTGTGTTCTTTTTAAAAGTGGAATACCTGATACTCACAGCGGTTTAAAATGTTCGTACTTTTTAACTAGAGTATGAATAGTAAAAGCTTTTATGTTTATTGTTATAAAAGGGATGACAGGCTTTATTCGTATAAAACTATCTACATGAGTAGTTTTTTTATATGAGATAAGCTGCTGTTTTAGACGATTACTCTTTGTTTCTTTCGTAATTAATTATTTAGTATATTGTTACATACCGACAAAAACATCCTATTGTTATCGTACTTGTTTTATGGCCGTCATTAGTGCCGAACTAATCCTTATTGTTATTGGTTTCGACTTTGTTGGCCGTTCGCAAGTGTGCAAATTACATTTTCTTGGAAGAAACTAGCCCACGCAATCGATTGTGTATTGTGCAGTTTACTATAAAACAATGCCCGAACGGAGGGGTGGGACAGTCGAGCGAAGATTACGATACGAGTAAGACGTAGATTCGACAAGCGATATAGTGACGGACTTCACGCATGTTATTGAATCACGCAGTTGTACTAGTAGTGTCTAGCTATATTTGTACCTATGTTATACGTGTTTGTATAGTTCTAATAAATTCTATAGTAATTCCAACGGCATTTTAATTTCGAGTCCCACACTCGTAACAATATTTTTGTTTTATAAAGTCGAGTAACGCCAGTGAGTGGATTTTATAATTGCATAACTTCAGCAGACAGGCAAACGGTCCAGCTGATTCAAATTTCAAATTCAAAATTAGTTCCACCGGAGAACACTTAAAGGTCATATATATAAGTTAAAATTTAATTTTACTTGCTATTCTATGCATACCACTTTGCAACCTGATATTTCTGTTAAGGAGAAGAAGTGGCAATAAACTCTCTAGCAAAATATCTAGCTAAAAATTGTTTTTCTATATATTTCTTATTCTATTTATAACTCAAGCTCTTTTTTTATAAGTTTTGTACAGAAATATGTTAAAGAATTACTTTTCAAAGAATTAATGGAGTTGTAGCAAACAGTGCATACTCAACAAGACAAAGGCATAAAATAAGGAAATAAAAATATTATTATCAGCCAACAACGGCATAGTATCCCCTATATACTTAAAACAAATCATGTTTCTATTACAAATATCATGACAACCTGTAATTTAGTTTTTAGGCAATTCCTCTTGAGTATTGCATAGTGCCATAATTACAAAATGAATTACCACGTGCTTAACACATGGCACTAGTTAGGTTAATATATATAGCTATAAACATAAGGCAAACACTGCACATGCACTTCCTCACAACACCAGCATGTAACAGATACACTCTACATTGGTATAAGTTTAGTATTAAAATTAGAATAAATTAATATAATAAGTTATTCTTAAGGTACACCACAACACAAACATACATTCAATAAATGTCACACACTAAGAAAAATAACAAATAAGCGAATATAATTTCTAAACTATTTCCTAAATTAAATTGTAAAAAAAGGGTACGGAACTAGAGTCCGTAGAGTTGTTAAAAAAAACCTCGTGCTTAATCTCATGCATATATATAAATAAATATACATAGATACATATACAAAAAGAAGAGACTGACATGAAGAAAACATACAGCTCTTCTTTTTGCCAAAATTGCAATAATCTCTAAAAATGAATTCACATTTTGATATCACAGCTACTGAGTGGTCAGCCTCAGTTTTTTTAACTGATATGAAAAGTGCATATCCGCATTTGCATTTCAAAGCATGTGAAAGCATATCCTCTCAAAGCGCACTTATATCTAATAATCCGGCGAATCACCGCCTCTCTGGCTGTAACAGGTTTGAACTGGTTTTATGCGGTTATTTAAAATTGGTTATATCCGGTTTTGCGTTTCGGTTTGGTTCGCTTTTTCAATAAAATTTTATTTTTATGTATGAATATTAATCGTATTAATCTAGTTATTTTCTTATATACTGTAAATATGATAGTAATGATCAGCACTTTTCTAGTATTTGTATAGTGGGTCTGTTGCGACCCAGATGCACTCCCTAACATTGTCAGGAGTATTTTTACCAAATTTATTTTCTTACTTCTGGGTAATATATATAAAAAAAACGTATTGATTAATATAAAATTTTGTTTATTTTCTACATACATGTATGTCACAATTATCACACCCAGTTAAGCTAAGATTTTTTAGAAATGACTACTGAAATAATCAAACACATATACATACATAGGCGGAGATCAGTTTCCATTTCATGGGTCATCCGCCTGTGTTCTTGCTTTAGATAAAATACCTGTCCTTCAAAATTTTGTTAAAAAAAATTGTGGGGAGATATTGACATTAAAAACTATTTTTTAAATTTAAAGATTTGACCTGGCAACATGAAAAAAGGAATCCTATCAAAAATTTTATTTACAAAAATATAAATATGAAACATTAAATACGTCTTCCGAAAATATTCTATTTTTGCAAAATAAGGTAACATTAACTCGCGTTATCACGTTCCCCGTAAGCTATGGGATACATCATGTCATTTTTGACGCCAAAAACATCCTGGACCCTCGTAGCCTTACCTACATATAGAATGTGAAGCCAATCTACTCTGGATGCTGCAGGGGACAGTAGTGGACATTTTGACCGATTGCGACCCGGTTTTTGGGTTCAACCGGGTCATATTTGTCTCATGCCAGAAATGTACTACCCGGGAGATCATTTAACCGGTCGAAAGTGGGATTGCGTGAATAAATTTTGGTAGACTTCTCAGTAAATGTCCAGCGGATTTATGAAGCTTCTCGTAGTTGTTTATTTATGAGGTTGATGTAATATTTATGAATTATGATTCGTTTTTCCTTGTGTTGAATGAAAGTGTTCTTTATTTTGGGTATATGTGTAACATATTTGATTGGATATCTACTATGCTGTCATTAATTATTACTTTGTGACGTTATATATCAAACAAAATAGATTTATTTCAACCGTTAGTGCCGCACTCATAATCCGGTAATGGTCCGTGAGATTTAATTGATATTGCTTACTTTTTTCCACATGATTTTTACGTCCAGGTGGTAGGGCATTTGCCTGACTGGATGGCTACCACCCCTGGTCTAAAGTATGTCGCCATAACAACCTTGTGTTGTGTTCCGGCATTAGTGACCAGGTTCCAGTCTCCGTTAAGAGAGCAGCAACGCATTTGTAGCAACTTTGGTGTTGTAAATGTATATAGGCGATGGTAACCGCTTTCCATCAAGTGGGCCGTCTGCTTGTCTGCTGAACTACTGCAATAAAAAAAAAGAGTCTAATAAATATTAAAAAAATTGAGTTAAATCATTGTATTGGAAATACGGTATATACTCAATTTTATAATTTCCAAATGTATGAAGAAGGAACTAACAAACATAATATTAATAATGTTTACATTTATATATTCACGTAGTGATGTAAAAAATATTAAGATGAGTTAAATAGAAAAAGGAATAAATTAATGACAACAAGTTCAAGGTTTTTTTTTTATTGCATGAGTGCAGCAGAAAGGCAGATGGCCCACCTGATGAAAAGCGATTACCATCGCCTATGCACATTTGCATCACCAAAGGTGCTACAAATGTGCTTCTGCTCTGTAAAGGGAGACTGGAACCTAGGCAGTAATTCCGGACACAACTCAAGGTTGTTATGGCGGCATACTTTAAACCAGGGATGGTAGCCATCCCTAGACGGGTAAATACCTTACCACCTGGCTGTGGGTTGTTTTGTCGCCTCTTATGACAGGCCGCCAGGCCGCAGGAAATTGTACTCTTTCTCTGTTCCTGCACGGATAAGTAAGTATAACGACACAACTGCAGAACGTACCGCGCGTAATATTCGGCTTAATATGCTCGCAGTTTTTTTGAGATACCTATGACACATCAGGGGAAATTACACCGAGTTTGGATTAGCGCCGATGCTTCAGTCGCCGATCTTCTCGCGCGCTAGGTTCCGCATGTCAGTCATAAATGGTATTCTTAAATTATTTTCTTAAAAGAGCTTTGAGAAGAAAGTTTGTGCAAGAAGATGTAATATACTTTAATTCTACACAAAGACACACACAAATATTATTTACTAAAAATATAGATCATTCCACTGCAAAACTACGAACTAGGCAAGCAAATAATTAATATACCCAGAATAAACTAAGAAAAAAAGAACATAACTCATGAAGGCGTTTTACTATATTATAATCTACCAAAAAATATTAAAGAAGTAAACTCGTTCAAAAAACTATTGAAAAACCACATTCTAAAGGACTACCTACTTGTTGGAATCAACCTCTTTAGTTGATTTACTTTTTATATTTTGACACTGTCTACATTCATTTGTTTTTCCTTTTTACGCACTCTATTTTCATATTTGCGTTGTACCGTGTCGTTGTGTAATACATATTAATATTATAAGAAACTTATCGTATTACTTTGAATCCAGTTATACTATACTAGCTGTGCCCGGGACGTCGTCCGCGTGGAATTTGCTTTCAAAACTTTCCGATTTTGAAACATTCTTCATTCATTTTCTTTCCTTTTATTGTCTTGGTCTTATTGAGTATGCATTGTTTGCTACAACTCCATTAATTCTTCAAAAAGTGATTCTGTAACATACTTCTGTACAATACTTATTAAAAAAAAGAATTTGAGATATAAATAGAATATGAAATATAAAGAAAATCAATATTTAGCTAGACGTGTTGCTGGGGAGTTTCTTGCCGCTTCTTCTCCTTTACAGCATCAACACGTTGCGAAGCGGTGTACATAGAATATGAAGTAAAAAAATAAATAAATTTTAACTTACATGTATGACCTTCAAAAAGTGTTCTCCAGTGGAACTTATTTTGAATAAAAACTTTTGAATTTGAATTTGAATTTGAATTTGAATTGGTGCTCCGCTCCTATTGGTCTTAGCGTGTAAGGATTTTTTCAGGTCATTTTTTTACACCTTTGGTTACATTATTGGACTTTTAGTAAGGATCCCTAATTTTTTTGAAAACATAATATAGCTCAAGACTGGGTAGTCTGAGGGTTCACATATTATAAATAATAAACTAAATTCATTCAAAAACAAAACATGAATTAAATATTACAATAATAAATGGACAGATGCGCTAATAGGGGTAAATGTGTATTAAATGTAAATAATTATTTCTCTGTAAGTGAATTCTAAATTCTTTTGAGAAATAAATGTCTTAAACCCTAAAAACAAGTACGAACCAGAAAAAAGAAACTCGCCGTGTATATATCTAGATTTACAAACTAAACAGACTATAAAAAATAAACCACCACCCCCGGCTCGTCTCCAAAAACTACGCCTGCAAAGTTGGGACTAACTAGGAGGCTTAAGGGGCCTATTAACTCACTCCGGTCACTTGCCCGGATCGCATACTCGGACTGCATAATCCCGGATTTCCACACGCTCCACTCACATCGAATGCATTTCGATGCAAATATGCTTTCGTGTTTTTACTCGAGAATAAGGCCAGCAGAAGTTTTTTAGGGTTTCTGCAACTTTTAGTGTTGACTTCTCCTCGTAGTAAATTTTTTTACTATTGCTGTTTTATTTTGTGGCGGCCGGCGACAGTTTTTTTTTTTTTATTGCAGGAGTTCAACAGACAGGCAGACGGCCCACTTGATGGAAAGCGGTTACCATCGCCTATGGACATTTGTAACACCAAAGGTGCTACAAATGCGCTGCTGCTCTCTTAAGGGAGACTGGAACCTGGTCACTAATGCCGGAACACAACTCAAGGTTGTTATGGTGACATACTTTAAACCAGGGGTGGTAGCCATCCAGTCGGGCAAATGCCCTACCACCTGGCTGTGGGTTGTTTTGTCGCCTCTTACGACAGGCCGCCCGGCCGCAGGAAATTGTATTCTTTCTCCGTTCCTGCACAGATAAGTTGCAATTGAGCAAAAATTGTATGGTTCGAATATTGAAGCGCTGTCGCTAGTCGCCCCCCCGTCAGCCTTCGGGTAAGTCGTGTATTACGTTTGTATTGTGTGGGATTTATTTCGAGTAATAAGTAAAGACAATTAGTGCATACAGACTTTCATTTATTTCCCGCTGTTCAACACGCCACAATTGGAGTCTAGACAGAAGTATATAACCGTAGACATTATCAATTACAACACTGGTGACCCCGACGTGGTTATTAGATAAATCTATTTAATGGAACAACAAACAGCTACAATAAGATCAGGTAATAATATTGAAGCCAACGACGTTGTCCACGTGAAACCATTTACAAGATAATTAATAATACAAATAAAAGAGGTACAAAAATATTGACAATAAGTACAAAAAAGTATATAAAAATAATTCATGAAACATATTACGGAAGAAAGATAAACGTAAGATTGTTTTAATGGCAAGAGATGTAACAAAGTTGAAAATAAAAGAATAAAGTTATTACAGCTCGAGTGTACTATCAAAGTCAGTTATACATACATACATAACTTCACGCCAGTTCCCTTGCGGGATAGGCACGAACAACAGAGCGCCATTTAGGCCCATTCTTACACATCTCACTTGCTTCTTTGACATTCATAACTTTCATGCTCTCTCTTCCATACCCAACTCTCGCTTCCATACGTGAGCGTAGGTACCAGCACCGCGTTGTGTATGGTAAGCTGGGCCTTCTGGCTGAGGTTCTTAGCGCCTAGAAGTCAGTTATGTTATGTTTTATTCGACATTTATGCTATAGGAAAAAGATCCAGTACTCTAGTGATTCACATTTTGGTCTTTGCAAAAAGTTTCACGTCTTTCCACTTAAAGACTGACGATATATTGCCGACTTTTTACTCTTCTAAAAATTATCAACTCCGATATTGATTGTCCAGATCTCCTAAGTAAGGTCCACTTTAATATTCCTGCGAAGTCTATATGATTTAATCAACGCATAAATGTACCTTTCAGTTTTACAAATTACAGACAAAATTCATTTCTAGAGCGAGCAAGCAATTATTTAAATAATGTAAGTAAATACGATGACATCGACCCATTTGCTATCAGTATTTCAGGAGCCGAGCGGTGTCTAAGCCTGAAATTTTTCAACAGTGACGAAACATCTCGATGCCTTTTTTACGTCTGCATGTTACTTTTAACCAATAGCTTATTCGTGAAAACCTGTCATTGGATTTTATTAATTATAGTTATCTAATGAAATTGTAATTAGATGTAGGTTTTCCATAAATAAATAAATGAAAAAATATCAACATTTATAAATAGAGTGTTACAAGAATAAATAATCCGACGTACTGGACAACGTAATCCCTAGTTAGTGCGACATTTCCCTAGTGCAAACAGCTTCTTAGATCGGAACGATTTCTCGATACGCCGTAACACAGTTTATTCAGCCGGCCTCTGTGGTTGAGCGGGCTAAGCCTTTGCCGGCCTACCTCACTACAACGCAGAGGCTCCGGGTTCAATTCCTGGTATAATAAATTTCGGAAACATATTTTCTCCGTTATTTACTATGGTCTGGGTGTCTGGGATCGGCCCCAGAGTAGTCCGTTGTATATTACCCATAACACAAGCGTAACTTGCTTAATTTGGGGATATTACAATATGTGTGTTTGTCTGCCGATTATTATTATTATTATATTCATTAAATAAATAGCTCAAAGAACAGGTTTAGGATGGATACTTTCTGGACAAATGGGGAACCAAGTATCTACAAAGGAGTGAGTTCTGAGATAAAGAGATGCAAAGAGTCTCGTTATGATGAGTGAAAAGCAAATTGTAAGGGAAAAGAAATGACTAAAAGTCAATATTAATTTGTTTTTGGAAAGAGAAAATTTCTTACCAGGCTTTCACCGTTCTTTGAATTATTATCTTAATCTTGTCAAAACATGTTTTTGGTTGTTTGATACTTACTACTAATGTTATACTAATTTGTTTATAATTTTTACAATCAAATATTGTTTATGTTGATGATAGAGTCTTTTGCTAAATGATATTAATTTATAGTTTTGATGAAAAACAGTGTTTTTCCTGGGCTGGTATGTTGAGTTTATATTTAACCTTTATTAAGTGATATTGGTAGTCAGTCGCAAAATACACCTTTATAAGTAAACACGTATTTCATTGTCAATCCTGTTACATGTCAAAACAATAGTGAACCATTAATATGCCCATCATAATCAAAATTATTATTCACAATGCTGTACAATGTAACGGCTTCTAAGTACTCGCGCCATGTGATCCACATGACTGGGCAGTTTTCGTAAAACGTGGCCAGTTATGTCGATTAAAACAACCGCCTTATATTTATTATATGTGATAAACAGTGTTCTCATCATTATATTAATATATGAAGCAAAAATTTTGTACCCCTTTTTACGAAAATTGTGCGGACGGAGGAGTATAAAATTTCTCACACTTATATAGAGGATTGCAGAAAGCTAATAATTTTTTTTTACTCATGCATAAAAAATACATTAAATCAATTAAAAAAATTACAGACACTACCATGCATTTGACACACACACGCATATTTTTGTTTATTGTTAAAGTCAAATTAACAGTGTAGCCTTGGCGAAATCTGTGATTATAGCAGTATAGTCTTTGATAACAGAACATAAATAATGTTCAAACTTATAATTTAAACTAATGATGGTCGAATTTCGACCAATAGTTTCTATTAATTCATATCACACCGTACATGTATCTACGTTATCTTATAATAGAATCGAATTTCTCAAGAATGTCACGTACAAAATATCAAGTAGATACATAAAAAATAATATCTTAAACATTTTTTCATGAAAGGAAACTTACTTTAGGTATCTTGTCCCGTCAAACTGAACTAACTTGCTCAAACAAAAAAGACTTGGAGAAAAGTTCTAAGAGAAAAAAGTTACAGAAAAAGGAATAAAATGTTGGTATATTGTTTTAAATAGTTTTTTGCTTTTCGTGATGGATTCACGTAGAGACGTGAATATCTGTTGGTCTAACTAAGTATACGCAATAATAAATAAATGTTTCTTGTAATTGAGTCAGTCTTGTGTCTCAAATAGGCTCCAGAATGATTCGGCGCATTTCAATTAAAAATTTAGGAACCAAAGCAGCAATTTTGCCTTACATTTTTATACATACATACATAACTTCACGCCAGTTCCCTTGCGGGGTTGGCACGAACAACAGAGCGCCATTCAGGCTTATTCTTACACACCTCACTTGCTTCTTTGACATTCATAGCTCTTGTCATGCACACTCGTCTGTCCTTAAGGCTCTTGGCATCATTTTTATATAAATACTATTTCGATATCTTAGAGTTAGGTTCAGAAAATATGAATATATAGTCCAAAAGTTGCACTAAAAAAGTAGCGGTATGGTCTACAATACTACTCCTGTGTCGCTTAAGCTGAGATTCAAGTCAGGTTACCAACATGATGTCGGTATTGAAAAAAACATGGTACAATACACCTTTGGGACGACATGGTGGTCACCATTACACGAACAGCGCTTTTAATTCCGGCCGTTGACCAGGACATAGTCGGAAGCGAACACGGATGAGACACCATTGCCTTATCTTCGTCGCCAGCCTATCTCCATTTACTCTTGGATGTAGGCCTCCCTAAGATTGCCCCATATATCCCGGACTTCCGCTGTTCTTATCCGAACGCTACCGGCGACCATGTCCAAAAAATCCAGTCAGAGAACATCCGAAACTATTCACTTTAGAACTCGTCTGTTTTATCTTTTTTATTGGATGAGTTCAGCAGACAGGCAGACAACCCACCTGATGGGAAGCGGTTACCAACGGCTATCGACATTTGCAACATCAAAGGTACTATAAATGTGCTGCTGCTCTCTTAACGAAGACTGGAACCTGGCCACTAATGCCGGAACACAACTCCAGGTTGTTATGATAGCATACTCTAGACCAGGGGTGGTAGCCGTCCAAACTGGCAAATACCCTACCACCTAGCTATGGGTTGTTTTGTTGCCTTTTACGACGGGCCATGCGGCTGTAGGAAATTGTATTTTTTCTCCTTTCCTGCACGGATAAAGTAGTCTTCTGTTGCCTTATTTTACGACACTTTCATGACTGTTAGGGAGACGGCAGGGCAGAAAAAGAGGAATTTTGCTAACTCCCTTCACGCATAGACAGAATTAGACGATATCGGAAATTGTCTAATCACCTCCGGCCACAGTAGATATATTACCACGAAAGAAGGCCGTCAATATGCTGCAAAAATAATGTGCCGGAACGCTGAAGTAGTCAAGTCCAGGTGTCTAATTCTGCTATTTCAATATCTTGGCATTGCGAAAATATTTAAAGTACGATTCCATTGCGAGAGTGCCAATAATTCGTATTATGGGAGCTGCATACGTCTAGTCATCGCAATGGACAACGAACTACTGGCTAGCGCAACGCGGGAGCGCGCATGTTAATAGTTGCTCTATCTCGCTCACACATCATCCTTCCTGTTCACATATTGTGCTATATATTGTACCAGCTGTACGACTCTTTAATATTTGTACTTAAGGTTACCGTTTCCAAAATCAGCACTCGACAGTGAATACTACTCTCTACCATCTGAATTATCTTTTAACCTCTACCTCTCGCCGCTACAGTATTGAACTAAATCTACAATATCTTCTCGATATCGTCGCGGCAGAATAATAGCAGAAAAAAAATGGCGTTAGCCGAAATGAATATTGAAAACCTACCAAAGTTTTAAACATTTATTCGCGAGTTTTTGCTTATAAATATTTATAAAAAAAACATTGGAATTAACAGAATACCTAAATCAAGAAAATGTACGATTGAGACGATAGTGTACGGCGATTTTGACGAGATAGTAATAGTATAATTGGGCCCCTGGATGCTTTCCAGCTCGATGCACGGGTGACCTATGCAACTTCGCCAATACGGCTTAGATGAGAAAAGCAGAAGACTAGGCTATGTATCCTACATCTGTCATCACCACATCAGCATTAGACAGCAATTAGCTGACGATGTATCTTTTAAATCCATATTTCGTCTCAACACACGTGTGCCGAGATATAATGATTATTATGTACGTAAGTATACAAGCAGCTACGCCGTAGCCTGTCGTAGCGCTACGCTAAGCGTAGAACGCCATTCCACTTATCTTTTATGATGAAAATGATTTATTTCCTCCGCCTCAGAACGTGACGATGGCACGGATTTCGGCAAAGAGGGGGTTTTATAAACATGTTTATTCAACGAATAGGTTATTACGTCATTTACTCCACTACCACATGGCAATATGAATATGAGTTTCATTTTAGTTTGTGTGTTCTGTTTATATATTGCACGAAATTTCTAGACTTCGTAAGATATTTTACCCCATTTACATCTGCAGACAAAAACATCATAACTTTTTTTTATTTTTTATTGCAGGAGATCAGCAGACAGGCAGATGGCCCACTTGATAGAAAGCGGTTACCATCGCTTATAGACATTTGCAACAGCAAAGTTGCTACAAATTCGCTGCTGCTATCTTAAAGGAAACTGGAACCCATTATTGACACTATATGTAGGTCAAGGTTACGAAGAGTACACTCGTTCATGTCGGATAGACCGGTGTCACTCACCGGTAATCTTGATATGCAAATTTCTTAACGATGTTTCCCTTAACTGTTAGTGTTAGGTATGAGATGTGTCTTAATTTTCGCAACTTAATTTTATGTTAGCTGGTAACAAATAAATTAGAAAAATCAATTCATTTTAAGTTTGTACGCCGCGTTCCCAACAAATTCCAACAATAGGGGAGCGGACAGCCAAATCAATTGAAATACTTTTACTTACAACACATTACTGCCTTATTGATTTTTTACGAAAGTACCTATTTATGACGTCATAACTACGTCCAAGTAAAACAGTCATATAGCTCATTGAATATATGATTGTTTGAAAAGTAATTAAAATTACGTGATCTGAAAAAATCGGGGTAGAGTAATGCCTAGCGCACACGTACCAAACTCAAAGGGCGCGGGTTCGAATTCTGGCCGGAACGCATGCATCACTTAAGCAGTTTCCTAATCTATTGTATATATTGCTATAATTACCAGGTGCTAACAGCGATGAAGGAAACCATCGGGATTAAACCTGCACATAGAGATAACCGATGTGTCAAACCTGCCAAGCCCACTTAGATAGCGGGTATAATGTCCGTCTCCTATAGTGGAAGGCCCGAGCCCAGCAGTGGGACATTTATGGGCTGTTATTATACATCGTGATATTTTAAAAGTTATAAAGTAAAAGTTTATTTTAACACCTGTTCTTTTATATTTTTTTACTAGCTGCGCCCCGCGGTTTCACCCACGTTATATTTTGGATAATTCACACTATATATTTATAAATTATAGCCTATGTGTTATTCTGATGTGTAACCTATGTTATTGTAAAGTTGCATCAAAATCCATTCAGTAGTTTTTGCGTGAAAGAGTAACAAACATTCTTACAAACTTTCGCGTTTATAATATTAGTAGGATTGCACGAGTTCAGTAGACAGGCAGACGGCCTACCTGGTGGAAAGCGGTTACCATCGGCTATGGACATTTGTAACACCGAAAGTGCTACCAATGTCCTGCCGCTCTCTAAAGGAAGACTGGAACCTGGCCACTAATGCCGAAATAAAACTCAAGGTTGTTATGGCGGCATACACTAGACCAGGGGTGGTATCCAGTCGGGCAAATACCCTACCACCTGGCGGTGGGTTGTTTTGTCGCTTCTTACGACAGGTTGCCCCGCCGCAGGAAATTGTACTCTTTCTGCGTTCCAGCACGGATCAAAAGTATGAAAATTTCTTATAATGTTACAACTTAGGTTCCGACAAAAACAAATTCCACTCTTAATCTGTAAAAAAAAAACACATTTTATTATCTGTCGGCGTTTGAACTAATCGTATTCCTTTTATAATCGTCTTCTTTTGTTTACTTATTGCGGAGCGCAGCCTATTGTCATTAGCCAGGTGTTACGGATTATGAGTACAAGCTGATTCTAGGAAATTGTGTCGACGCTTGCCAGGCGGGCATATTTGCATTTGTGCAGTATAAAACGATGGCCTGATGGAGAGAGAGGGCAGTTGAGCGAGAACCACGATCAAGGCGTGACGTGTGTACATTCGGGAATCTAATATTGACGGACTTTGCGCGTTTTATTGAATTACGACCTTCTACATTACGTTTGGATTTGTTGTGTTCAGTTATATTTGTACCTGTGTTATACGTGTTTGTATCGTTCTAAGAAACTCTATAATAATTCCAACGGCATTTTAATTCGAGTCCCGCTAAACTCGTAACAATAATATGTCTATGTCAACATCCCTACCGGCTCTGTCTTTAACAATTTTCTCTTTACACACGTCGAAATGATCAATTTTAATAAAAACATTAACCATAACAAATCGTATTACGTTTCTTTTTGTCAAAGTATTCCCAAATCCCGTCGGCACCAATCTCAGTCGATCCCTGCAAATTGCCTAAGTCAATACCGAAAAGGCTGAATGTACGTCTGTTTGCCGAATTTAAAGGCTCAGTTGCCGAAACACTGGTGCTCCTAAAGCCGAATATTTTGACGGTATAACATTGTTCTTTTTTTTTTATTACTACATGATTCGGCGCCAAATATTTTCCGGATCAAATCAAATTACTTGATATTCGATTATATGTACTACTAGCTTCTGCCCGCGACTTCGTTCGCGTGGAGTAGTTAAAAAGTAAGTTCAAAACACCCCGCGATTTTGAAACATTTTTTATTGGTGCTCCACTCCTTTTGGTCACAGCGTGATGATATACAACCTATAGTCTTCCTCGATAAATGGGCTATCTAACACTGAAAGTTTTATATATTAGTATAAGATAAAACTCTGTCTTTTTTAACTATCCCACGGGAACTCTTTAATTTTTCGGGATCAAAAGTGTTGTACCATACAAAATTTCATCTAAATCGGTCCAGTCGTTTCGGAGATTAGCTCGTACAAACAGACAGACAAACAGAGAAAAAGAAATCTAAATTAGTTCAATTTCACTTCTTATATCCCCCTGACTCGGTTTTTAGCATTTTTTTTCATTGTACAGAAGTTTGACCTCTGTAGTTTTATTATATGTATGTATATAGATTATTGTCATTACTGGAAATTTTTTGTGACTTAATGCAGTTCTAGGTATAGGAATTATTGATCGAGTGGGATCTCTGTTCTTGATTCTCGAATATATTTGGTTTCTATACACTGACAAAAAAGTCGTGATAGCCGGAACACATTCAGAACTTAGGCAGTTTTGAGACCTAATGTGCATATTGTTACAATCCGGTAGTTGACAGTATGAAAAATATAGGCAGATTTTTATACATATCGTAGATTACGATCTATACATGTCATACATAAATTGTTTTAATTAAAATAATAAATACTAATTTATATTTTTGAGAAATAAAATTGTTACATTGCAGCCATTAGTCACGTGACAATGAACGCCAATCAGAGCGCGTGACGTCATAGTGTGCAAAACATAGCAAGTTGCATTGAGATATAACATGTCTAGAGAGAGCATTGCTAACAAACAACAACGCCAAAAACGGCATCAAAAACGCGAAGCGTTGCTAAATTCACTCTGCGTTTTCGGGATATCAGGAAAAAAATATTACCCCATTTTTAATAATTAAATATTTTTTTATGTAAGTGAAAAGTTTAAATGATCGTTATGATTGAATCGCTTTGTGTGGTATAATTTAATATTAGTCAGAGGTTTTAGTTTTTTTTAAATAAAGTATTAGCAACAAAAGTTGTGTGTCTTGGAACGAACCATAAAAAAATACATGCACAAATGAATTCATAACACATTTTAGCACAATTAGTAATTTTAATTCGCAATAAAATGCCTGTACAGATATTAGTACATATTTATAAGTCTGTTAATTACCAATACTAATGTAATAATTCTAAAAAAAACTATTCATAATGGCAAATTATTTTTGTGTTACACATCATGTTCACGAAGGTTATTAGATGACTATTTATAACCCAAAGATTATCCTGCGCTAAAAGTCAATGAAATCATTTGTAATAGTGGATTTGGAACGATTCGATAGGTTCATATTGGGTAGTAGGCTTTATGTATAATCCAAAGTTTATATCAGTAGTAGGAACTACGGGGTAGGTACACGGGATAGTTTAATGCAGGGACTTAAGAGCAGCTAAACCACTTGAAAAGGACTATTATAGAAATAAAAATATTCATATCCAAAAGTTTTTATTCAAACTAGTTCAGTTTGATTATTTTCTGAACTAAAATTTGTTTTTTATCATATTAATATATTAAATTATTTCTTTATTAAGTATTAATGGAGATGCAGCTAATAGAATATAGACAAAATTAATATCTTAATTATGACAATAAAGAGTTATCTATAATATTACTAGCGGCCCGGCGCGGATTCACCCGTGGTCTGTCCCGCTCCCATGGTATAAAGCGTCATGTTACATAGCCTATGACACTCTCTGTTAACGTAGCTTTCCAACAGTAAAATAATTTTTAAAATCGGTTTAATAGATCCCGAGATTACCCCCTACAACGTCACAAACTTACAAACTTTACCTCTTTATAATATTAGTACAGATAACTCCGACCGAAGCATCTGCTTTAAACGATATTCAATTTTTTTTACATCCTCTTTGACGATATTTGCAGCACACATTCTGTCAATTCTACATCAAACGTCATAAGGTTACATTACAAAGTTTATATTGTCCAAAGCGCTAAGGTTAGATTAGAAATAATTTTATATGATGGTTAAGTATTCTTAAATTTTCTAATTATCCTTCACACAACTTACATCTTATCGGTCACGATCATATATAATTATTTTAGGTACTTTATTTCAATACAATTGTGCCGTTGATAAGAAAATATAAAAAACATAGTGTAAAAATATCTCCAAAAATTATTCAAAATACTTCCTTTCAAAATCCATCTCTTTGTCCAACAATATGCTACAATTGGATCTGTAGGAAGTCTAAAACGTAATATAAACTAGTTTAAGAAAACCGGATACACAAATATTACATGTCTGTTTTCTATAGATTTTTTCAATTATACATATTTCATAAATAAAAAAAATCGTAACAAAAGTCCCCAAATTTTGGAAAATAAGTCACACTTCTCACCTGACAACATCAGTCAATTCGATAACCTTGAAAATGTCGAAATTAAATTTCACGTTTTTACAAAGAAATCATGAGAAAAGTGTTAAGTTTTCCGATTAGATGACATCTCATCCTTATCCTTTCCCGTTTTAAAATAGTTCCGACACATTTTAATAGCGCAAGCCGGCATAATATTTTTTTTTGCAAGAGCTCTAACCAGTAAAGTAATCGAAACGACACTAACAGGCGTGGGAAGCCACTGAAGCCAGTGCACCAATTTTGGTGCACTGTTTTTGGGCCGTTTTTGTGCAATTGATGCGTGATCTAGACGTTTATATGATCTAAGGCAAGTTGATAATGAATTCTCAGTGAAAATTCATCGTTTTCCAGTAATTTTGCTGTAAAATAATAGTATTTCCATTGTTATACACTATGTTTATACGACTACAACAACCAGTTATAATAAAGGCAAGTTGTATAAAAGCAAATGCCAATAATTTGCCAAAAATCGATGTTGTTATGCTGGGTGCCTTTTTCGCAACTAACACGAATTTGTGCTTTGCAGAATTCCACATTAAAACTTCTGTGTAAGTATATAACATTAAACAATAGCACCTAATGTTAAAATTGTGATTAAGATATGGCAAAGTATTATTTTTTAATAATTAATTTTGAGGTTATGATAATTTTAATATTCGTAAATGTTGATGCTAATGGTGAAATTTCTTTTGTAGATCATCGCCAGTATGTTATTGAGATGACGCCATAAGTTATGTGCAATTGAAACGTGATGGCAAACTCCTGTATTGTAAAGTGTAAAATATGCCCAGATCATAAAGTGCTGTATGCAATTCTGCGGATTGTTATTGGAAAAAATCGAAGCTATCACAACTGTGAACCAGTTTAAAATATGTAGTAGTAACCCTAGTTTACCATCAAATGTGCTCATAAGTTTTTAGAAGGACAAAAAATGAAACTTGAGGATTGTGCATTGTTTAAATATCAACATAATTCTGTTCTCAGTGATACAGCCAGCGCTTTAATATATCAAATTGTTTTAAAATATAATGAAAAATTATATTTTTAAGAAATGCAGTAATATCAGATGCGGTTAAAAAATTAAAAATTTTAAGTGGAAACAAGGGACCAATTTAAAAGCAGTCTAGCATGAATTAAGATATGGATGGATAACAGCATCACAGGCTTTTGAAGTAAGTAGATGCAGGACCCACAGTTAGAGAAAATTTGGAGCTGAAACTTCATAAAAAAAATTAAGAAATGTGGTCTCATATTAAGTCAACAATATCCAATGACTGCTGGTTCACCGGATGGTACATGTGAAAATTGCATAGTAGAAATTAAGTGTGTCTACAGTACAAACCATATTCAAATTATATTAAAGATGGGAAGACTACAAACAAATATAAATGTATTTGACTGCTGTGTGTGGAAACATGTATATTTTGTGTAGCGGATCTAGATTTTTCTAATAGTAAAAAATTTAAACTTTCTGTGTAGCAATCAGTTATGAATATGTTAATGATCTTATTACTGACAGTTTGTTACCATTTTGGAAATGCCATGTGTATCCATTACTTTATCAAAGCATATAAAGTAACCACTAGGTAGGTTCTGATCTCCTCATTTTATAATAAAATAAAACAAAATGATTTTGGAGTTTCATTTAATGAGGCAATCTTATAAATTAACTAAACTACCATGCTCTAGGGCTAGGGTAACTAGATTAGTTCATGACTACTTAAGGCCGGTTCCTATATCTTACTATTCACTCACCCAACCGTCAGTTGAATTGTGACATTATTTATATGGAGCTTATGTCAAATTTTAAGCTATGGTAAGGTAAATGAACTCTTATAAGATATAGGAACCAGCCATTAGTGGACTTATCATGAATAAAGTAAAATTGTTCATGGAAAGAGTATTTATTTACATATTTTTTATTTGTATGAAAGATTTGATCTAGATGTGTTGAGTGGAATGGTGACAGTGAGGACTCATGTGAGTAACGGATGAAGTATATAAAGACAGTGTCACAGTGACTTCTTCCATTATTAATTTCTTTGAAACTGTGCTTATACTGGATCCAGATGGCCTTAATGTTTTCACAGAATATTTCACTTAAAATGGAAATGAAGAAACTGATTTTTGTGAAGACTACTAGTGATCCTGCCTGGTCCACAGTCTGGCTTAGCTTAATACTGGATTGAGTAGCTTCTATATTTATGTGTCATCAGTACTTAAACAGATTTATTTGCTGTTCTAAGACCTTGTAAACCTTCTTCCTGGGGTAAAACTGAAAATAAATTGACAATATTATTATTAGATTGTTTCAAGAAAATGAATATTAGGACTACATACTATTAATGTAAGAACCTGTGGTTGTGTTAGAAGTATTTTCAAGAATTAAACTAGCACCACTGGTACTGGCTAATACAGTATTACTTTCAACTGATTTATTTACACACTTTCTTAATAGCATCATCTTTTCTTTTTTATTGTATATAATTATAAGGTCGATTTAGACTGCTACAAGTTCGCTTTCTTCTATCTGTCTTACAATCAAATTTACTAGGTAAACAGCTTGGTTTCAAACGTAAGTGTGATACAGATCCCATTATTTGATATTATACGTAATTTTCCATATCATTTGGTAACGTAGAATTATAAATAGGGCTGATAAACACTTACATCAAAATGATCTTCACAAAAATGTGGCCACTTTCTCCTCATTTGTTTACCCCTTAGACACGTAAAAAAACAGTTTCTGTGGTGTTTTTATCGTTGTACTGATACACTGCGGTACTGTACAGTGTTTGTAATAATTAGTATTCATTTATTATTATGTATTTTTTAAACTTTTGATAACTCTTCAACCAAACAGATGTTTGTTTTGCACACCGTGACGTCATGCGAGACGCCATGACAGCTTGACGCGTTTTCGTTACGAAATGTCAAAATATTTATAAAATTCCTAAATAAAATATGTTCATGTTGTTTTTTTACTGAAATATTAATATTTTGGCTAAAATAGACCATAAGGCACAATATAAACCTGTTTCTCAAAAAGTGTCAAGTACCGAATTACCACGTGTTAACAACGGTCAAGGAAAATATCGTGATGCCACCTGCATAACGAGATAACCGATGTGTCAAAACTGCCAAACAGCCTTGGATAAGCGTGGCGGGTATACTTTCCGTGCCCCTATAATGGGAGGCCCGAGCCCACCAGCTGCATTTATGGGTTGTTGTTATTTATTTATTATTACGCTGAAAAACATTTGAAATGTTCTTTTACAAATATACCGATTTGTAATATGTATAAACCTGCTGGAGTTAATAATTTTTGTTGTCTAAATAGTGGTCTGCAAGAAGTAATTGGACTTACTCTACACATGGCTCTCAAGCAGTTTTTTTGGACAATAAATTTGTAGAAACTATCATGCGTGATAAGAGCTCAACATAGATACAGTCTATTGATATAATACTAATGCTCGTTTATATCAGTAGTCTGCACGACAATAACATCGTGAAGAAAGAAAAAAGAAACGGAGCAAATATAATAAAACTATGTTTTTAATAGTTTTAAGCGCGGCATTTCATTTGACTTGTATTATCACTTTTCAGTAACCGTGATCACGGAGGACAAATATGTCAAGTGACAATGAGTATTCTTGAAGTCTTATTTCTTTTATTTTTTTTATTGCAGAAGTTCAGCAGATGGGCAGACGGGCCACTGGATGGAAAGCGGTTACCATCGCCTATGGACATTTGCAACACCGAAGGTGGTACAAATGCGCTGCTGCTCTCTTAAGGGAGACTGAAACCTGGTCGCTAATGCCGGAACACAACTCAAGGTTGTTATGGCGACATGCTTTAGATCAGGGGTGGCAGCCATCCAGTCAGGCAAATGCCCTACCACCTGACTGTGGGTTGTTTCGTCCCCTCTTACGATAGGCCGCCTGAGGAAATTAATTTTATTCTTTCTCCGTTCCTGCACGGATAGATTATTTAGCCTACCGCCAACTTGTGTAAGCGTCATCGAAACTTCGAATAATAAATCAATAAACATGAATATAAAAACCACAGACACAATAGAGAGAATGACTCTAATTAATTATTTGATAGCAACACATTTAAATATGTTACCAAGGTAACATAAAGAATGGGTCGAAACTGGCCCGGTGACTTCCAAACGCCCCTTACAGTCACCCCGCTCCTCACACTCAAAGTCTTTTTATCATCTCCAAAAATATGCAACACTTTCAGATACACATAAACAATTTCATAGACTTTAAATTAAAAAAACAAATGTTGCACTTACTCAGTTTTTTGAAGATCTTAGCGTCTGACGAACGATAGAACAACTGTGTGTAAATACTACAAATTTCTTGAAACTACCTAGTTACGCACTGGTTTTTTGATTGTCTCGTCGCGTTGGCAAAAATGGCAGAATGGATCACGCAATAAATATAAGTAACCCTCTATTGACAGAGGATAGGATACAAGAGAGGACTCACCGATTTTTTTTTGTCTTGATGCCGATGACGGAAGCCAGGAAACACAGCACTTCTTGATTTTTATAGTTTATGAATAATTTGCACAGCACTTTTAGTAAGGGTAGCAAGAGGGTGGCGCACGCGCACGTAATTGTTCCGCCGTAACGGATCGACGACTGGGCCGTCCGCTAGGTGGCGCGGCATTCATAATTTTGACGAATTATGAGATAAGGAAAGGGTTATTAGGAGCTGCAAAGGTATGAAGGAAAGGCATATAGAAGGCACTCGTATTATTACGTGATCCAATTCCTTAACGTATGACCAATACACTACCTTCAATTAAATGTTCGCAATCTAAAATGTCCAGCAACTTGTTAATACGTGTTACAGATGCCACCAAAACGTTTAGTAAATATAACAGTAACGTATTGACTAATTAACCTTGTTACCCACTGCAACAGATCAATAAACATCTGCCTTAAAATAGCTATTGTTTCATGATATTTAACAAAATCTATTAAATTATGACATTATTATACGAGTAATTACTACAATTGTAGCTTCATAATATCTCCTATTAATATATATTATCTGCCATAAATTTATGTTGCCAACACCTGTTCATTTTCATTATTTAGTTTTATTTTTTTCTTATAGGTATTATTTACTCTATGGGAGCCTAATCTAATTTATCACCGCATGTTGTGGCTTGAAGAGAAGAAGCAGCGCAAGAAACTCTTCAACAACATGCCTAACTCTAATAATGTTCATTAATATTAAAATAAAAGGTAAGGAAAGGAATGCTCCTGTGGTCCGGGCATGTGGAAAGAATGCATGATGAAAGATGTCAGGAGCCTTAAGAACAGACGAGCGTGCATGACAAGAGTTATGAATGTCAAAGAAGCAAGTGAGGTGTGTAAGAATAAGCCTAAATGGCGCTCTGTTGTTCGTGCCTACCCCGCAAGGGAACTGGCGTAAAGTTATGTATGTAATACTAAAATAGATTCTCTTGTACTCAGTACCTGGTACTCTTTTTTCATGTTCATTAATTTCACGTGCTTCTACGAGAGCATTATCAAGAGTTAATCCTGGGAATTCCTTTCCGCAAAATGATTCTTAGACTCCTCTAACACGGTATTAACGTCTTAGAATAAAAATATAGCAACCGACTCCAGAAGTCTATTAACGCCGTTCTAAGCACAAAGTGCACACTAAAAATTCATTTAGAACTTTCTAGAGATAATTCCTAACTTTAACAGCATTAGTGTAATGTTTTATGACAGTTTAAAATGGCCTTTGTTAACTTTGCGTTACAGTTAAAATGAATCTTGGCTTATTTTCCGACTTCATTGAATTTCATTGAAATAATGTTGAAACTTATTTAAGACCTGTAGGATATCCGTTAGAGAAAGAAAGTAACCGACATAGGTCATAAAATTTGAAAGCCGAAGTGGTAGTGGGCTGGCGCCGAGTTTTAAGGTGTTTCCCTTAAGTTGGAGACGGCATAATATTTATTTTGTTATTGTATGAAGCCTGCAAACAGGCAGAGAGTCCACCTGATATAAAGTGACTATCGAAATTGTGGGGATTTATGTTATGCTGGTGACACGTCGCTCACGGAAGTGTCGGGTAGTGAGAGAGAAAATTAAACACGGTACGTCTGCACTATACTGGCGTATATTCGCGACTGGTATGGGGCCAGTGTGGCACTGTGGCTAACACCTCAGGACCTGATGTCGCCATTTTTCATAGTAAAAGTAATGTAATTAATGAAGCCGAATTTTAACTTCTGTAGCTTAAAGTAACCAAAACGGTAAAATATCACTATAAATATAAAAAAAATATTATATAATTTTATTTTATTGAATTATTTATTCATAAACATAAAAACTACTATATTGTTATGTGCGTCCGGGGGTAAGTACTTGGGATTGGAAAGAAACCCCAGTTTTTTAACTAAATGCTTTTATTGACTTACACAGCCGTACGTGAGTCTTCTCTGCAGGGTTGCCCCTTCAGGCACAACTAACAATGCACTGTTCTGACGATAAGATGTCTCACTCACAATACCGTCGTCGATATTGCGTAGACCACCACCTGCTACAGCAGTGCTCATCTCCGAATTTACCGCGCGTAGTTCGCTTCTGGATCTCCTCTTAAACTATGCTAAACTCCTCCTTCACTCAACTGCCCACTTAACTTTTCACTAAACTCGTCACTGTCTTGTACTAAACTTCCGACGCTCTCGTATCGCACTTATCGCTTCGCTGTCTTTCATTAAACTACTCCGTAGACGCTCCTTACCCGCTGCTTATATACCCGGAAGAGTCTTTTGGAACCCATGATTTCGATCTTCTTTCCGTTATTCTTTTATTCTGTCCATTTCTAAACATCTATCTATCTCTGTCTTTTCCTTCCTGAACCCCCTATTTTAGAATTTCGATCTTCATTTCGTTATTGTATTGTTCATCGTCTATCCCTTTCCAAAATATATCTGTCCTTGTCTTTTCCTTCCAGAATCTTCTATCCTTTTCTAAAAGTCTTGAGACCGGCTTACGCTGCCAGAAAGTTTTACCCTTGGTCGCCACAATATTTATAATAATTTATTGTAGCAATTTAGTTGGCATCGACTTCAGAAACCCTAGTAAATATTTAGTTTTTGCTTCTTAGTTACTATTTGTTTTAGTTACTAGTTGGTTTAATTCGTGCTACATAACTTTACACTTGTAAGTTACACATAATTATGTTATCCCTAGCAAGATAGCTTTTCGAATGAAGAAACGTTTTATCCGTGCAGGAACGGAGAAAGAATACAATTTCCTGCGGCCGGGCAGCCTGTCGTAAGAGGCGACAAAACAACCCACAGCCAGGTGGTAGGGCTTTTGCCCGACTGGATGGCTACCACCCCTGGTCTAAAGTATGTCGCCATAACAACCTTGAGTTGTGTTCCGGTATTAGTGACCAGGTTCCAGTTTCCCTTAAGAGAGCAGCAGCGCATTTGTAGCAACTTTGCTGTTGCAAATGTCCATAGGCGTTGGTAACCGCTTTCCATCAAGTAGGCCGTCTGTCGATCTACGTATTCATGCTGTTTGTCGTTAAGGAGTTTTGTTGTACGCTATTACATTCCAAGTGTTATGAGGCCTGCGCACGCAGCCGCACGTACGCGTTAAGTGTACTAATGCTGAACTGACAAACTCTGTCCCTACAAAGCCTAAGAACGTTTACAACACCACGTACAGCGGGGTGCCGGTCTCTAAGCGGACTGGAATTTGATTACTATAGTCGGTACACAACTCAAGGTTATTGTGTGTTCATTTATCAATTTCCGTTCCTCCCGGTTAAAAAGATTTTATATGAAAAACTAATGCGGTCGGTGGACCCCCGTCAGAAACGAAGTGCCTTACGTTAAAACTCAAATATTCATTTATTCAAAAGTGTATAATATTATAACATTCTAAACATGACGTGTCTGTACATTGAAGCTATTAAAAAAATTGGAATCGACTACATAATCGATGGAGAACACGATGCAATTTTTTTTTTAATTTTTGTTTGTTTCTTTGTTGTGATTTCGATGCGGTTTTCACTGGTCGACAGCAAACTTTTAAACTAAAATCTGCGCTACTTTTATTCTGAGAATCCCGCTGGGTTTTTTTTCTAGGAATGATTTTAAATGGCCACATTTAAAAAATCTAATTACAATGTGATTTTTCACTGATCGATAGCAAATTTTAATGTAATAAAATGTGTGATATTTTTATCCCTAGAATCACGTGTCAATTTTCCCGGGAGCAGTGTATAGTTGTTCCGGATGCTTAAAAATCAGCTTATTCCGACACAGTTTTCACAACAACGATAGCTTACATTCTGTTTTAAATGCTGCGGTACTTTGTGTTCTGGGAATCCTGCGGGCATTTCAAGTCAAGTGTGGACGAAGTCACGGGCAAATCCTAGTTAAATATAAAGCAGTAAATGACATAAAAACTTGAAAGAACTTCGTCCTAAGAAATCTCGTTAGTTGTTTAGAAAATATCAAAGGCAACTCTAACAGTATGTATGTATTAATTCGTTTCATTTACAGATATTTTTTTTTTATTGCAGAAGATCAGCAGACAGGCAGACGGCCCACTTGATGGAAAGCGGTTACCATCGCCTATGGACATTTGCAACACCAAAGTTGCTACAAATGCGCTGCTGCTCTCTTAAGGGAGACTGGAACCTGATCACTAATGCCGGAACACAACTCAACGTTGTTATCGCGACATACTTTAGACCAGGGGTGGTAGCCATCCAGTCGGGCAAATGCCCTACCACCTGGCTGTGGGTTGTTACGTCGCCTCTTACGACAGGCCGCCCGGCCGCAGGAAATTGTATTAGATAAACTGAATACTAACCTGCAGTAACTAATCTACATATGTGAGCGATGTTGTAATGTAATAAACTTCTGTACCACACTTAATTGATGCATTATTGAACGTTATTAGATCTCATATAAAAATGTTTTTGAGTATGTAGTAGTAAGATAAGACTACCCAATGCTCATATTACTGTCTCTATTTATTTGTAACTTACATTTTTTTGTTCGATACATTACGATACGGGGTTTACTTAAAAAGTTATCTTAATCGAAGCCAGCAGTACGTTGATTACAACTCTATTGTTGCAAATATTAATACTCCAATTACAGGATTGGTTTGATTGGATTGATCACTTCTTCAGGTGATTAAAAGGTTGATGCTTACCTCGGGCAACGGATCAGTATGGCGATCCAACGAAGATACGTAGCCAGCCTTCTGGGCACCTTACCCATAGAAGACGGTGATCTAGGCTCGGTAATCTTACTTATAGTCTTGAGGGATTATGGGTAGAATACAATACAAATAAGTTAAGTTTTCTTTTATTGTATACGATTATTTATAAATTTCTTCAGCTTATCTATACTATAATAATATTATAAAGAGGTAAAGTTTGTGACGTTGTAGGAGGCACTCTCTGGATCTACTAAACCGATTTTAAAAACTCTTTTACTGTTGGAAAGCTACGTTAAAAGGGAGTGTCATAGGCTATATAACATGACGCTATATACCACGGGAGCGGGACAGAGCGCGGGTGAAACGGGTATCCAAGTCTATATGTAAGTATTTATCCGTGCAGGAACGGAGAAAGAATACAATTTCCTGCGGCCGGGCGGCCTGTCGTAAGAGGCGACAAAATAACCCACAGCCAGGTGGTAGGGTATTTGCCCGACTGGATGGCTACCACCCCTAGTCTAGAGTATGCCGCCATAACAACCTTAACTTGTGTTCCGGCATTAGTGACCAGGTTCCAGTCTCCCTTAAGAGAGCAGCAGCGCAATTGTAGCACTTTTGGTGTTGCAACTGTCCATAGGCGATGGTAACTGCTTTCCATCAAGTGGGTCGTCTGCCTGTCTGCTGAACTCATGCAATAAAAAAAAATAAAAAAAATGTTTTACTGCACTGTTTTAGTTAGCAAAGTATTATTCCCAACACTGTAGTGTAAACACTGTCAAAACTCGTAAAGATCTGTTGACAAAATACAACACACGTTCAACCTTTTGAATGCAATTCGAACCGTTTCCAAAAACAATCATTCGGTTTTGTGTTTTATCAAGCTCTTATACAAACACGAATACATTTGCTCTGTCGAAAAAAAACATTGTTTTCACAAACAGTCATATTATTTTGTGTACCTATATTGTTACGAGTTGCAAGACTCGAATTAAAATGCCGTTGGAATTATTATAGAGTTTATTAGAACTATACAAACACGTACAACAACCTACAAATATAACCGAACGCAACAAGTTCAAACATAATGCAGAAGATCGTAATTCAATAACACGCGCAAAGTCCGTCACTAAATAGATCACCGAATGTACACAAGTCTCGCCTTGATCGTGGTTCTCGCTGGACTGCCTCCTCCCTCCATCGAGGCATTTCTTTATACTGACTTTCCTAGAATCAGTTTAAATCCGACACACCTGGCTAATGACTGCCATAAAAGATTACAATACACAATGGGCTGTTTTCTAATCACAAATTCTAAACACAAAGTAAACAACAAAAGTCTAAATGCCGAAAGGTAATAAAATGTTTTTCTACAGGTATGCAGGTGTAAATTTGCCTTTGTCGGCGTCTAGGTCGTAACAATATACACGAAGTATTTATACACTCGTGTTACCTTCAGTCCTTTAATCATTGTGCTATCATTATTTTGTTTTCCACACGGAATATGCTGAAAATTGATATCTTATGTGACAATTATCGCTTATTGTGTGAAAATGAAGCAATTTTAGTTGGATCACACCCTTCTAAAAGGTTTTATGGCCTCGTATCAAAGACTTTTAAGCCAAATTGTATTTATCAATTGCTTAAATCTTCTTTTCATCTTAGTTTCATGCTCTACATATAGTTTTATGTATGGCGGTAATCCTTAATTCCAAACCTGATTTCAACATATTATGGCATATAATGAAGTCGTGGAAGGCCACGACACACCTTCCATGATCAAATTGATCGTGTACTAGCGGAGGGTGATGTCAGGAGCCTTAAGAACAGACGAGTGTGCATGACAAGAGTTATGAATGTCAAAGAAGCAAGTGAGGTGTGTAAGAATGGGCCTAAATGGCGCTCTGTTGTTCGTGCCTACCCCGCAAGGGAACTGGCGTGAAGTTATGTATGTATGTATGTATGTATGTATGGCATATAAATGCATATATATATATATATATATATATATATATATATATATATATATATATATAATATGATTTATTTATTTATAAATGGCCCTTTTTTCTATTATTAATCTATAGAGAGCCATAGTTAACAAAACAATTTCTGAGGAGTATATAAATATAGACGGATTGGAAAAAAAATAAAAAAATGTGTGTTTGTGCAGTTCACACGCAGTACTCACAGATAATTCTTCTCTAGCTTTTATTAAAGTAAATTTAATTCCTTTACTCTAGACCTGTCAACATATTATAATTAAAAATAAACTTCCTAAGTATCACTTTCAATTTTTCACTGTTTTAGTTTAAAAAATCCAATTATCAGTTTTATTTCGGTAAATTTGGCCTATATTTAATCATCGGTCTTATTGACTCTCTACTCTGTGCTGCACATTGTAAAACTCGTATCTCATTCTCTTGCAGGCTTAGTCCTATAGATTTATGTGTTTATCTCTTTTTAATCTAGCTTTTTCGTTTCATCGAGTTCCAAATCACAACGATTCTAAAGACGTTTCACTTCAAAATTAAAAAAAAAAACAACAAGAGTTCGACTACCGCTATTCAAGGTATTAAACCTTATAGATAAAGTTAGAACTATAAGTGAGACATCAAATCTTACACAAATATAAAAAAAAAATCAACAAACTTATACCTAGTTAAATTATGGCAAATTTCATCTCTTTCAAGAAAGTAGGTGCTATATTATTAATTACATTTTTATGTCATAAAGCTACAACTCTTCGTAAGTTAATATAATATTAATAGTGTCCCTAGAAGGTCGTTCAGACCTTGATAAAGGTAGCGAACGGGTTCAGTTATTGCGTAATGAGTTTGAATAAAACAAATTCAGTTGTGTCACTGAATAATATTCGTAACGCTTTATTATTGTTGTGTCAGACTGCCAGACGCGGTACTTTTTCATCTATCTGTAAGTAAATATATTTAGAAATATAGCACTACAGAATTAGGTACAGAGTACTGAGCTCAGGTAACTGTTTTCTACGAGTAGTTCGCTCAGAAGTCTGGCTAAGTTATCTGGATCGATCGTAATACTGATCCGCTGCTCAATTAATAATTAATAAGTCATATCGAGTAATTTGCTTAGAAGTCTGGCTACGTTATCTAGCTGAATCGCAAAACTGATCCATTGCTCAATTAGTATAATTAATAAATACATACATACATAACTTCACGCCAATTCCCTTGCGGGGTAGGCACGAACAACAGAGCGCCATTTAGGCTTATTCTTACACACCTCACTTGCTTCTTTGACATTCATAACTCTTGTCATGCATGCTAATAAATCATATGCTATATATAAAAAATCGTGGTAGCGTAATGGCTAGCGCACGCGTCCCAAACTCAAAGGGCGCGGGGTCGAATCTTACCCAGACCCATGCACCACTTAGACAGTTTTCTGACCTAATATGCATATTGATACAATTACCGCGAGCTAACAACGGTGAAGGAAAACATCGTGATGAAACCTGCCAAACCGCCTTGGACTTCAGTGGTGAGTATACTGTCCGTTTCCCAATAGTGGGAGGCCGAAGCCCAGCAGTGGGACGTTATGGGCTGTTATTATAGGTACACAATTCACCTTAAAAAATTTAAACTAATTTGACGTACATAGGTTCACAACGCCCTTGGTGTTGCAAACGTTCATAGGTGACGGTGACCACTTCTCATCAGGTAGGCCGTCTGCTGTTTTCCAGATTTTGGCATTAAAAAAATGTCACCATATGATTTTTTTAAACAGGATGTCATTAAATTTCTTCGATGCCAGCAGCATCTTAGTAACCACCTTCCATCAAATGGGCCGTCAGCTTGCCTGCTGTATTCCAGCAATAAAATGTATATCACTTGATACTTATATCTTAAATAGGTACTTATACGTGTAGTTAACTATTGGTAAAACTTCCCCCTTCGCACCAAGAATTTCCATTAAACTCGTAAACAACGCGACGCCTTCCCAAACTTCTGACCTATGATGGATGACATATCAAAGTTAGAAAATGTCGTTCATGTATTTTAATGAACCTTTATAAGGGAGTGCACAAGATAATGAGTGTGTTAGAATTTTTCTCATAAAATCTATAATTATATATGAGGGCTAACATTGACATCTTTGTATTCCATAATCACGGCCAGTGAAAAGTGGCCGAAACGTCGGAATAATAAAAGTCAAATAAATTACCGCGCTTAAAACCGTTAAAACTTAGTTTTATTATGTACACTAGTCGCGAAAACTTAAGAAAATGTTATCATTGGGGTTGTCCGGAAGTTTTGGCGATAAGACCGCCCTTTGTGCATAATTAGACATAGTTTTAGGGCCGTTTGCATAACGATCGCCTTTAAATAAAATTAGTTAATCATATTAAACTGCCTAAATACGTTTTACACAAAACGTATTGACAGTTCTTTAAACATATTTGGCGGCATTTTTTTTTTATTGCAGGAGATCAGCAGACAGGCAGACGGCTCACTTGATGGAAAGCGGTTACCATCGCCTATGGACATTTGCAACAGCAAAGTTGCTACAAATGCGCTGCTGCTCTCTTAAGGCAGACTGGAACCTGGTCACTAATGCCGGAACACAACTCAAGGTTGTTATGGCGACATACTTTAGACCAGGGGTGGTAGCCATCCAGTCGGGCAAATGCCCTACCACCTGGGTGTGGGTTGTTAAGTCGCCTCTTACGACAGGCCGCCCGGCCGCAGGCAATTGTATTCTTTCTCCGTTCCTGCACGGATAAAATTTTGCGTTGAGCAAGACGCTAATTGTATTTAAGGGTGTTAAATACGTATTGTGTTTCTTAAATAAATTTAAGTAACGTTATGCAAGCGGCCATCAGTCAGTAATTTCTTTTTTGTATTGGTGCCCAATAAAAAGTTATTGATTGATTGATTGTTCATCATCTATATCATTTGTACCTAAGACCAACATTTTGAGAGATAAGACGTATTTTGTACACACTAACGGTCTTAATCCATTGAGTTAGAGGAAGTGTGTAGGGTTCTTTAAGGTTCTTAAAGAAGCCTACAAACTTACTCTAACTCAATATGATTAAGACCGATAGAGAATATCTCAGACAAAAAACAAAATGGCCGCCATGTCAAGGGAAAGTTGATTAGACCATAGTCTGTAGTGTATTTATACATAAAAATAGTTGTACTAGAATATCGCTAGTCCGAGGCCGGACATCTATATATATAACAATTCCCTGACACAGCGTTTGACCGCGATGAACTCCGAAACTACTCAACCGATTTTGATATAAAAATAATTTTGCTGCATTTGTTCCAACGTAGGAACATCCAACTTAAACATAAGATAGGTTTCATTTTAATTTATAATCAAAAATATTTTTTTAGTGCAACTTTTTTTTAAACCAAGAAGTACCGATTTTGATGTCATTTTTTTTGTATATTTTAGTGGGTCCCCGGATGGTTTAGATTCACAATTGAAATCAGTAGGAGGCAATAAAATCGGGTCCTATATTTTTATAATGTCTGCCGGGACCGCTAGTATAATATTTTTTTTTATTTCATTAGTTCAGCAGACAGGTAGACGGCCGGCCCACCTGATGGGTAGCCGTTACCATTGCCTATGGACATTTGTAATACCAATGGTGCTTTACCAATGTGCTGCCGCTCTCTAAAAGGAGACTGGAACCTGGCCACTGATGCTGTTATGGCAGCATACTCTAGACCAGGGGAGGCAAATACCTTACCACATGGCTGTGGATTGTTTTGTCACCTCTTATGACAGGCCGCCTGGCCACAAGAAATTATATTATTTCTCCATTCTTGCACGGATAATCCTTCAGTCCCTTATTCTAAAGAATCCATGTAATAAGTTTAAATCTTTAATACATACATAACTTCACGCTAGTTCCCTTGCGGGGTAGGCACGAACAACAGAGTGCCATTCAGGCTTATTCTTACACACCTCACTTGCTTCTTTGACATTCATAGCTCTTGTCATGCACGCTCGTCTGTTCTTAAGGCTGCTGACATCACCTTCTGCTAGTACACGATCAATTTGATCATGGAAGGTGTGTCGTGGCCTTCCACGACTTCTGCATCCATCCACTTTTGCATTTTATATCTGTTTAGTCATTCTTTCATCATGCATTCTTTCCATATAAATCTTTAATATAATATATAAAACTAAACTCAGAGCATCTAAGAGCTTACTCAAAATGCAACAGCTTCACAAAAATGCTTAACAAAATAAACTGCATACAGATCGCCAGTTTTCGTTGCAAACTCTCTTTAAAATATATTCAAACGACCTCTAAAGTTACGAAGTTTGCTATTCACGAAAGCCCTTATAACCTCTTGCATAAACGTCACTTAGCTCCAACTTAGTTATCAAAAGACCAGCAAACTAAGCAACTTCGTTTTAATTTAGTCGGTTCTTTTTACATTTTTAAATATTACTTCGTGCGGTTAATGGATCCAGCTAGTCTCAAGAATATCGATATCGAAGTTTCAGAAGATTTTTCAAGCAAGTACACTTAAAAACCCTACTTCTTTTCTTACCTGATGATAATGTGCTGACGGTGAAGGAAACCATCAGATTTGTTTTTAACAAGTCTACGGACTCGAGTTCCGTACCCTTTTTTACAACTTAATTTCGAAGACCTCTATCGAGAGCTCTCAACGCGTCTAATTGAGGTCTCGCGTGACCAAATGGCTGTCTTGCACCTAGGGCAACGCATCAGCGTTGCCATCCAACGTGGAAATGCGGCCAGCATTTTGGGCACTCTCCCCGCCGACAGCGACCTGGAGTCTATTTTTTACTTATAGTTTGTTTTTTTTTATTGCAGGAGTTCAGCAGCCAGGCAGACGGCCTACTTAATGGAAAGCGGTTACCATCGCCTATGGTCAGTTACAACACCAAAGGTGCAACAAATGCGCTGCTGCTCTCTTAAAGGTGACTGGAACCTGGTCACTAATGCCGGAACACAACTCAAGGTTGTTATGACGACATACTTTAGACCAGGGGTGGTAGCCATCCAGTCGGGCAAACGCCCTACCCCACCTGGCTGTGGGTTGTTTTGTCGCCTCTTACGACAGGCCGCCCGGCCGCAGGAAATTGTATTCTTTCTCCGTTCCTGCACGGATAGATTGTTATTTTGTAAGTCTAGTTATATTTATATTGTAGTTTAATTTTAGTTGATATTAATTTATAATTAGTTTTATTTATGTTATTGTTTTTAGTGTTTATCATAGTTCTTATTTATAATTTAGTTTAGCTTATATTTATCCTTTCTTTTAGTTGGAAATTTGATATTTCTTCACAGAATTTGATCTTTTCACTAAATTATTATTTAATTTCGAAGAAAGTTTTTAGAATTTATACACGCTTCTTGGTTATTTTTGTTTTTGTGTGTGACATTTATTCAATGATATTTGTGTTGTGGTGTACCTTACGAATAACTTATTATATTAATTTATTCTAATTTTAATACTAAACTTATACTAATGTAAAGTGTATCTGTTACATGCTGGTTGTTCGATTGAATGTTTGATATTTTTGAACGATGCGCTTGTAAATAGTTAAATTCGACTCACCGATAGCTCGTTGTAGATTTTTTATTTGAAGAGAGTGAAATGCAGTATCGTATGGACGATGGGGCCACTCGTAGACGTGTTGAAATGTCGGTTTGATTGACACTCACGAATTTACAGCGAAATTTAGACGAACATTTTCGAATCGCGCGAATTTAAATACAATCGTATAATAGAAAACCCTACATTTCCCCCCACCAAAATCCGCAAGGATTTCCCAGTTACGATGTGAGGAAGTGCATGTGCAGTGTGTGCCTTATGTCTATACCTATATACTTATATATTATCCTAACTAGTGCCATGTGTGTTATTTTTCCTTTTTGTATCTAGGTTATTAATTTTTAGGCTCTTTGTGTGTCTTGGTTTGTTTGTGAAGTGTGCGTGTAATGCAATGCGATGCGAATCATCAGATTAAACTTTCACATCGGTATCCGCCTTGGATAAGCGCGGCGGATATACTAACCATCCTTTGCGGGTATACTAAGTATCCCTCTTAAATGAGAACCACTGCTTTTTTTCTTATAATAAATAACAAAGTATTTTATATTCCTAAACATTGAATCTGAAGTTTGAAAAGTAAATCCAATACCTACAGCGGAGTTTTGTACCTATGGGTCAAAACGGATTCTGTTCTGCAGTGCGCCACCATCACCAAATAAACTCAAACACATAAAGGCATCTTTGTGGCTACTACGCTTCGTGGTCCCAATGATAGCGATTTTCCAATATATTATTAGAATGAATGCAAGCAGTAAGGTGACACATTGAAGAGCCTCGAGTGATTAATTGTTGAAAATTTTACCAATTACAGCATAGTTTTAAATTCACACTTCAATGTTTTTAGAAATTAAAGCTCATCTGCCTAAATAATTGTTGATTAAAGAATTGTAACTTGAATTAATAGATAAATAAATCAAAAGCACATTTTTCATCGCGTTGATAGATATACAACACCTTAGTACTGACCAAAATATACAATTACAAAATACGTATTCATAAAACCTTGGCAAAATAATAGGTGGCTTTGTCGCTTAAAGCAACCTCTTCTAGGCAAACTAATTTAGGAGGAATTCTTATATTGCGTATATAAAATAATTATATGTTTCAACATATCTCTATGTAAAAACTGTATTCCAATATTTCACCTCCACCTAGTTCGCAACCACGGAAAGTAATCGAGTTCGGTTTGGACAACTTAAAATTTCGTAAACGCACATTCTCTTATTGTATGGTCTAGTTGTTTTGAATCGTCCCTAGAGTTTTCAGTTGCATATTATCTATAAAATAAAGGTAGTACTTAGCTTGGGAATATTAATGTGTGCATTCATCTGTCAATAAAAAGATATTCTAAAAATATGACATTTTCTCCCTCGCAAATTTTTTATATTTTTATCAATTATTTTATGTTATTTACATTAGTTTTTCTAAGTCTACATTTATTTATTACATAATTATAGCCATCGAAGTAGATCTTATTTATCTTACATCACATTCTCTCATCATCGCTACTATGTTATCATCACTTTTGTACGGGTGTCGCGCTTATAGATCTAATTTAATCGCTATAAATGGGACCCCATAACATTACTGGAGTGCGCTACACCGGCCATGCTTAAACGGATTTAACTTTTCAGAATATTCTCGCTTCAGTTTGTTTATTGATGTAACTTTACTAACACGCATTAGTACTAGCTTTTAGGAGTCGTGAATAGTTTTAGACGTGCTCGTGTTCAAAGCATGCCTAATGTAATTAAAATCATAAACTGCAAGCAAACTTCAGTTTATTTGAGGTTTGTTGCACTTAACGCTGTAAAACTTAGAACAATCTTATAGAAGTTATTTACTATTTATTAGTTTACATGTAAGAGTTTTGAAGGGCCGTCTGTATCGTGGAGCTTTTAGAATAATGAAACCCAGACTGAACACAAATTGACTTAATTATACCCCTATGACCGTTTTAATTTTGACATTCTAGGCCTGTCATCAAATTATATAATATCAACCCATGAATGTCCCACTGCTGGGCTCGGGCCTTCCATTATAGGCGGAACGGATAGTATAACCGCCACGCTTGTCCAAGGCGGCTTGGCAGGTTTGACACATCGGTTATCTCGATGTGCAGGTTGCATCACGACATTTTCCTTCACCGTTGTTAGCACGTAGTAATTGTAACCATATGCATATTAGACAAGAAACCTAAGTGACTGACTAAGTGGTGCATGCGTTCCGGCCAGGATCAAACCCGCGCCCTTTGAGTTCGCGACGCGTGCGCTAGCCATTACACTACCACGACTTAAATTATATTTGAAATACATACATAACTTCACGCCAGTTCCCTTGCGGGGTAGGCACGAACACCAGACCGCCATTTAGGCTTATTCTTACACACCTCACTTGCTTCTTTGACATTCATAACTCTTGTCATGCACGCTCGTCTGTTCTTAAGGCTCCTGACATCACCTTCTACTCGTACACGATCAATTTGATCATGGAAAGTGTGTCGTGGCCTTCCACGACTTCTGCATCCATCCATTTTTGCATTGTATATCTGTTTAGTCATTCTTTCATCATGCATTCTTTCCACATGCCCGAACCACCGGAGCATTCCTTTACTTACCTTCACCCCGACACTCTCTTTCAGACCAACTCCCTTTCTTACTTCGGTATTACAAACGCGGTCCGCGAGCGTCACTCCGCAGATTTTACGCAGTGCTCGCATCTCGACCGCGTTTACTCTACTTTCATGCTCTCTCTTCCATACCCAACTTTCTCTTCCATATTTGATATATTTCCATATATTTGAAATAATATATGTATATAACATCCCGGCATGTGGCATTGCTATATGGTGGACATACCTCCTATATTAACAAAGAACTTTGAGCCCTCCTTTGTTAAGCGCACCGCAAAGGAGTGGAACTCACTGCAGGAGTCTGTTTTTCCCGAAACCTACAACTTGGGTGTCTTCAAGTCCCGTGTGAATAGGTACCATCTGGGTAAGCATGCATCTTAGACCATATCTCGCCTCGAAATCACGCGACGTAATGATCAAACGCGGTACCCTTACAGTAATAAGAAACATCAGTTTTTTTAAACTAAATGCTTTTATTAACTTCCACAGGCATACGTGATTCTTCTCCGCAGGGTTGCGCCTGCACGCACAACTAATGACGCACTGTCCCGATGATAAGATGTCTCACTCACAATACCGTCGCCTATATTGCGTAGACCGCCACCTGTTACCGCAGTGCTCATCTCCAAATTTACCGCGCGTAGCTCGCTTCTGGATCTCCTCTTAAACTACGCTAAACTCGTCCTTCACTGAACTGCCCACTAAACACACTACGAAACTCGTCACTGTCTTCTACTAAACTTCTCTTCCAACTCTCTCGTATCGCACTTGTCGCTTCGCTGTCTTCAATTAAACTACTCCGTAGGCGCGCCTTACGCTGCTTATATACCCGGAAGAATCTTCTGAAACCCATAATTTCGATCTTCTTTTCGTTATTATTTTATTTATTTTTGTCCCTTTCTAAACGTCTATCTATCTAAATTTAATCGATTCGAAATGAAAATATTTTAATAAAAGTATAGGCATTTATTTTTATTTTTTTATTGCAGTAGTTCAGCAGACAGGCAGCCGGCCCACTTGGTGGAAAGCGATCACCATCGCCTATGGACATTTGCCAATTGTAGGAGCAAAGGGGCTACAAATGCGCTGCTGCCCTCTTAAGGGAGACTGGAACCTGGTCACTAATGCCGGAACTCAACTCAAGGATGTTATGGCGACATACCTTATACCAAGGGTGATAGCCTTCCGTCGGGCAAATGCCCTACCACCTGGACAAATGTAAAGAAATGCCGTATTATTTTCTTTTATTTTAAATAATTAAATTTCAAAACGATTAAATCAAGATTCAGACCCACATCTCTTGGAATTCGAGTTTAAGTGAATTAGCCACTAAACTTTTTTTGTTGCGGAAATGCACTAGATAGATTCGGCCTCACATGATGGAAATGCATCTTAGCTCGTGTCCGTCCCTTGGTCTTCCGTATATTGTGATTTTTGGAGATCAGGCGAAATGTGTTCTATATATTCACAGCAACTTCGTAAACTTATAGACCAGACTCTCCTCAGCTTTGTTGATGCTCTACAGACAACCGGGATATAACTCAGATGATGAAAAGTTTATATGTAATGTATTTCAGCTTTAAATCCCTCGAAGCTAAAACTCCTCGAATAATTTATTTATGAACTTGCCAAAGAGATAAGCGTTAATAAAAGTGGAAATATTTTTCATGGCTTGGATATCGTCGGGTCGCGTCTTAATGGGCTGAACATTTAAATTTTTACAACTGAAAATAAAATTTTGAAGAAAATACTATTGAGCTACGTGAAGGTGATTTACTTGGTTAATGTCTTTATAAAAAGGATAGATATCTATTTGGCGAACAATTGTTGAAGTAAAACTTCTTTAGGGAGGGTAGAGAAAAATTTACGCATTCGTTACGCATTTAATATAAAGAACTAATTTATTGGTCATTATATATAATTATGATGTAAAGATGCAGAAGTCGTGAAAGGCCAGGACACACCTTCCATGATCAAATTGATCGTGTACTAGCAGAAGGTGATGTCAGGAGCCTTGAGAATAGACGAGCGTGCATGACAAAAGCTATGAATGTCAAAGAAGCAAGTGAGGTGTGTAAGAATAAGCCTGAATGGCGCTCTGTTGTTCGTGCCTACCCCGCAAGGGAACTGGCGTGAAGCTATGTATGTATGTATGTATGATGTGAAGAAAAGATAAATATGTATTAAAATTCATGTATGTCTATGCAGACCACGGACCATAAAAATGGAGTCCAACACGTAGAGGCCCTTTGATACATTTAAAGTAAATGTGGCATGACACTGACTGGCGATTATCCCTATCTAAAAGTTTGTAATTTCATAGATTCATTAATTATAGAATATAGCAGTGATTAGCGTATCTAGTAATAAAACAAATATTTTTCTATTTCTCATATTCTGAAAGTACGCTTAGATTTGCCTAATAACAGGAATGAAAACAGCACTTTTCGTCTCTGGGAAGCAATTCTTCTCGCTGTCAACTTATTTAGAAAACTATGTGAACCATAGATAATATATATGCGACTCATGTCCCAACTTTTGTTAAATCGCGGCATAAATTGTAATAAAAAAATATTAACAATTTTGTAACATCATTTTATACTTATAAATTAGTTTTCACTAAATTATTATTTAATTTACATAAATTTGAGCTAAATATTTACTGTCATCAGGGACAAAAAATACTGGCTAGTAGAATGGCACTGAAAAAAAAAACTTGACGTTTCATATGTGACGTACGTGATGATGTTTCATCAGATTTAGATATGGATTTAACGCCTGATTTCATTAGAGAAGGAGTTGTTTGTTTAACCAATCAGTTTGTATTTACTTTTCTTATAGTCAAAATGAAAAGCAGAGTGTTAACCTCGGGTGAACGGCCTATTTCGGCACTCGAATTTTTAGCGCCCTCGCTACGCTCATACCCCAAACCGTCTCATTCCTAATATGGGTCATTTTCACCTCTCGTGTAATGTACTATTGTCTATGATCCAATTGGGCAGCTTTAATAAAAGTATAAACAAGGGGCGTAGAGAGTGCTCATGTCGGGTAGTCACGGGTGCGTTCGCTCACAGTCGGATGCCCGCATCGACGTCCGTCCGTCCGGAACGCCGTCCGGCGCAGCTGACGAGTGCTTTGTTTTTCATTTACTACTTGCAGATTTGCATTTTTTAAATCCAATATATTGTTGGCCTGACAATTTTATTTCTAAATGTGGGACATTGGGTGTCAGTCGATTTTATTTATATTATTTATTTAGGTTTATGGCTTGGCAGCTAGGCCTTTATGCCAGATCTTAGTTTACAATATAGTTTCTTTATTTTCTTAAGCCTATGTTTAGCACAGCTGAACTGTAGATAATCAGCTAGTGCCATTCAACGCAGTTCTTGTGACAACTCAAAAGGCCACATTTGACTATACAGTTCACATTTCTCACAAAACACATAATTACTACTTAAAAACTATCAATACCTTACAACTATTGTTCATTTTAGAGTAATTTTACACATTTTTAGAAAATAAAACTGCACAGCACAACATCCCCTTTCAGTTCCCGCCAAAAACTCTGGTGTCAGTCGAAAATCTTGTAAAGCATAGATAAAAATTTGAGTTTTTTCTCATCAGTAGAGTCAGTCAGTCATTTCATCATCCTCCTTATAAGAAAGAGCCAGTTTTCTATTTAAGGAGAATGGACAATCTACCTGCTAGACTCGACTTAGGTAGATAGATTATTATGTATTACACATCTATACATATATGTTTATCATCAGTAATTATTCGAGCAAACTGAAGTAATTGATGTATATAACTAAATATATAATCAAAATATATGTAAGTTGACATGGAAGTAGGACGATGATATCTGTGATAAGTTTGATGGCGTATTATGATTTTCAGTTGACAGACAAGCTATAACAACGCAAAATTCATATTGTACAAGTGATTTGAAGTCTAATTTAGGAAACTATATAGCCTTGTGTTATAATAAGCTTTTATATTAAACAAAAATAGTTTATTACATACCAGAACATTGTTATAACAACAAAAAAGTATTATTACAATAAAAGGAAGGTCAAAACTAAGCAATAATTAGGTAAAACTAAATGTAACTAATGAAATTAGTGCAAGCTAACACCTAAACTAAGCAAAGCCTATAAGGTGTTATTAGTGCCTTCCTATATGCTTAATTGTGTGTTTATTTTCTTCACATGTTCTTCACATATCCGTGCAGGAACGGAGAAAGAATACAATTTCCTGCGATCCAGCGGCCTGTCGTAAGAGCCGACTAAATAACCCATAGCCAAGTGGTAGAGTATTTGCTCGACGGGATGGCGACCACCCCTGGTCTAGAGTATGCCGCCATAACAACCTTGTATTGTGTTCCGGCATTAGTGATCAGGTTCCAGTCTCCTTTAAGAGAGCAGCAGCGTATTTGTAGCACCTTTGGTGTTGCAAATGTCCATAGGCGATGGTAACCGCTTTCCACCAAGTGGGCCGTCTGCCTGTCTGCTGAACTCCTGCAATATATTTTTTTGTTTTAAATGTAGGTAGACATGTTACAATTATTTTTTGTAACGACATACCAATCCGCAATCTAGTCTGGTGGTCTTTATAATAAATGTCATTGCCCTAAGTAAACAAATAATGCCCTCCTTCCTGTTAGACCCGTCGGGGTGGTAAATAGTTATATTTTTATGCGGGTAGACGTAAATGGGAGCATTGTTTGCTTCTAAGTGAATGGGGGAGCGTTAATAGCTTAGATATAACTATACATATAACGATGGGAAACAATTAAGGAACTTCAACTGTCGATATCGATAAAATTGTTCTCAACTTTATCGGAAAGTCGACGATTTTAAATTTCCTTTTGGCAGAACATTGTCTATATTTGATATTGACATATTTGGTTCTTTTTTTAAAGATTTATGAGTCTGCGTTTGAACACTGTCTCACCTGATGTTGAGTGATGACGCAGTCTAAGATAGAGCGCGGTTGCCTAGAAGATACCTATTCACTCGTGACTTGAAAACTTCGAGAATGTGTTTGTCAGGATAAGCAGACTCTGGCAGATTATTCCAATCTTTGGCAATACGCACCTGAAAAGATGAAGCGGTGAAGATTTAAACAACCCGTCAAAAATTTATTTAAAATGTCTAGCAATTGAAAAATGTGAAACAATATAAAACTCACATTATTTATTTTAAGTTTTCGAAATTTTTACATGTGGGTCAAACTTATATTTACTAGTTCCGTTTAGTTTTATTATCTCCCTGTCATTGATGTGACATCAAAGTAAATTTTTGATCACTGACATTTTAAAAGTGTCCGAAATATTAGATTAAAAATAAAACATTGATCAAGAAACGATATAAGACCATTAAATATTAAAACCCTTTGTACGAATTTCTTTTTTCTTTATCCTTTGTACGTCCGTAAATGTATCTTATTATGAATGCTACATGTTAGAAATATCATAATAATAAAACATTTATTGCATACACAGTTTTTTGATAACTATTTATTCGCTATCATCTTGTAAAATGAAAAAGTAACATGCTCATCTATTTCTAAAACGAACTTATAAGGATATTGATCTTCTTTAATACGTCAGAGTGTCCGGTATATGACCAGTCCAGGTGCGACCTCGAGACCGTTACAAAAACCAGGATCACAGAGGTTACTATTTTTGATTTGATGTCGGGTAAGGAGTCGAGGCCGCATCTGGAGCGGTTTTGCTTGCGTCTGGTTAAAGAGGCTATGAAGCGCAACAGCACGAGGTGATAAAGGGTTCCGTCACCTCTGACGTCATATAGGTAATAAAGATTATACATGATAATATGTGTGTGTATGTGTGTGAGTAGTATGTATGGTGTATGATATATTATATAAAGGGCTGACTTGAAAAAAAAGAACACCAAATTATTATTAAGATAGTTGTATAAAGGCCCTGACTATGTTAGGGGTGAAGAGGGGTCTGAAGGGCCCCTTGTATATAAAAAAAAACTTCTTTAATACAGAGTCAAAACTTGATTCAAGATTATTTGCTTACTGTTGTCAGTTAAAAGAACTTTTGATTTAATACATTTTAATAAAAGTAAAAAATACCTGGTTTGAGAGTCGGTCAAATCACATATTCATATCAAACTAATAAATGTATATTTAAGTTGTAAATTTGTTTTATTATGCTACAGTAAATAAACATGACTAAATGTAGACTGTATGAAATAAATAATTTATTTATATTGTTTAAGTATAATTAATTTTACAATGTCAACTTATTCATCAGGAAAAGAATTAAGATAATGTCATTATAATTTAATAGAAATATGAAAACCATTCTAGTTGCTATTAATTAATTACTAAATTACCGCACCCAAAACTCTAATATTTCAACAGGATTCCCGTTTTAATTAAATCCATCGGTTGAGCTCGCCATGTTCGGGATTTTATTGAAAATTATCATATTGCTGGAATTGAACGTCATTTATTGGTCTCGCGGGAACAGTTTTTATAATTTAGATTGATTATTTATTATCGCTTGTATCATTTGTTTTTATAAATAATTAATTTATCTGTATTGGTGATTTATTTATTAAACATATCAACAAATTATTATTGGTTAATCCGTGAATTGATAATTTTCTGTTTAGCTCGTAGTTTCATTGACAAATTAGGTTTTATCTGGGGTTTTTATAACTACATATTTCAATGTTTTTTTGTAAGAGTTCATTCTATAAACACTGATATATTAATTACTATTCCAACTTTTGTCGTTGACAACGTAAATCAAGAAAGTGTGCAATTGATTAATATCTATTTAGTCTATTTAACAACATATTCTTTAATATATTTATCCACTTGGTCTGAAAGAGAGTGTCGGGGTGAGAGTAAGGAAAGGAATGCTCCGGTGGTTCGAGCATGTGGAAAGAATGCATGATGAAAGAATGCCTAAACAGATATACAATGCAAAAGTGGATGGATGCAGAAGTCGTGGAAGGCCACGACACACCTTCCATGATCAAATTGATCGTGTACTAGCAGAAGGTGATGTCAGGAGCCTTAAGAACAGACGAGCGTGCATGACAAGAGCTATGAATGTCAAAGAAGCAAGTGAGGTGTGTAAGAATAAGCCTGAATGGCGCTCTGTTGTTCGTGCCCACCCCGCAAGGGAACTGGCGTGAAGTTATGTATGTCTATATGTATATTTATCCAGGAGTGTATAAAAAATTGGTAATGATTAAATTAAAAATAAAATATAATATCAAACAAAATTTCCAATGTATCTAAAATAAAACGACCGTAGATTTTATCTTTATTTTTAGTTTAAAGGAAGCTATGTACCGAATTTAATTAATCACTTTTGCTGTCTATATCAGTTAGGACTTGTTAAATTTATATTATTTATACTTATATACAACTATCATATAACGACAGACGAAGACATTGTCCAATACCAACTTATATTGGCACTGGCGACAGATTGCTACACATAATAATCAATTAATTTAAAATATATATATACAAATGAGATGTTTAAATTAAGAACTGACTGATAGACATTTAATTTAATATTTAACCAATTTCTAAAAGGAGGAGGTTCTTAATTCGACGTGTATGTTTTTTATGTTTATGACGCGATTTCTCAGTCAATTTTAGACCGATTTTCAAAAAAATTTTTCTAAAGAGTTTTCTCCTGTGGTGGCCTCATTATAACCAAGTCAGGAGGTGATGAGCAACTCTCGAATATTATAGGCACGTACAACGTGTTCCATATTTCTTTTTCTATAACTAAGTATTCGCGTAACTTTAAAGTAGAAAAAACTAAAACGACTTCAAGATGTTTAAAAAATCTTAATTTTTTGCTTTCTCGTTTTTTGAAGTCGATTTTATTTTTTGTAAACTAAACACTCCAGTTTGTTTAATGGTTCAAATTATTTTTATGGATAATGTGTGATGATATGTATTTGAAATAAAAAAATAATTACTACATTTTAATATTAACTATCGATACGGACTTTCCTTCCCATCACTATCGCAATCACTTAACGAAGACATGAAGTTTAGTAATTCAACAGATGTTCGATTTACAAACACTGATGGCTCGTTATTTTATGTTGGAATTTAATACCTAAGGCTTATATAATATTAATGAAGGTGAAACATAGCTAGCGCGATTAGCAACTAGGCGTCGGACGGAATGCGGGTATAGGAGGCCGAAAAAACTGAAAATGAACTACTGCTGATACTACTACATCAAGAAAAATTATCAATTCAGCCACTCAGCTATATTGTACTCTCTTTGTTATACTCTTTAAATGTACATTTATAAATAATAATCATACAGTCCATTATTATTACGTCGAATTTTCATTTACAACCCGAGGTGCAACTGCCACCAATAGTTTTTTGGTACTTCGCCGCCGGATAGAAGAATCGCAAAGAAGAAACGAGCAGTGTCTTTTGCTCCATCGAAACCTCAAGAAAGAAGAAAGACCAACTCTATACGGTCTCGTAGCGGCACCCTAAAGAAGAAAGAAGATTATTATAGAAGATCATCGTGGGCAGCCCGGACTACGTACTAGGAGACCAAGAGTTCCTGCCGGACTACGTACCAGGAGACCAAGAGTTCCTGCCCCGGACGCCGAGGCTACGCGTCTGCAGGATCAAGACCGGAAGAAAGAATAACGTTACTTCGTACCGTGACCGAGTGACTGTCCACCTAACGGTGCCAAACGGCCAGTTCACAAAGTCATAGACGGTGCGCTGTTTCCAGTTAGGTCGGTCAAAGGTCTCAGTGTTTAGTGTTTAGTGTAGTAAATTAGGATCGTCGGTTATACACACACATATATACACACTGGTCAGGGTAGTCGGTCATACGTGTTAGGCTAAGGCAAGGACCGAAGATGCCGAACACCAGGAGCAAGACCGCCGAAGACAGAGTGCAGAGAGCGTATCAAGAACCCCCCGCGTCGCCGTCCGTACATATATCCGCGTCCGCGTCCGCGCCGAACGTATCGCGACCCGCGTCGCCCGGAATGCAACAGACGACGACCGCGCAAGTACACACCGCGATTCGTACTGAACGCCAATCGCGATCACCGTCCGTCCGATCACACCGTTCGCAGCTCAGCGCCGCCACTTTGGTGAGGCAAGTGGAACTGGAAGCAGAAGAACAAATCGCCGCAATCCGTCGGGAGGAGCTCCGGTTACAAGTGTCGCTGATCAAGAAGAGGGTCGCTGCGAACATAGCCGCCCTCAAGGAGCAGACAGACGGGAACAGCGTGTGTGAAGACGATGGGGTGGAAACAGAGAGAAATATAACAGAGTGGTTGAAGAATACCCGCATACGGGGGGAGTCGCCGAGCGCAGGCGACAGGACCGAGCCCGGAACGAGAGGAGCCGGACCGCGACCACCGTTAGACGCTGCGGGAAGAGCAAGGGAAGAGTATCCAATGGCGCGGGACCGGTCTGCAGAAACGAACGACCAGACCGCTCGTGTGACGTTCAGAACGCCGCGCAACGCAAGATCGCCGACGCCGACCAGATCCAGGGATCGTGGAATCGACCGTCTAGCAGACGTACTGGAGCGCATGACACGCAACAGGCCGACGCCGCGACAGTGCCAGGAGCTGCCTACCTTTAGCGGGGCCCCGGGAGAGTGGCTACCGTTTAAAGCTGCAATGCGCGAGTCGACGAGCTTACACGGATTTTCACCTGCGGAGAACTTAGGCCGTCTACGCACTTGCCTTAAAGGCGAAGCAAGGGAGTGCGTGACAGCCCTGCTGTATACCGCCGTGGACCCTGCGATCATTATGAAGACGCTGGAGCGCTGCTATGGACGTCCAGAGATCATAATCAGTCGCGCATTGGAAGACATCAAGAAGTTGCCACGATCGGGTTCGTCTGCCAGCGAACTCAACAGCCTAGCCACCAAACTGCAGAATATAGTGACGGTCATCTCGTGTGTCGACAACAAGGGATATTTACTTAACCCTATGTTGACACGACAAGTCGTCGAGAAGCTCAGCCCGCATCTACGAACGAAATGGTGCGACTTTGCAGATGAATTCTCGAGCCGAGACGAGCCGGAGATTATGACACTATCGAAATTTCTAACGGGCGAAGCAGACAGAGCAATGAAGTATTCTTTCATGACGTCATCACTGCCTACGACGAGTGTAAACGTCACTAAAGAAAATAAAGTGAAGCCGCCGAGGATGAACGAGCGTCGCCGTGTGTATGCTACAACGGAAGCCAAGATCGTGTGCTACTGTTGCGGAGCTGAGCACCAGACAACGCAGTGCGGCAAGCTGGCTTCGATGTCGTTGCCAGCCAGATGGGAGTGGGCCAAGGAAACGAGAATATGTTTTTTGTGCCTACTAAGTAAACACAGACGGTTCCGTTGTAAGGCGAGGAAGTGCGGTGTTAATGAATGCCGCGAGCCGCATCACGCACTTCTACACCAACGAAGGGAAACTGGAGCCGTCAGTGGACCGATCGACCGAGCGGAGTCGGTCAGTCAACCGGCCGACAGAGAGGAGTCGGTCATGACGGCATCGGCACACAATTCTAACACCGAGAGAAGAGTGTTATTGAAGGTGTGTCCGATTACCGTCAAGGGGCTTAACGGAAAGGAAGTGAGCACGTACGCGCTGCTGGATGAAGGGTCCACGATCACGCTCGTCGACGAGGAGATAGCCGGGATGCTAGGGGCAGATGGCCCGAGGAGGCCATTGAACATTCACGGCATCACGTCGAGCCAGCGGGAAGCGGAAAGTAGGATGGTGAGCGTCGCGGTGCGCGGAAGAGCGCAACCGCACTACCATCCTATCAAGGCGCGCACCGTGAAGAAACTCGCACTGGGAACTCACTCCGTTAAGTCTGAAGTCATACGACAGTTACACCATTTGAAGACGCTTCATATAGACGACGTGTGCTTTATGAACGCCAAGCCGCGCGTATTAATTGGAGCTGACAACTGGCATCTGATCGTGACTAGAAAACTGTTGGCAGGAAAGAAGAGCCAACCAGCCGCTTCCCTGACCCTCTTGGGGTGGACCATACACGGGAGTGCACCCAGAGGCCTGGTGACGCAGGGAAACGACACCGTATTACACGTCCGAACGTGGCAAGATAAAGAGCCGCGGGAAAAGGACGAATTATTCGAAATAGTGAAGTCTCATTTCGATATCGACGCACTCGGTATATCGAACAAGGTGAAACCTGTAGCGGAAGAACAACGGGCGCTGAAGATATTTTCAGAGACCGTGAAGAGAGAAAACGGCCGCTTCGAAGTCGGACTGCCCTGGCGAAACGATGACGTCACCATGCCACCGAGCTACGACATGGCAGTGCGTCGTCTACGCGGGATCGAGCGCAAAATGGATAAGTCGCCGCAGTTTAAACAAGCATACACGGCCCAGGTCAACAGGCTACTAGCAAAAGGATACGCCGAGCCTTGCGAACGAAGCCACGAAGGAAACCAACGCATGTGGTACATGCCTCACTTCGCCGTTACGAACCCGAATAAGCCTGACAAAGTGAGACTGGTATTTGACGCTGCCGCCCGTTCAAACGGGGTGTGCATGAACGATGCGTTACTGGATGGGCCAGACTTGCTACGTGCCTTATACGGAATCCTGTTCAGATTCCGGGAAGGGAAGATCGCCGTAACAGCTGACATACGTGACATGTTCCTTCAGGTGAAGATAAGGAAAGAAGACAGAGCGGCGCAGCACTTCTTATGGCGCGGTGACGACCGCCATAACCCGCCTCGGCGCTACGTTATGACGTCTATGATATTCGGAGCACGAAGCTCGCCATTCCTCGCACATAGCGTGAGAGATAGGAATGCGAGTGATCATAAGGAAACATACCCACGGGCGTATCACTCAATCACGCAAAACCACTACATGGACGACTGGGTTCAAAGCTTCGAAACGGAAACGGAAGCGGCCAAGGCGATAGCGGAAGTACAAGAAGTGCACAGGAAGGCCGGCTTTCAGCTCGCGGGATGGGATACGAATCGCGAGCGCCTTATGGAAAATATCCCGGATGAAGAGAGAGCCAGACAGCCCAAAGAGCTCGGTGCTAGCGCGCATCCCTACGGGAAGACATTGGGTGTGTTATGGATGCCGGAAACGGATGAACTCGCGTTTAATACCGCTATGCCAAGAGTTCCACACAGCATAAAATGCGGCACGCAAACACCCACCAAGAGAGAGGCCCTGGGCATGGTCATGTCACTTTTCGACCCATTAGGCTTACTCAGCCCGTACACTATAAGGGCGAAGATAGTGCTACAAAGACTCTGGAGGCTTAAGCTAGGCTGGGATGAACCCTTGCCAACGGAAGAGGCAAGTGAATTCGAAGAATGGATCCGTGACTTAAACTCTATAAAAGAGTTAAGATTACCGCGGTGCTATGGAGGGGATAGAGACGTCGTAAACATGCAATTACACGTCTTTACGGACGCCAGCGAACAGGCCTACGCAGCAGCGGCTTACTGGCGCTTTGAGCAGCGCAACGGGAACGTCGGCGTCACTTTAATCGCGGGAAAAGCGAAAGTGGCCCCGATGAAGGCGCAAAGCATCCCGCGGATGGAGCTACAAGCCGCGCTAATAGGAGCCAGGTTAGCGGCGGAAATAAAAAAGGAACATAGTTTCAAGCGTTATGACGTCATCTTTTGGAGCGACTCGAAGACCGTTCTTCACTGGATAAGAAACGACTCGGTACGATATACCCCATACGTTGCACACAGACTGAGCGAAATCGGCGAAATAACCGAGTCTGAGCAATGGCGATGGGTGCCGACAAGTTACAACGTCGCCGACGACGCAACCAGGATTAACGTCTCGAGTATGAAAACGGACGACCGCTGGTTTAAAGGCCCGGAATTTCTCCATGGACCCCCGACGAATTGGCCGAAAGAAGAACCGACGGAAACCGAAGATGACGAGGTCGTGGTAACTTACACGACCGATGAAAAGCCACTCGTTGACGTCACAAGATTTTCGTCATACGGAAAATTGCTACGAGCGACCGCCTACGCGCTCGCCTTTATCGACAAGTGCAGACGAAGGACTCGCACTATGGAAACGCGACACATAGAGAGAGCTGAACGTTTACTCATTCGTCAAGCGCAACAGGAAAGCTTCCCGAAGGATTACGAGCGTTTGAAGAAAGGAGAACGCGTGTCACGTGACAGCCGGCTTTATAAGCTCGACCCCGAATACGGGGGGGACGGGGTAATAAAGCTAAACGGCAGGATCAATGCGGCCACCCTGCGCGAGCTTACCGGCAACCCACCGATCTTAGACGGGTCACATCACCTCACTCGGCTGATTATAAGAGGTGAACATGAACAGCATCATCACATAGGGAGAGAACATGTCGTAAACAACGTCCGGCAAAAATACTGGGTGCTACGAGTGCGACCTACGGTGCGAAACATCCTGCGGCAATGTACGGTCTGTCGTTTGAAGAAGACTGCGCCGACAGTACCGGTGAAAGGAAACCTGCCAAAGGACCGTCTAGCTGCCTACGCACGGCCTTTTACCAATTGCGGAATTGACTGTTTTGGCCCCATATGGGTGACCATAGGACGTCGCAAAGAAAAACGATGGGGAATGCTGTTTACATGTATGGTGACTCGTGCCATTCATATGGAACTTATAGCAAGCCTTAGCACAGACTCTGCTATCATGGCCCTAAGAAGGATGGGAGCACGACGCGGCTGGCCTCAAGTGATATGGTCTGATAATGCAACGAATTTCCATGGAGCGGACACAGAGTTACTAACGGCGTACGCGAGATGGAAGGAAGAGATGCCAGATCACGTAAAAGGGAGACACTTAGCGTGGCGTTTCATCGATCCCGGCGCACCGAACCAGGGGGGAGCTTGGGAACGGTTAATTCGGTCGGTGAAGACGGCACTCCACGCAACATTGGCGGAACAAGCTCCCAGAGAAGAAACACTTACGACTGTCATCACGGAAATAGAACATACCGTAAACTCGCGCCCGCTAACTCACGTGTCGGTGAGCCCTGAAGACGACGAAGCGCTCACCCCGAACCACTTTCTAATCGGGTCGGCGACGGGCTTGCCAATCACGGGAACGAACGAGTTAGCAGACAGGAAGACATGGATCGCCACTCAAGCTTTAGCGGACATGTTCTGGACTCGTTGGCTACGCGAGTACTTACCTACATTGGCACCGAGGGACGACGTAAGACGACGTGAGGAAAGCATACGTGTTGGAGACGTCGTTATCATTGCGGACGGTCTGTTGCCACGTAACGTATGGCCCCGGGGTCAAATCGAGCGCACTTATCGCGGACCGGACAACATAATACGGAGCGCGGACGTGCGAACGCGGGGAGGCATCTTCAGGAGACCAGTAAGGAGGCTCATCGTCCTGACGAGAAGAGATGGCTTCGAGGATCTGCGCCGGGGGGAGGATGTTGCGGACAGAGAGCACCCCCCTGACCCGCCCGCCGGAGCACATCTACACTCCGCGCCCCGCATACCGCCGACGCCCATAGCTAGCGCGATTAGCAACTAGGCGTCGGACGGAATGCGGGTATAGGAGGCCGAAAAAACTAAAAATGAACATACTGCTGATACTACCACTTCAAGAAAAATTATCAATTCAGCCACTCAGCTATATTGTACTCTCTTTGTTATACTCTTTAAATGTACATTTATAAATAATAATCATACAGTCCATTATTACGTCGAATTTTCATTTACAACCCGAGGTGCAACTGCCACTATTGTGGCGGGTATAATTACTAATTCAATGTTATTGGAGGGTAGTTAACTACTCAACTCGCTCCGTCATAGCTCGGATATAAAACTCTGACTCCGAATTCGGTCAGACACAGATTATCATTTCGGGTTTGGGTCCGATGCATATGCGATAGTAGCGCTATAGGCGACTATTTATTGTGCGAGAATCATCTATATAAGTATATATAAAAATGAATCCCTATTTCCCTTGGTCACGCCATCACGCGTGAACGGCTGGACCGATTTCGCTAAATCTTTTTTTTGTTGTGTTTATTATTGTCAGGAGAAGGTTTTTATGAAAGAAAAAAATAAGAAAATTGCGCGGAAAATTAAAGAATTTATGAATACTTAACCACCATATAAAATTATTTCTAATCTAACCTTAGCGCTTTGGACAATAGAATTTTTTTAATGTAGCCTTATGACGTTTGACTTAGAATTGACAGAATGCGTGCTGTAAATATCGCCAAAGAGGATGTAAAAAAACTGAATATCGTTTAAAATAGATGCTTCAGTCGGAGTTATTTTATTGATAAAATATATGTAAAATAATTAATTTATTATTTCTTACAAAAAGGATGTAAGAAAACTGAATTTGTTAGTGCACATCACGGTTAACTCCTATTCCCGTCTCGGAACACCAAGAAAACTATTTACATACGCGCAGAAAAAAAAACTAAGAATATGGTATATCATAAAGCATTAGAGTAATAAACACTTTTTATGTTTTTTATATATTAATTATACCAATTCGAATTCAATATTCATAGTTAAGACAGGACAACGTCTGTCGGGTCAGCTAGTAATCTATAATACAATGTACTTAATTATGAGATCGGCATTATAGTAGAGGAAGTACGCTCAGAATAAATATGATCTCAGAACGAATATCCTCTTTTATTCCCTGATAATGGCTTACCCGTGTTCAGCTAATACAAGTAATATCTGTCTACCGATATGCGATGCTTATAATGCCTTATCTTACTATTCATTCACTTGCCTTACCATCCGTTGAATTTTGACATTACTTGTAAAATTTTAACCGATAGTATGACAAATGAACGGTTTTGTAATAAGTGGTTTGTAAGAATGTATGTTTGTTACTCTTTCATGCAAAAATTACTGAATGGATTTTGATAAACTTTACAATAATATAGCTTACGCATCAGAATAACACAGGCAATAATTTATAAAGTTACTAACTGTCCCGGCAGACGTTGTTCTGCCCTGAAGAAATAAAATTTAGAACCCGATTGCAGCGCCACCTACCGGGTCCAATTGTGAATCTAAACCATCCTCGAATCCACTTGAACACACACAAAAAATTCATTCAAATCGGTCCAGCCGTTTAGGAGGAGTTCACTGTCAACACACGTACAGAAGAATTATATTTATAAAGAAGATAGTGTGAATTATCCAAAATATAACGATTTCCCATCACCACGCGGGTGACACCTCGGGGCGCTGCTAGTAGAGCCATAAATAAATAGTGAAATCGATTGCACAAATAATTTGTGTGTTGTATTAAAAATGATCTTCTAATGAGCAACTATTTAGTTTTAATATGTTTAACAGTCGAGAATATCTTAGAAAATAATAAACCTTATACACTTTTATTTATTGTACATGCAATAAATCTTTTAAAACGTAAGATCGAAAGAGCAGTCGGTAAATCTTCTTGAGGTCCCCTTAACTCCCGTCGCAGCCGAATTGTAAATTTAGTCATTCAACTAAAGAGCTGAGACATTGAACAAAATACCAGCCATTTTATAAAGAAGCTGAGTAACGTCTTCTCATTTTTTACTAAAAAGGTTAACTAATGTGTTAAGTTCGCTGTTCAGATACAAAAGAGAGACTTTGCATACAAATGATACTCGTTCGTATTGTCTATGGTTAGAGCCGTTGTCGATCATTTATTTAATTTTTCTTATATCCCTGCTCCCTCGGGTATAATGGTAGTGGCTGTGGGTAAATACATCTTATTTATAGCTTTAAAAATAACGCCGTCAATGATTAGCTACATTAATGTAAATATACAGTTTATCTGTACACTACATACATACATACATATTATCACGCCTTTTCCCATGAGGGTAGGCAGAGCCTTTATAGATCATCTCCACTTGCGACGATCCTGACAAACAACTTTCGCTTCATCTACTTTCATTAACCTCTTCATACATGCACGTTTATTTGATATACTTTTTACCTGACCTCGTTTTAACACTTCTGTTATTTGATCATGGTGTGTACGTCGTGGTCTGCTGTTTACTAACTATACCATTCGCAATACTGTCATACACTTGTTTTGTCATTCTATTTTTATCCATCCTCGCTAGCACCTCAACATTCCTTTTTCAACTCTTGTTATTACATCTTCTTTCAATCCACAACGGTCCCTTGTTATATTGTTTCGTATCATATTACTGATGCTTACCTCACATATACTTCTCCAAGCTGTCATTTCAACTGCGTTTATTCTACTTTCTCTGTCTGTACATTAATGTAGCTTTATCTGTCTACCTATAATATTACAATACTCTAAACATGCCGTCTCTATACTTTGACAACTGGGATAGACTATATAAACGACGAAGAACACGATGCAATCTTTTCAGATTTCTGGTCTGTTTGTTCGGGATTCACGTAAAAACTACTGGGCAGTTTTCGATGCCGTTTTCGATGATCGACAGCAAATTTTTGGATTTAAAATCTGCGCTACTTTTTATCCCGGAAAACCCGCTTGAATTTTTCTGGGAATGACTTAAAATGACTAGATTAACCATAAAATCCAATTCCAATGTGATTTTTTGAGTGATCGATAACAAGTTTTATGTAATAAAATGTATGATATTTTTATCCTGGGAATCCCCGCGAAGTAGAGTAGAAAAAGTAGGAAAGCGGAACCTGGGCGTCGTAGTGAACGCTCCGAACGCAACCGGGATTTAACGCTCAGATGATGATGATGATTAGCCTTAGTAGTTTAGGCTGTGCATTGGTATTGTTACGAGTACGGGACTCGAATTAAAATGCCGTTGGAATTATTATAGTGTTTATTAGAACTATACAAACACGTATAACACAGGTACAAATATAACTGGACACACCTAGTACAAACTTCACCATTCAATTACACGCGCAAAGTCCGTCACTATATAGCTCATCGAATGTACACGTCTTGATCGTATCGTAATCGTCGCTTGATTGCCTCCCCCTCCGTTCGGGCATTCCTTTTATCCTGTACAAATACAATATGTCTCGACGCAAACAATAATTTCCAAGAATTAGTTCGACACACCTGTCTAATGACTGCCATAAAATATTACAATACACAATAGACTGTTTTTCTTAATTACAATTTTTAAACACAAAGTAAACAAAAGACGTCCAAATGCGGGAAGGTAATAAACCAGGTATGCTTTTACTTTGTCGGCGTGTAACAGTATGTTAGCCAGTCAGTGAGGTGAAATAATTATATATGTATACACATAGCATGGATTTACTCAAAGATTTTTCAATTTAATGCCTTTGGCTATCTAATGTCCGAAGTTATTGTTAATGTTAATGTTCTTTAAATCAGTGTTCCGCAAAGTATGCACCGCGGCACACTGGTGTACCGCGGCCATTAATTGGTGTGCCTCGGAAAAATAACGTTATGCTGCAATTTAAACTTTAGTTTTGTTGATTAATAATAAATATTGTTTCGATGATTAATAAATAAATGTTGATTAATATTACTTAAAAAAATATTTTTAATTAGTGGTGTACCTCCAAATATTTTCGTTTTCCTAGATGTACCTTGAATACAAGAAGTTTGCGGAACACTGCTTTAAATAAACACAATATCTGATTATTTATGACTGGTAACCCTTGTGGCATCATACTGGTAACATTATTTTTTTTCTTTCCTGGCTCTCGGTATAAATGATAATGGTACTTGTTTTAGATCGTGAATAAATCTAATGTAATCAAGTCTTTCTTACTATTTTTGCCCTAACCCTTCAATTTTATAAAAAAATAACAATAACTGTTTAGACTGGGAACTTCAACTTGTAATTCACAAAATGTGTCCTTAACGAACCTCAACCTATGGTACACCCTCAAAGTGCCCGTGATTTCATTAAGCGCCAGACCCCCAGTCCCGACGTCTAGCCGACAGACGTGCGTACATTTTGTATATATATTGAAGCTGCAGGAAGGGGGTTGCTATGCACTTTGACCCTTGTTAAATTATATTGAGAGGGGGTTAAAGTTTGAAATGTTATATTGATTTGGGCTTTGCAAGATTTTATCTTACACCTCTGCTACATCAGGAGTAATATTAATGTTAGGGAACTGTGTCACGCAGATGAAGCCAAAGGTTGAGTGCGTTATTTGTAATGCGACATTGTTATTACCTGTTAACGACATTAATATAAAATACACTAACGTGGCTAATCATTGGTCACAGTCAATATCACTAACACAGGTGGTACAAAGGCTTAAGGGAATGTATGACACATTCATTAAACACCAACTTAAATATTCAATGTATGAGTGAAAATTCATTTATTTTAAATACCAACTCATAAAATACCAATCTCGCCCTGCAATGTTGAATAAAGGCATTGATAGACGTTCTTTAATCAAATAAATAATGAATAAAGCCTCCCGGCACCACAATACCGTGTCATTATTTACTTGAATACTTACCTTACCAGCCAAGTATAGCAACAGATGTATTGTTGTGACGTGTGAGTATTTTTAATATTGACGGACGTGGCAATGACCGCGGCCGGCGGGCGGTTCATGGCCGTATAAAAAAAACGAGAAATAAAAAAGTATCCTTGTACTAACAAGTGTAATCGACCTATGCGATTCATAAGGTTATGTCTTCGCTTCGCATTCGTATTTCGAACCCAGTTGTCTATGGTTCAAAATAAATAAAACAGCAGGAGACAGGGGGATAGAGGGCGGCATCCCCACATAGGTTTATTCGGTATACAAATACATACTGCGCACACATCGAAAGAACGGGTGGGCCGCGGCCGCGCGCCGCGGGGGCGCCACAGTCGATCAGTCTCGCGTCGACCGCCGTTTGGGACAGATGTTTGTCGTCTTACGCGGTGTGATCGGAAAATAAACTAGTTTTGTTCCGGTACCAACGGACATAGTGCGTCGCTGTTCAATTTAACGTGCTTGTGGGACTGTTACAGTGATTTTTATCTTAACCAACGGTTGGTATTTTGTGTTTTCGATAAGGATACAATTGTTTTCCTCGTACACACATGTTCTTTGTTTACGTCGGTAGTTATAGGATATGTGTTTCGTTTTTTCTTTTACAGTCCTCATTGTGCGGGGTTTATTAATATAAACCGGGTAGTTCTCGCGTTATGATTCAAAGGCCACGGTACACGCATTGAATAAAGCGTTTCTATTTACAGATAAACTGTATGGATTAATTGGGAGCCGTTGACTCGTTTCGAAACAAAGGTTTACATTGTCGGAAGGTGAACGACTTGAATCCACTCGCTACAGGTATGTTTGAACAAGTCATTTCATTCATTACATTGCATATAACTGATAGGCTCTTTTACGACCACGTTTTGTCTATCAATGTGTAGTTATTGCTACTCGTTTTGTCTGTCTGTCGGCACGTTAAAAGTCTGATTCCACGAAATGTCACCCACGCCGTAACGTAACACCAAACTTCTTATCATAATGGATGTTTATGGAAGTTAAAACGATATCCTTTTCTACTTTCAAAAATTAACGAACTTTCAATGATTTATTCGACATTCAAAACTGACAAAGATTAAGAATGATATCGTTTCAATTAAATGCCTACATCGGGCCAGTTTGTTTCGTTCGAATTACAAATTCAATCCTTTTTGTGTCATTGACACCGTACGCGCGTAAGTAGGTAAGTTGCTAATATTTTTTGTGCAAATTGCGTACCCGTGACTTACGTAACGTTCTTATCCGCCTTCTCGTATGTAATTAAACTATTGTATTGCATGTCAAACTATCTGGCTCTCGTGTGACTTACATAATGTGGTAACCTTTTGTCTGACATTTGATTTGAAGCCTTTCAAATCGAACAAAATCTGTTACTTGTTGCTTCGTTATTTGAATACGGCGTGTTGTTGTTAAGGTATTTTCGTCGGTTCTGTTTTCAAACATACTATTTTCGTCGTGAATTGTAACTAGTGCTGAGACGGGAATGAACTTGTTTATGGATTGTGTGCACCCACGATTTTTCTTTAAAATTTAATTACAAATATTTCTTTCAACTTCTTTGAATTATTTTTTTTAACTTAATAAAATACCATTGTTGTTGATACTGGCTTTTAACCCATACTGGAGATATTAATGCAAAAACGATAGTAGTAATACTTCAGCCCATCTGTCTGCTAATTTCCATTCAAACTTGCGAACGTATATGACGAATTTCACTATAATTAAAATATAGTTTTGTACAGATAAGGATAGTATTAACTCACAAAATAAAACATTCAGCACAGCGATTTGAAGTTTTGAAATCAATATTTTTTTTCCTATTTCCTGTTACCTATTTTCTGATTTATTTTGGACTAAATTCTTATTTTTGAGGTAATATTGACCTAATCATCTAAATGCACATCAGTCGTATACGGGTCAGATTTTTAAAATTTATAATAATGAATTTTAAAAAGAGGATTCTTCTTTATATAACATTTACCTAGTTTTGAATATACTTTAAAATATTTAGATATACAAATGTTTTTTTTAATAATTAGGTATAAAATGTGAAACATAAAATAGATCTCCATAAATTTATATTAAAATTATTGCTACTTAGAGAAATCGAGTCTTAACCGAAACTTATCTACCTTGAACGTGACCTTAACACACCTTTTGTATAACATTCGTCTTTCTAATTCGTTAAATTATTTAAATGCTGGTTTTATTGTACTGCTTGATTTATTATTAATTACAATACTGAGATACCGATTTGCTTTTATTAAAAAAAAATTGGCATATTGGGTCGTTGTTGTAGTTTTTCGAGTGTAGAGACGAAAGGAGGGTATAATTATAATCACTGTGCATATATTTTTTAGTTAGATTATTCTTCTGTGCGTGTGTATGTATGTGACTGAACTTCTAAAAGGCTGGACCGATTTCGATGAATTTTGTGTGTTCAGGTGGATTCGAAAATGGTTTAGATTCACAATTCGACCCGGTAGGTGGCGATGCAATCAGTTTCTAAATTTTATTTCTTCGGGGCATTGTCGGGATTGCTAATACCATGAAATTCTAAACATGTGTACATTGAAGCTATTTAAAAAAAAAACAACTGGAATAGACAATATAATCGATGGAAAACACGATGCAATTTTTTTTTAGATTTCTTGTTTCTTATAATTATGTACTTAGAATTATGAATTAGAAATATTTTTAACATAAATAAGATGTATTGCTCATTTTACTTTTCTTTGTCCATAGACCAGTGTAGAGTTTAGAGATGCTGCCTGCACCTTGACCGCCTGTCTCAGTTACGGATTATATCGATTAATCGGTTTTGAATCGATAACAGTAGTTACAGTTCGTATCTATAAACATATATATACAAGCAACCGTAAAATAATAGCAAATTCGAATTAAATGCAACAAATTACGTAATTACTGATTACTTTCAAATATTTAGACAATTAACGCAACTTAAAACTATTTGACTCCTGCATTTATTAATTTGATATTGAATTGGGTTTGGGTTATATTATATATTATTATTATCAAGTCACTAGAATGCTTTGAATTAGGCAATGCGCTGTAAACACGCCTACACAGTAGCCGCTTGCCTCCATTTGTCAAATAATGTCATTAGTGTCATTGCAGACATGACCATTTTAATGTAAATGTTTAAATTACCTAATGGTACATTTTAATTCTAAATTTATAGGTAAATAAATATATGTTTTAATGCATATTTCGTTTTATTAAATATCTGTTCAACGAAACGTGTAACAATGTTTCGTCATGCAATATTACACGAGGACGCTTGATTTTTGTAATGTCTAGTAATTTTCATAATAGGTAATTCATGTACATTTCTTATCAATGTCCTAAATTTCGTCGTAAACTATATTTTATATAACAGCTATTTGGAATATGTCATTGACGTTCTTAGTCCATTCTGATCATAAAAGTTTCTTAGTAATTGTAATACTGTAGATAATATAGTTTTTGAAAAAAAAAATGATTTAAATAAATCTAACATCATTTTATAGTATATTTGCTGCCCCTGTCACTCAGATTGCATGGGACTTGTCTAAAACAAATTGCTGATAAAATTTAACATCGCGCATCACAAACTCAAAAAGCCTGTGACGGAGTCCCGATGAGTTGAATCTTCCAATTTCCAAACCACAGTGACCGTAAGCTAGTCGCATATTTTAAAGCCTATGTCTGAAGAAGTTCATATACGGGTAAGAGTTAAGACGTAATCAATGTTACGCATCGTTGATTTGAGGTCATTTACGTCTAACAGTGAATTGCAATTGGTAACTAAAAAAATCTTTCCAAATAAATAAACATCAAAAACAATGTGCGTATATTCATATATTCTCTGGCCCCTAGCCAATATATAAAATGACTGAATCTTTGAGCCTTAGAAACTGTTGTAGGTCACCGTTACAATGAAGGTTAAAAGCTTTTTGTCATACTTATCTAATTTAATAATTCAGTTGCTGTGGGGTAGTCGTAAATATAATGAAAATAATTGTTTAAGCCGCGTTGTGCTCGATTTTATCTACGAAAATTTTCAATTAATTAAATGAGTCTGTAATATTTGTATTATTAAGAAAAATAAGTATACATTATGTATTACCTACTTAACTCTTGGCATTTTTGAATTTTACTAGAAAATCATTTACAAAGGAAATGAAAGGAAAGCAAGAAAAGGAAATAAATTTATAAAGCAAATTGAGCATAATTATTATGGGATAATCCCGATGAGCATATATTTGCTCCCGATGTTTTTCTTCACGGTCAACACGTGGTAAATAGAAGGAAAGATATCAATTTAATTTTAATAATAATTACAACATTAAAAGTTGTGTACCGCAATATAACAAAAGAGGTTTTGCACTCAGTTGTTGCTTTGCCGAAATTTAATATAACGGCACAGATTTTGATTGACCTTGAGACCTGTGAATATGTTACAGTATTCGTTTCAGTCATAGCTGTATTAAAATGTAAGTAAATAAACATAGATTGAATTTTAAATTTAAAAAACTATGTAAAATAGCAAGCACATTCATGACGAATAAAAACCAAAGAAGTAGCTACACGTGCTGCCACACAATCCAGTGTTAGTGTATATGTACAGGATAGAAAACTGCCTGAGCAATGCATACTCCAGCTAAGATTAGGTGATTGATGAGGATTTTTTAATTAAATGCACCCGCCTTTATAATGGATAGAACACTATCGAAAATGTTATGAATATCTAATGGTAAAGCTCCTATAACACATACTTACAAAGAATTGATCAAAGCAGCATCGGTGTGCAGCACACATTTCTTTGAATTACTAAAATGTTTAAATTTATCTTATCTTTTACTGGTTACTCTTTTATACTTTAAAACCAAGAAGTGCACTCAAATTCGTTAATAGGCCCTTGACTTTATCAACACAAAAACTGCATCTTCATCGCAAGCCGAATCGTTAACCGACAAAAATCGGTTCGGTTCAGTCGGTACCGACAAATGACGCACTTTGGCTGTAGGTATAATACCCGGCGGGTCGGCTCTTTTACATCATATTTGTAGTCTTTGTGCATAACTTGGGAACTTGTGATTTGATTTTTGAATTTGAACTTTCGGTTGATTTGTACTAGATGTTTCGATATATACATTGTAATATTTAATTTGATCGTAATTGACAGTTAAAGTCTCGAACATCGGCGCAGGGTTGCCAGCTTGTCGGTTTTCTATCGGATTCACTTTGGAGAGTGTGCAGCTGAGCTCTTCAATCTGATCCCGCCATCTCCCTTCCATCATCGGACAACCAGACGAACCGGCATGCGGCATCGATATATGGTGGATATTCCACCTATTAGAACGAAGCGCTTTGCATCTAGCTTCATCATACGCGCCGCAAAGGAGTGGAACTCATTGCCGGAGTCTGTCTTTCCGGATACATATAACCTGGGTGTCTTCAAGTCACGTGTGAATAGGTACCTTCTAGGCAAGCGTGCTCCATCCTAGACCATATCTTCGCCCCACATAAGGCAAGATTGTGGTCAAACGCGAACCTATACTACAAATAATTGAATGGTTTCAATTTTGACTTCGCTGAGGTTATAATTTATGATGATTGAAAAATCGGTCCTTAGACTTTATATTCCTTTAATATCTTGAATAATGCAAGATATCAATGTACACGAAAGTTTAAAATAAATATCCTGTTTTTTTATTGATAGTTTCCAAAAAATCCTATAGCTGTTTTGGGAGCTTATTCCAGACTGAACAAAAATTCAAACTGCTATTTTTTAAATATTTTTTGTATTTATGGCTTGGCAACTTGGCCTTTAAGCCATATGCTAATTTGTTATTAAGCATCGTACAGATAACATTTTTTTCTAATGAAGAAAAATGTGAGAACTGGTATTTCCAGAGTTTTTCTATCACACTAAAATCGAAAGTAAGTAAATAAATATTTATTTCCGTAAACAATCTTACTTTAAAGATGACAAGTCCGCTAAGTGGTCGTAAACTATCCTAGTTCCTACATAAGTACAGGTTTCTTAATGTTGAATATTTGTATTGTACTGAAATTACGTCTATGAAATAATACTTATATACCTACTTAATACAATCAAAAGTCGTACAATTTAATTACATGTTTATGACGAAACTTATGACTAGAAACAAATGTGGGTAAATAAAGAACGATTATTATACGTTCAAAGTGTAAACAATAGAAAAAAAATCAATAGTGCATAACTGACCCAACCCAACATTTCCTACAATGTCATTTTCTCATGTTTTAATGTAGCATTATTATTTAGATACAAATTACAGTGCGGTGTGTGGCGGTTAAACCACATCCTCGTACTTTTACAAAAGGGCTGTTTAGTCACGGTTAATGTGGTATTTATATATAGGGGGTTCTCATATCTATTTTTTATTGCGAAACTGGCAAAAACATAGACGGCTAGCTCATGGAACGTGGTTACCGACGCCTATAGACGTTGCAACATCAGGGGCGAAGCCAACGCTTTGTCAGGGCTTAGGATAATGAAGATGGGATACGAGGATGAGATACAGGAATTAGACAGGATGAATGGGGATGGGAGAAGTGAGCCATCGAGAACTCTCACTCACACGACGCACGATTAGCACAATGCTAATCGTTTGACGCTACTCGAGCCAATTGAACCGGCCTTAAGGAGCTGTAATTAAAATATTAATAATTTAAATGGAAATGGAATAAAATGAATTACCGAACTGTTGTATTCATTTAATAATTTCTTGACGTAGAATTGCAAAATATGTGACGTCACATTAGAGGGAGGAGTCTCGCGAATGTGACCAACGGTGACAAGGACGGGGGAGAGGTCAAAAACTCATGAAATTCGTGTGACGTACTTTGTGGTTAGCCTCTAACAGAAGTTTCTCACATATTAAGGGCCCACTTATCCAGGTTTCACTATATAAGAAAATCTGCGGAGTGACGCTCGCGGACCGCGTTCGTAATACCGAAGTAAGAAAGAGAGTTGGTCTGAAAGAGAGTGTCGGGGTGAAGGTAAGGAAAGGAATGCTCCGGTGGTTCGGGCATGTGGAAAAAATGCATGATGAAAGAATGACTAAACAAATATACAATGCAAAAGTGGATGGATGCAGAAGTCGTGGAAGGCCACGACACACCTTCCATGATCAAATTGATCGTGTACTAGCGGAGGGTGATGTCAGGAGCCTTAAGAACAGACGAGTGTGCATGACAAGAGTTATGAATGTCAAAGAAGCAAGTGAGGTGTGTAAGAATGGGCCTAAATGGCGCTCTGTTGTTCGTGCCTACCCCGCAAGGGAACTGGCGTGAAGTTATGTATGTATGTATGTATGTATGTATATACATATATATATATATATATATATATATATATATATATATACATATATGTATATATATATACATATACTTAAGATATACCAAATAGCCGGCTATAGCAATTATACGGGACTATAGATTAACACTTGTTTTGCTCGCGTTCATTTCAAGTTGTGGTGGCTTATTGGCTAACGTGCGTCTGATTGTAAAGACGCAGGTTCGAATCCTGGCCGTAAAGATGCACCGCTTGTTCAGTATTAACCTAAAGTGTATATTACAATTATCACAAGCTACCTGCGGAGAAATTTGTGAGTGTCTGAAACACGCCAATCGGCTTCGCTTGGGCCAAAGCCTAGTAGTGTGACATGTGATAATTTATTTTTATTGCATGAATCCAGCAGACAGGCAGACGGCCCACCTGATGGAAAGTGGTTACCGTCGCCTATGTACATTTGTAACAAGAAAAGCGCGACCAGTGTGCTGCCACTCTCTAAAAGTAAGACTGGAACCTGGCCAGTTTGCCAGAATACATCTCAAAGTTGTTATGGCGGCATACTCTAGACCAGGGATGGTAGCCATCCAGGCGGGCAAATACCCACCCACCGGGTTGTGGTTTGTTTTGTCGCCTCTTACGACAGGCCGTCCGGCCGCAGGAAATTGTATTCTTTCTCGGTTCCTACACGAATAAAATGTAATTGTTGCGCTTAACAGTTGCGACTTTTTTGATATATTGTAACCTTCATACAGCTTACACCGAATAACAGATAAGTTTTTATCTCAAAAACACTTTCATCGTTATCTAAAAACTTGTTAAGCCCCAACAAGCGAGGGGTCAAAGAATTAATCATTTCTTATTTTAGTTACCTTATACATAAGTTTTCTACAAAACCCAATAGTCGAGACAATTTAACTTTCGCAGTCGTTAGCCGTTTGTTAATGCTGTTTTCTTTCTTTTGATGTTCATTTATTGATTTTTTTATCACTGACTTCGAACAAGGAATGTCTCATCTGTACTTTGTTTATTTATTCTATGAATTTATTTCCAGTAGATACATTATTATTAACCACAGCAAACCACGTGTATACAACATAAGTTTACGCACATAAGTTTTTAATTAATACTTCACTTCCTATGACGCTTTTCTACGCGTATGCTATGTCTATAGTTAACTCGTCTGAGACATTGAATAAAGAAGCGGCCAGACAATTTCCCATGGTACACTCATCAGTATCCTCCCCCTTATTTCTATGCCCAAGATGCGTAACGCCACGCAACTCGGTTCTCATGACTGCTAGAACTAATTTTATGGTACTGACTCAACATAACAATGCCCGAGTCGATAGTTTAATGACTACTCCCTCATTTGGTTAGGATGATATCCTTTACAGGTAATGAGTTTAACGGCGAGACGGCAAAATGTCGGTAGACCGTTGAATGACGTAGCTAAATGCATATGTAATTGATGATAATGGCAATCTTCTAGTAAAAAACATAAAGAAGGAGCTAACTTAATGGATTTATCTCGCTCTCGCACTACTGCAATCTTGAAGATATAAATTCACAGAATTTACTTATGATAATTCTGTTATTCTACGAATCAAAACTAAAAAAGTATAGGCTATTTTACGGCAGCAAGCACGAAAGTGACCAGGGAAATAGGCAGCGAGTATGGAAACACAGTATGCCCACTTTCCTGTTTGCTGCTATAAAGTGGGCATAATGTAAACATGGAGTTGCGTTATTTACTGAGCGATTCAGATGTGCAATTTCAAAACCTAGCAATTGACATTGTTTTTTACATTAATGTTTGTGTATTTATTGTCTTACTAGGAATTTTCTGATGCTTTGTACTGGCTAAAATATGACGTCGGTTCCAATAAGCTTAATAAACAGTTTTGAGATGATAAATCGTTGAAGTTCATGATCAAGGTTGCCAGGTGGTAGGGCATTTGCTCGTCTGGATGGCTACTACTCCTGGTCTAGAGTATGCCGCCATAACAACCTTGATTTATGTTCCGGCATTAGTGGCCAGGTTCCAGAGTTCCTTAAGAGAACAGCAGCGCATTTTTAGCACCTTTGGTGTTGCAAATGTCTATAGGCGATGGTAACCTCTTTTTTCCATTAGGTGGGCCGTCTGCCTGTCTGTTGAAGTCTCATGCATTAACATTTCTAAAAAATAATCAAGGCTTGGAAACCGGTAAATAAAGTCTAACCGGTTACAGCTTAAGTACATAGGAATTTTACTTGTCGGTTTTGTTCTCACTTTAAGTTTAATCAACCGGTTTTTGGTAACAAAAGTTTGACAGGTTTTGTTGAAGAAACTGGTTTCGAAGGATATGAAACGGTTTTTGCCGCACACCTTCAAAGCGCAGCCATGTGGTACGGCAAGTTTTCAGTCATACACAAACACATGTTGTGAGAGATTGAATGATACTTCCTCTTTTCGCAGAATAAATCGGTTAATTGAGGTTTACATAACATTTTAAGGTTTACACTCCCAACATACTAGTTGACTAAAACCGGTTAATTTTAAACCGGTTTCAAGGCTTGTTCATGCACATTTTTTGGGTGTTGAATGTTTCTTGGAATGTACTTGACAGATCTTGAAATTGTGTAGGTATCTGCATTGTCATTATTAGGTTTTTTTTCATACAAGCAAGATCATTCGTACCATTCACGCTTGATGTAAGCTTTCCATATGTTTCTCAATCAATAATAATTTTTCACCAAGTGCGCAATACTCCAGGCGTTGGTTGCCAAGTTTTTTTCTTTCAACTAAAACAACATGTAAACATTACGTACGTGGTTACCATTTAAATTATTATTAACGAAACCGCTCAGAGATCAGAAGAATGTGTGAATATCTTATTTATACATACATACATAACTTCACGCCAGTTCCCTTGCGGGGTAGGCACGAACAACAGAGCGCCATTTAGGCTTATTCTTACACACCTCACTTGCTTCTTTGACATCTTATTTATGTTTATATTAAATATTTAAGTTGTGGAAGATTTGGTGAAACGAAGGGCGATGTTTTGTACAGTAAGTATTATTGTCATAAATATAATATTTTATCTTTTCTACGCATTTTCTTTTACTTCTTATATATTTACTATTTAAATGACAAAACTAACTTTAAAAAATACAAACAAAGAAACTTATAAATAAATTAATATAAATTATGTAACAAATAGCTGCCAGATGATGCCCAGAAGGCTGCATTAACACGCTGTATGGCAATGCTGATTCGTTGGAGACGATATGCAAATTACGACATACAAGTTTCATTATTTTTTTGACCCCACCCCCCCGTCCTTGTCATAGCTGATCACATCGCGAGACACTCCCTAACTAGTGTGACATCACATATTTTGCAATTTTACATCAAGAAATTATTGAATTAAAACAGCAGTTCCGTAATTAGTTATGTCCATTCAAATTATCTTTTAATAATTTAAACACTATGGTCATACATATTGAGTTACCATCCGTGCAGGAACGGAGAAAGAATACAATTTCCTGCGGCCGGGCGGCCTGTCGTAAGAGGCGACCAAACAACCCACAGCCAGGTGGTAGGGCATTTGCCCGACTGGATGGCTACCACCCCTGGTCTAAAGTATGTCGCCATAACAACCTTGAGTTGTGTTCCGGCATTAGTGACCAGGTTCCAGTCTCCCTTAAGAGAGCAGCAGCGCATTTGTAGCACCTTTGGTGTTGCAAATGTCTATAGGCGAAGGTAACCGCTTTTCATCAAGTGGGCCGTCTGCCTGTCTGCTGAACTCCTGCAATAAAAAATAAAAAAAAAGAGTTGGAAATATTTTGAAGTTTTTTATTAATAGTTCAAATTTCGTGTTTTGATGCTTAGATATATTAGCTTTTAAAATGTGACGTCACGAATTTTAGAACCCCTCCCAGCCCTTGTCACACAAGGTCACACTTCCTCGACCCCAACGTGTGACGCAATTTATGAATGTCCCCTTGCGCGAAATACGAACCTTCTGATCACGGGTGGCATCAAAAAGTTTTTTACTTTCTTTGAAGAAACTGCCGATGTTCAGGACCTGAAGTTACTACTCCAAATACAAATTACATTACGGATTAGCGTTGTCATATAACGTGGGAATGCGGCCAGCATTTTGGGAACGCTCCCCATTGACAGCGATCTGGACTACATCTTTTACTTGTAAATATATTTATAATAATTGTGTTGAATAGCTCAATTGTTTGAGGAAATATGTTTCTTCGAGTTGCCACTAGATTTCCCTGGATTGGCGTCAGTCAAAGACCAACTCAAGTATGAAATTTTTGCATATAATATGCTGCAATGCTACTTGTATTGTATGTAGGCTTTCATTGTGAGAAGGTTCCAGTGACACTCGTTTTTTGATATTAAATGTGAATTTATTACGGGAGAGCACTGTACAATCTTAGACATGTAAAAAGAGAAGGGAAGTAAGAAAAGTCGATAGGTGGCGCCATTGTTGCATCGCTCCAGTGTTTCGATAGTAAACAAGTAGTATAGTTGACTGCGCAACTGATTACTTACTACTAGAAAATAGAATATTGCCTAGATGCTGAAGTTATTTATTTTCTTACTAAATAATAAAAAATTACCTCCTACAGATTGAATAATTTCATTACAGAATTTTAAGACTCCAGTTTATGATTCATGTTATTTCACGCTAAACCTTGTAATACATTAAAATCAGCTTCAGGAATAAAATAAAACACTAAAAAAGTGAAGCAGATTAAAAATAATAAAATGGTTTTAGCTACACGTGTTGCGGGCGAGTTTTTGGCTACTTTTTCTGCTTAAACTGCGATAACACGTTGTAAAGCGGTGTAAGAATAGGAAGTAGACTCTCTTTATTGTGCACCATTACAGAAAAACTTACAAAACTGATAGAACTATTCCAATTGTGTACAATCCTCTCCAGACACCCTCTTCCAGACAACACCAGGCTTCGTCTAGTAGACTTAATTTTAAACTGATATACCTTCAAAAATGTTATCTAGTGAACTTGGATTTGAATACATATGTTCTTTGAAAATAGAACGCGTCCTGTTCAAATTGAATGTTACTGGCCGCTTTAAAAAATGAACACATAAATTAAAATTTAGAAATGTATTTTCTAGAATGTAAAGATCGTATCTTAAGTGCGTTGACTCTTGTGACCTCACTGTACCATTGTTTTTTGGGTAAACCGTGACGGATAGTCGTCGAGTCACGTCGTTACGTTGGTCATTATTTAATCTGTTCTTATTTAAATTTTTTAACGTTGGTACTTGGAACAGTTCTGGTGATGGTCTGATTTAATATTAATGGTTTGTCGGTCACTAGTCAAGTTATCTAAGCTTTTGCTCACTAGAACGCATAGGTCCTGGGTTTGATTCTTACATACATACATAACTTCACGCCAGTTCCCTTACGGGGTAGGCACGAACAACAGAGCGCCATTTAGGCTTACTCTTACACACCTCACTTGCTTCTTTGACATTCATAACTCTTGTCATGCACGCTCGTCTGTTCTTGGTTTGATTCTTGTCGTGGTAAATTTCATAAATAAAGTTTTCGTCATATAATAGTTAGGGCGTAGAATTGTCAGTTATGTATTACCCATAATATAAAAAATATAACTTTCTCAGTTTGGAAATACATAGTGAATGTGTATGTCTTCCGTGATCACGGCTGCTGAAAAGTGGCCAAAACATCGGATTAAAAAATCAAATAAAATCGTTAAAACGTATTTTTATTAATCTGCATCTACTATTGCTATTTTGATGTTCGAATCCCTGGTATCGTTTTACAAGCTTTTTAGTTTATTATAGTATAACATGCCTCAAATCGTGTTGCATATAAAAAAAGTTATCTCTTCTGTCGTCTAGTTGTGCAGAATATCGTTTGCAAATAACAAACCTTAGGTAGATTAGATACCAAGTAAGGTTATGGAAATGTTCGCGGAACTATTTATAAGGAAATGCTACTACGATATCAACAAGGTTATGTAAGATACGAAGCTGGTTTTGCAATAGTGGCTAGGCAATTCTTATGTCGAAGGCTACAAGGCTATTTGGGTTAAACGACATTTTTTTTTTTTTTTTTTTTTTTTGTTATTTAGGGCAACGAACAATTGCACCACTAAGGAAACTAAAAAATACAAACTATAGGTAAATATTACTCGTGGCGCAACCAGCGATGTTGCCCACAACTATAATAGAAAAATTAAGAAATAAGTCCGTCTGTCTGTCAGTCAGTTACTACCCAGAGAATTACGAATTGAATGAAAGATTTGGTATACAGTTGTCAATAGATATAAAATTCACTACAGTACTTAACTGATATCTGTTAGTGATGGGTAACAGGTACGTCCATTGACAACTCTATAATTTTCTTTTTGTACAAAGAAGGGGTTAGAAAAAATATGTCAGCTTCTGTATAATATTCATTGTAAAGTTTCATTATCCTGTTAATTGGGGCACGTTCACCTGCGTTAGTTTTAGATATCTTAGCCGCAAACATATCACGCGTACGGTTCTTCCGTATCACGTGAAATCTTTGCGGAACCCTAAAACTTATTTGGTTCGATAATGTAATGCAATCAAATTTATCATGACAAATATTGTATAAAAGCATAGCATCCAGGAGATTTCGCCTTGTCTCCAGTTTATGCATAGAGTACTTGCTAAGGAGTGTCTCGTACGAGGACTTAGAATGGAAACAGCGATAGTTAACGGAACGTAAGAATTTACGTTGAACGGATTCTAACTGCTTATTATATTTGGTATAGAATGGGTTCCAAATTGCTGTGGCGTATTCAAGCTGAGATCGAATTAAGGACATGTATAGCAGAAGATATGAAGAAGGTCTCTTAAACGGTTTACATGTTCGCATTACAAAGCCGAATAATTGGAATGCCTTATTTAAAATATAGTTTACATGGAAATCAAAATGCAATTTGGAATCCAAAAAGATGCCCAAATCTTTTATTACTGTGACTTTTTCTAGAGGGTTACTACAAAGTGAATATGTAAAGTCGATTTTGTTGGTTTTTTTTGAAAAACTAATTGATTTACATTTATTTATGCTGAGATATAATTTATTTTCTACACAATAGTCCGAAAGTGAATTTAAATCATCTTGAAGTTTGATGCAATCCTGAATTGTAAAAATTTCTTTAAAAATTTTGAGGTCATCTGCGTACATCAAGAAATTAGTTTGTTTAAAACACTGATTAATATCATTGATAAAAATATCAAAAAGCAATGGCCCTAAAATTGATCCTTGGGCAACACCGGACGTTACATAAATTATGTCAGAGTGGAGACCATAAATTACCACACGTTGCGACCTATTTTTTATGTATGAGGTGAACCATCTCAGTAGGTTCCCTCGAATACCATTGAAGGCAAGCTTCCTTAGCAGTATGTCGTGGTCCACCTTGTCAAAAGCCTTACGAAAGTCTGTGTAAACAGTATCTACTTGAATGCGATTATCCATAGATTTAAACACAAAGTCTGTAAAAATAAGAAGATTACTAACTGTAGACCGTTTTTTAACAAATCCGTGTTGTTGTTCCATAATTTGTTTGTGCAAGACAGGATATATATAATTATGTACTAAGCGCTCCAATACTTTCGACAAGGTGGACAGTAAGGATATTGGACGGTAATTTGTGACGTCAGTTATATTCCCGCCTTTATACACCGGGGTAATATTAGCCATTTTCCAATTGCTAGGAACAATACCTTCCAAGAGACTTCTATTATAGAGAATAAGTAAAGGAACAGCAACAGTTTCAGCGGTATTTTTTAGAAAAAAGGGGGGAAGACCATCAGGACCAGGTCCCTTGGTAATATCTAATGCCTTAAGTTCTGTAACAATTTGTTTTTTAGTGATTGGAAGTTCGGATAAAGCAAAATCACAGTTTGTATTAATGGGCATAGTTTCTAAATTCTCTGGATTACCGTCATACTGACTGCGTTCATAAACTGAGGCAAAAAAGTTAGCAAAAAGTTGACAAACCTCCTCAGGTTTTTTACTCTTCACATCCTCGTAATTCATAATATGCGGAATCCCACATTTTCTTTTGTGCGACTTCACGTAAGACCAGAAAGTTTTAACATCTCTTTTTAAATTGTCCTCAACGGTATCTATGTAATTATTAAAACATATTTTGCTTTGCGTTTTAAATCTCCGGCGAAACATAGAAAATTGTTCGTAATGATATGTAGTATTATACTTCTTCCATTTAATCCAGGCCTTCTCCTTATTTTTAAAGATATGAATAAGAGGACGCGAAAACCAAATTGGAAAATTATTGGTTTTGGTGCGACGTTTAGGTATATATTTGCGAATTATATCGTAGATAACTTCGTAGAAACTATTAACTGAAAGATCCATAGATGAATTATTTAGTCTACTGGACCAATCAATGCTTTGAATTTCATCGTTAATAATTGCATATTTCCCTTCTAGAAAGCAATATTTGAAAATAGGAGATGAACTCATAATCTGATAGGGTGCTCCTAGATAGATGAATGTGCTAAAAGGAGGGTGTAGGCAATCAACAGCTACCAATGGGCTCAACATTGGCTCACACACTGATTCACAATTGGAAATAAATAAATCTAAGACACGACCCATACTATTTTTAATGTCGTTATATTGTTTACTTTTTGTCGACTGCAGGAAATTATATATTAAGGTTGCAATATTAAGGTTACAGTATGAAGTACATGATAAGTTTAAGGTAAACTCTTTCCATTCTAAGTGAGGTAGATTAAAATCACCTACCATGTAAAAGTTTTCAATATTGATATCGTTTAACTCATTTAAGAGAGCGTTTAAGAACAGTGAGTATATTTTTGTATTTGTATTAGGAGGAATGTAAACGCCACAAACTACATAATACTTGTTACCGACTTTAAGTTTAAGAAACACATAATCAATTAAAGATAACATACCCATGTTATGCTGTTCATTGTCACCGAGTGTGAGAAAACATCTATCAGCGGATAGGTCGCGGCGTGTGGCAATCAGTACTCCTCCACCGTCTTGCTTGCCAGTTGCCATACGATCCCTATCACAGCGATGTAATACGTAACGGGGATCAACTACTTCACAATCCGAGATATTCGCCGTTAGCCATGTTTCAGACAAAATCAGTATGTCATAACATTCAGTTAGAATATTAGAGTATAAAGTATTTAACTTTGTTCTAAGTCCTCGACAGTTTTGATAATAAATAGATACTTTATCCGTCATTTTTACTAATATTTGTCAAAATATTACTAATGCAAAGATGAACTGATAAGTTTAATTTGGTATTAAAATTGTCATGAGATGAGTCTTCTCCCGAACCAATACTCGTGTACAACTTTGTAAGCTTCAACAGTAACAAATATATATTTATATAAACGTTAAATATTAGATAATTATAAAGAAAATTAAAATCTAAAATCAAATAAGAACTAAACACGATATTCTCCAAAATGCGGGTAGGTGAAAAAAATATGCGTAGTGATAAAGAGTACAAATCGTCGCATACATACAAATGCACAGAGTAGTGTACATTTAAGAGACTACAGAAATTACAAAAATATTCTACATAAATTTGACAGAGCAATTTTACTGATAGGTACAATATAAATATTGAGAAGATTTTGTATATATGGATTAAACTTATTTTACATGCTCTTAATTTTAAGTAAATCACTTTGGGATCTGATTGCAGTAACAGGAGCGGTTTCGCTAACCCTGACAAAAATAGTGCCATGTTTGACCCAAACAAATCGAAAATTCTTTTCTCTGGCGGTATTACGCGCTTGCCGAAACAAGTTCTTGTTCTTCAATGTCAAGTGTTCGTTTATATAAATCTTCGTAACAGGTCCAGATATTTTAAGTTGCTCTGAAGTAATACCCTTGTTCAGGCGTGCTGCAGCAATAAAATTATCCCGCACATTTCTAGTTGAGAATTTTAATATTATATTTTTCGGATTTGAATTGCCAGGAGAAAGTTGAGGCACTCTATGAATCGACACTATTTCTTGTTTAGTCAGAGAAACTTTCATTAGACTCGACATTTCTTGGAGAATTGTTAAGAGGTTTTCTCCTCGTTTTTCTGGCACATTACTGATTTCAACATTGCACTGCCGTGCTTGTTGTTCCATTACATCCATTTTATTTTCTAAAATAGAAATTTGCGATGAGTTATTCTGGAACAGCGTTGATTTTTCTTCAAGTACAGCCACGCGTTGCTCAATTTTTTCATTTTTCCCTCTTAGATCTTCATACTGCTCGTTAATAAATTTGATAGAGGTTTTAATGTCACTAAATTCGTCGATAAGTTTTGAGAATTTTTCATCTTGTTTTTTAAACCAACCATCAAGCATGTTTATGATATTCGATTGAAAAGAATGTAATTCATTATGTAAATCTTGCATTTTCACTTCTGTATTTTTTTGTCGTAAAGTTACATATTGCGGCGGTGACTCCTTATCTATCAATGAGCTGTCAATACTCATCTCACCAGATGCACATGGTTGATCTTCTTCGCCCATTTTATCAAAAGTAATATTTAGAGAATCCATACCTTTTAAAACGTAGAATCTGTATTCAATCACTACTCTATGTAAGGCTCACAGTACGGTATGGCGGCTTCACACGATACGGTTTGTGCTAACTGGGCTTACAATACAGTAAGGGTGCTATACAGAGCGCGACACAGGCGGCTTACTCCGCTGCCATCGAACGAATGTCAACGAATTTTGAGAGTCATGTAACAAACATTATGTTACTTTCGCAACAGGAGGTTTCACACGTTCTATCATAAGTGTACCTGAAGTGCATACTTTCGTGGGAGCTTTCGTTACGTAGCATCAAGGTGCTGGAATAATATTCCACCGCCCATTAGAAATCTGCAATATCTTAATGGGTTCAGAACTAAATGAAAGATATTTTTAAAAGAGCACCACCGTTCATGAAAGAATGACTAAACAGATATACAATGCAAAAGTGGACGGATGCAGAAGTCGTGGAAGGCCACGACACACCTTCCATGATCAAATTGATCGTGTACTAGCAGAGGGTGATGTCAGGAGCCTTAAGAACAGACGAGCGTGCATGACAAGAGTTATGAATGTCAAAGAAGCAAGTGAGGTGTGTAAGAATAGATACAAGTATTCTATTATATAATTAAATTAACATATGATATTGTCTTTTAAAAACTAAAATAAACTAAGTTATAAAGTACAAGCGATTATAGACTGTGTAACAAATCGCTGCCAGATGGGAGCGTGCCCAGAAGGCTTCAAAGGTTATTGAAAGGGTTGTTGTTTGTTACAGAGATGACAGGTGTTGTTCGAGTGGTCGGTGTATTAATTAATAGTTTAATTTTATAGGTAAATGATTTAAAATTTGTCGTTAAAATCATTAATTCTCGTGTCTAATTTAGTTCACCAGTTTGACACCAGGGGGCGCCACAGTGACTTTGCTATCATTATGTAGTATTGATGGTTGTTATTTAGATTTAGCTGCATTGCTGCGCTGTATGGCGATGCTTATAAGTTGGGCGAAATATGAACCAGCCTTCTGATCACGGGTGGCATCAAAGAGTTTCTTGCAAATCTCTTTGAAGAAACTCTTTGCCGACGGACCCCACGGACCTAATGCTACAAGTTGTGTTTAATTTAATTGTAATGTCGATTCTTTTATTTAATTTTTGAAATACTCGTATTTATGACACTGACTAGCTGTACCCGGCAGACGCTGTCCTGTCCTTAAAAAATAAAAATCTAGAACCCGATTGCAGCACCGGTTTCGTTCTCATCCCTGCTCCATGCTGTTTACGGGGTGAGAAGTGACACCGGTAGACGCCTGGCGGCCGCGATTTCGTCCGCGTGGAATAGTTAAAAAACCCTCCCGATTTTAAAACATTCTTCATTGGTGCTCCGCTCCTATTGGTCTTAGCGTGATGATATATAGCCTATTGTTTTTGATATATAAATTGTTTTATTGTATGATGATACCGGCAATATCAATACTTAATTAGGTTCATAAGCTGTTTAAGTAATTAAAGTTTTTTTAACTATCCCACGGGAGCTCTTTAATTTTTCGGGATCAAAATTATCCTATATGTTGACCAGGTATATAAGCTATTATCATACAAAATTTCATTTAAATCTGTCCAATCGTTTCGGAGATTAGCCCGTACAAACAGACAGACAAACAGAGAACAAAAGATCTAAATTAGTTCTATTTCACTTACATCCCCCGACTCGGTTTTTAGCATGTTTTTTCATTGTACAGAAACTCGACCTCTACAGTTTTATTATATGTATAGATTAAAATGCAGTTCGAGGCAACTGGTTTAAAAAAAATACATAATATAAAGCTTATCTGTCTGCAACATACCTTTGCCACGGAGTCCACGGATGGCAATTTGGATTGATTAAATATGATAAGCGTTATCTTATGGGGACTCCAAGAATCGATCGATTATGGATAAATAATAATTCAGTCGGTTATTTCATACTAACGACCTCCCGTGACTTCGATCGCGTATGCTTTGAATTCGCAATATGGACAATAACTTGGCAGACCTGGTAGGCCCATGCTGGAAACACTATGTTCATTAAAGAGGGCTCGATCGCTGTGATACCACGCTCTCACAGAATATCGGCGTGAAACAGTTAGACTTAGCTAATTGCGTTTTGTGCGATGAGTAAGACTTTCGATGGCCCACGTCCCCCTTCTTAGATATAACCTCTATCTTATCCTCTTATTCTAATCTCATATCCCATTCCTCTTGCCTGATCCTTCTATTTCATCCTCTTTATCCTATCTTAAAAGCTGGCAACGCTTTGGCTTCGATATTGGTTTTGCAACCGGTTATAGACGAAGAATCCTGTACCCTATCCCTTCTATCCCATTCCTCTTGCCTGATCTTACTTCTTCTTTTCTTTCTTTAACCACGGACCTCTAAAACGCGAAATATAATGCAGCATCTTTATATCCGTTATAAAACATTGCCCTGTCTAAATTGAGAGGTTTTATTATTAGAAATACGATTTTGACATCCATAAAGCATGCCCATCACGGAGTTATTATATCGGTTTACGATACCAGATATACAATGCGGACCGAGTGGAGTAATAGGAAATTTAAAACAAACCGCCATGAAATGGTTTAAGAGAAATCAGGTTTAGATGGATCTGAGTGGTATAGCTTGGTCGATATTGCTCCTAAGGCCGTGTCGACATTATACGAACAGTGAGCGGTTAACTGTTTGCTTCCAGTTTGCCTGCCTATTTAAAAATAAATAGAGTGTCCATACAGCGCGTAATGTACGCAATTTGCGGCGTTTTGCTTGCCGACTCATTCAGTGAGCGGCCGATTAGCAACGAATTATGCGCGCAGTCGGCGGCACATTTTTTTTTAATGTATCTAGTAAAAAAAACAAGGTGTTTTGATAATATATTAAACTTAAAATCTGTTTCGATTCCAGCGTGTATATTTTATGATTTCACAACTATTTATGTATTTAGATTTTATTTAGAAATTATTAGGTATTGATGTATAGAGGTATGTAAGGCGAGTGACATGTGTGATGTTTAATAATATTATGTAGCAATGAAATGAGGTTGTAATGAATGAAAAGGTTGTGTTAATCGCAGACACAAGATATATGTTATTTGTCAATGTTTAACGTCATTAACAATTAATAACAATGTCTCGCAAATAACGCATTCAAGCCATCGCTACATATGCTTGCAATGGTCACTGACACTAACATTATCCCAGATGTAGCAGTAACATTAAAATAACATTTTGAGACCATACGATTGTTGCAAACATTAAGAATTTATAAATAACACTTTTCCCTTAATTTTTTACATTAATTATAAAATACAAACAGATTATTTTATTTAAGCCGGGTTTCTATATGTTAAGCTGGAGTTACACGGGTTCGTCTGTCTGTTCCTTACCCATATAAGACGATGACCTATGCTCAGTATTCTGGTTAGAGTCTTGAGGGACTATGGGTAGAACATACATACATACATACATAACTTCACGCCAGCTCCCTTGCGGGGTAGGCACGAACAACAGAGTGCCATTTAGGCTTATTCTTACACACCTCACTTGCCTCTTTGACATTCATAACCCTTGTCATGCAAGCTCGTCTGTTCTTAAGGTAGAACATAATTAGTAATAATTTATTGTATTCGTTTATAAAGTCTTTATTTATCAGTTTTCTTTTTAATTTTAAGCCCCGGGTCCCGTCGAATTTAGAGCTATAAATCACACGTCATCCTTCACACATAAGCCATCCGTATCCGTGCAGGAACGGAGAAAGAATACAATTCCCTGCGTTGGTGCGGCCTGTCGTAAGAGGCGACTAAACAACCCACAGCCAGGTGGTAGGGCATTTGCCCGACTGGATGGCTACCACCCCTGGTCTAAAGTATGTCGCCATAACAACCTTGAGTTGTGTTCCGGCATTAGTGACCAGGTTCCAGTCCTCTTTAAGAGAGCAGCAGCGCATTTGTAGCACCTTCGGTGTTGCAAATGTCCATAGGCGATGGTGACCGCTTTCAATCAAGTGGCTCTTTTTGGTCTACCTTTACATTGTACCCATCGATTTTCGAATTTAACATTCTTTTTATCACGTACCCACAAATACCAAAAATGTCATAGATTATATTACAGTTTGTTTTTCCAAAACGTTCTGGACGCTTAGTTATTTCCGAACTCTGAAGGCGAAAGTCATCCAGAAAACATTTGCTTGTAATATGATTTTGTCGTTTACGTATGATTTGCGCTCGCAACATGCGGCGACGAGCTTCCGTTTTCCGCGTTGACTTGCAACCAATGTCATTGCCATTCTCCCCGCAAGGTTAGTGTCGCTGTGCGTAATGCGAAATCGTCATTTATGAAAACGACTAATTAACCCCATTTAGAGACAGAGCGAGACAGACGGATGTTGCCAAGCTACGACTTTTAAAAGGAACATTAAATTTAATTGAAATATATTTTGGTAATATTGTGGGGCTTCATCTGCGATAATGTTAATGACTGTAACTGAAAGTATTTGACTGTGGCCAAATGTGTCTTATATACATAGTTAAAAATAACGCCGCTAACGAATAGCCACATTAGTATATATACATACGGTATTATCTGTGAATATGTAGTCATTAGCAATTTAACCTTCTATAAGGGCCAAATTTAATATTATTTTTTCCACAAGCTGCCAGCTGTCATCAAAATTGCTGCGCCAAAACCAAAAGAATTATATCGTCTCTTTTATTCTAATACAAATTCTATGTAGTTAGAGGGAGAAAGCATCAGTTCAACGTTCGTTTCAATTATATGTATTTGACCACAAATTTATGGGACTTCCCAATGAGCCGTGTGTGACAGTTTTGGCAACTTTGTGGTGGTTCCGTCTTACAGGTTAAAACAATATCTCATCACAACGTATTACTACCCGTCGCCCATCTACCTATATCTGTAATATTATCCCAGAAAAGGCCCCACCATTACAAGCTTTGATGTTGTCAAAGGAAAGTGCTTTATATTTAGAAATGTTGGTTTTATGTCGCCTTAATTGTCTGCGTATTGCCTCATTAACCTATTCAGGAAAATTCCCAATTCTGAGTTTGTATATTTTAATTGAATATGTTTCTCATTTCTATCAATAATAATTAATGAGTATTTAAGGATGTATGTATGCATGTATTAACATAATAATAATAAAAATAAAAAAGGGGTTACATGACAGAAGCCTATAGGCGGTCTTTGAAAATCGCCTTACTGGCGAATTGCAGAGGGAGAAAATTGACACGGAATGAATACGTGAAGGATAAAGATCATGTTAGAAGATGAGTTATAAAGCCACAATGTTTAAATATGATAATGGAGTTGATGGATTGTGTGCAGAACGATGTTATAAATGAATTTATTATTCAGGTATCCATGTGTAATGAACAATTTCACATTAAAAAAAACCAGAATAAAACAATCTTTTATAAAAAAATATATTACAAAAATATTATTTTATAAAAAATAAAACAATATTTGGTGAAAAAAAAGTCTTGTCGTCCACCTTGCGCGGTGGTTAGAGCCATATAGACAGGGACATCCTCACAATTCGGACTGTGTCCAGTACTATTGCTTTCTGTATCTATTTATTATATTATCTATTTATTATATTATCCATTTATTATATTATCTATGTATATATATATCTGAACTTATTAATTATTATTATTATTAAAACTCTTGCGTACTGATGTCGTGACACGCTAATGTCAAGATAGATTTTTTTTTAAATAAGAATTATTATTTGTACTTAACTGATTCAGAAAAGGTAAAAGAAATATGTTAATTTTCCTATGCTTTCTAAAAAAAACTCTTATCTGCTGTCAATCCTAAATTGACACTTGAGTAAGTGTTTAATATGTTTTTAAATAAATACTTTCGCCAATTTAGATAAAACAAGTTAGCCGTAAACGGGTCGAATTCTGACATAGAGGGTTTCTGTATTAAAATACAATTCAATAGGTATATATTAAAAGTTTTACTCGATATAATTTCTTTCAATTGTAACACACATACAGACAGTAGTCGTCGTCAGCCATTTGCAGTCCAGTGGACGTAGGGCTCCCCAAGACGGCGCCACTCACCCCTGCCCTCCGATTTCCTCAGCCAGCGCACAGGCGACCTTGCATAGGTCGTCGGTCCATCGGGCTGGAGGGCGTCCGACACTAAGTTTACCGAGACGCGGTCTCCACTCCAGGACTCGTTTGCTCCATCGGCCATCGGTCCTGCGGCAGATGTGACCGGCCCACTGCCACTCCAACTTGCTAATTTTGCGAGCTATGTCGTTTACCTTGGTTCTCTTACGGATATCCTCATTTCTGATTTTCTCCATAAGAGAAACACCCAACATAGCTCGCTCCATAGCCCGTTGAGCGACTTGGAACTTGTGGACTAATCCTGCCGTCAGTGTCCATGTCTCGGCCCCGTAGGTCAGGACGGGGAGGATGCACTGCACGAAGACTTTTATCTTCAAGCATTGCGGAAATACAGACAGGGGTGTAACACCTATAATAAGGGTTTCTTTTTAGCTCTAGAATCGGCACCCCAATATAAAATGAAATTAATATAATAAGAAATAATTTATAGATAACAGGACCGAAGGGAAATAATGCAACTGCTATTAAGCTCTTCGAGTATGAAGAAAAAGAAATTACTTTGTTAAACCTGGTATTAGTTCAAAATACATAAAAGAGACCATTAACACATAATAATTATACAGAAATGATATGCTGCTGGGAAGTTTGTTGTACCGCTTCTTCTTCTTTATCAGCAAATATAATTGCTCTGGAAGCGGTGGTAGAGTCGTGACTTTTAAGAAGCAATCTAAAAATCTATTTTAAAAAAATACTTACATTTTCGTAATAATGTATTTTAAGCATTAGATCTGTAACAGATAGTATTCAAATCTGTGAAGTAATATTACTACGACATGCGTGATTAATATCAACAATATGTCACAAAGGAGTAGCATTTTGATAAACCGGTAGTATAGTCCATCTCACTCTAATAAAGCTAATACCAGGGCTTGCGAGTGAGACGGCGCAATGTTAGAGTGAGTTGCGCATGAGTCACGTTTTTTCGGTCTGTGACGTTTTCCCTGTCGCTCGCCGTCCGGCCGTGACATTTGGATGTCTGACCGATTGCGCGGCCTTCGTCGTCGGTCATCTACGTGCGCGGGAGTCGGCACGTTACTGCTTTTTGACTGTGTTGCCAGTGCGGCTAATCCCTTATATTCTAGGGAATTTCACTAGTATGAATAAATGATGATTAATGCAGCGTAGTCTTTTTTTCTAATTAATGAATATTTTGTGTATTCACAAAAAATAATTTTAATGCTAATAATAGTTTTTATATAAAATCATATTTTATTATATTTTAGTAATTATAAAAATATTTTAATTTATTATTTCATATTTTAATAAGTAACTTGAAATATATATCCTACCCAAAACCGTGTTATTTGTAAATCTATATACATATCCAATTTCATTATACACAGTTCTTGGTCTAGGCTGCCAAGAAAAAAACATTACAAATATCCAAATTAACCCTTGAACAAATATAAATTATATAACTTCTGTCATAATTATACTTAAATAAAGGAAACTCATGTTTATTAAAGCATCCTTACATTACTAACGATAACATTAATTTAAAATTGTGCAGGACTATCTGGCAACACAAGCATCTCTTGTCTCTTTCGCACATGAACAGTCGCGATACAAAGGGTTCGTTTACTCCGTTTGATCTTGAAGGCGGGACAGATCGTTGCGTACACGCATAAATTGTAATATTTTGAAATGTAAATGTTGTTTTATCGTATGGTTTGTTTTATAGTCGCATAAAATTTGTTGTCATCGATAAGATGTGTGGGGTTTATCTTCTTTACTAATTATTATCGTCTGTGGCGGATTTCTGATTAAGTTATAACCTTCCGGTCACTTTGTGTGGTATCAATCAGCTGTTTTATAATGTTTTTTAAAAATCTTATTGGTACTTGACCCTCATGGACTCGAGTTTCTACCCCAAACAGTCAAATATGGAGTTCTAATCCGAGGGATCCGAGGGTAGCATATTTGCGTCGTTTGAGGAGTTTGATAGGTGTCAGCGGTATCAGCTTCAGTCTCTGGAAATGATTTTTTTTTATTTGTTGCTATAGAGTACAGCAGAGAGCTCACCTGATGGAAAATGGTTACTGTCGCCTATAGACATTCGCAACTATGCTGCCAGCCTCAAAGGGGTCCTGTAAGGTTACAGGTGACTACTAATGCTGGAACACAATTGAAGGTTGTTATGGCCGCATACTTTTGATCAAAAGGCACATGCCTGTCTGCGACTTATTTTGTTGCAAATAAGCCCAGCCGCAGGAATTAGTACTCATTGTATGTTGCTGCACGAATAAGTATAATATGTGGGACGCCGAGTTTCAAATCTAAACACAGTTCCAATCCATCGACTTTACACTTCACTTTGACCTTTACAAGTTCACGAATCACGCTCGAATAACCCGATTCCATCAAACACTTGCCGTTTTTATATTTTTGTGCTAAAACCACCACCACCACCGACGTCTGTAAACAGTCGGTGTTTCAAGTGGCGCCATCTTTAAACAGCAAATGTTCGCGGGAACAAGGTTTTTCATACAATATAACTACTTATTTTGGGTCCTTCCGTTCACAACTGTCAAAGTTATACATCGTATACCACTACTTACATTATTTTTAGAACAGCTCATACACGTCCCACTGCTGGGCTCGGGCCTCCCCATTATAGCGGAACGGATAGTATACCCGCCATGCTTATCCAAGGCGGCTTGGCAGGTTTGATACATCAATTATCACGATGTGCAGGTTTCACCACGATGTTTTCCTTCATCGTTGTTAACTTTTGACTTAAATTATTACCCACATAATTTCATATAATCAATCATTATATTAATACGTGAAGCAAAAACTTTGTACCGCTTTTTACGAAAATTGCGCGGACGGAGGAGTATAAAATTTCGCACACTTATAGTTTATATAGAGAAGGATTGCAGAATGCTATTTTTTTTTAAATTATGCATAAAAATACATTAAATCAATAGACAAAAACTACCATGTATTTGACACACACGCATATGTACTCTTTTATTTATTGTTCAAGTCAAATTAACAGTGTAGCCTTGGCAAAATCTGTGATTATAGAAGTATAGTCTATGACAAGAGAACCTTAATAATGCTCAAACACTTAATTTAAATTTCGAATTTCGAGCACTGGGCGACCACCAGTCTAATAAATTATGCCATTATTATAGGAGTAATTACTACAACTATACTTTTATCACATGTCCTATGAATACATAAAAGCTGCCATATATTTTAGGATGCCAACACGAAACGGTAGAATCTTGAAAAAAAATGACAATAAATACTATATATCAGATATATAACTTCGACGTAACAAAGCAGAATTCAATTCTCAGAATTGACGGCAATAACCCCTCTTGTTTTTTTTTAGTTAGTTACGTTAAAAAAAAAAACAAAAAAACCAGCCGTAAAACAATAGACGTAATTACGTGGTGAACAAAAACACCAATTTGTTAAAGTACGTCGGCCTTTTCAGAACGTTAGATTTCATTCGAGTTTTTTATATAATTGCACGTGTTTTGTGATGATTGAATACCGATTGTGATTATCATGTTAAATTATGCCAAAGACCCCGTATTTTGGAATGGTTTGAAAGGAAACCAATAAAACCTCTGGAATGCCGAACTTTTTTGAAAAAAATTACACGGCAGAAGTGAAACTCCAGATAAGTAGCCTATGAGAGAATGAGATAAATATAGAGTCAGGAAGGAGTCTTAGGATAATTATAAGACTTTATATTTATAGTGTTTTTTAACAAAGCTCAAAAATTATTTTATATTTTAATGCAAAATGTTATATATTACAGATTTAAGATATAGTTTAACACATATTATTCAAATTTCATGTCTTCATTTTGAACAAATAACACGAGTAGCTTATGATAACTAAAATAGGAAACAAATTCTCAAAATATTTCCAACTCTATATTTATGACCATAGTGTTTTAATTGTTAAATATCTTTTTTTAATGTCGCTTTATTTTCGTTTCATTGACTTTCAAATCACAACGATTCTAAAAAAGTTGCGCTTCAAAAATCACTTTTCAATTCTTCATTATATTTCACACGAAAAGTAATCAGTGGCAAATTCGGCAGTTTACCATTGTACAATAGTGGTGCACTCGACATAAAGGTATCTAAAAAGTTTAACAGCTGAGCGTTCAGCATCTCACCTCGACATTCTCGTTTTTGGTGGTTATAGAATATTGATAGTTTTTGAATAATAGAATTGCAAATAAAAATAATTATAATGTTTTTGTGAGAAATGTTAAGTGCGAAGTCAAATGATGCCTTTCGAGTTGGGAGTTGGATTTAGGACTTGGGTTTCGGAAATTTGTCCCCTGTCTCAATTATTACTCTATTACGTATTAAATATATTTATTTAATAGTTCTCATTCCAAATAACCTACTGATACACTATGTACCAACTAAAAAAACTTGAGGATGGGTAGTTTGGAATTTCTTAAATCTATTTTGAAGTGTACTCAATCAAACGCAGACTCAGAAGTTTGCACAAAGGACAGCGGTCGTCTTGATTCAGGTCATTCGAAAGAAATATCTTACATCTAGTCTGGACATTTGGGAATATATCCCAAATTGGTTTTATACATATCATAGTATTTTCTGCAAAATTAAACATATCTCTCTCTCTCCATTTAATACTAGCTGTTACTCGCGAAATTGTCCGCATTTTTTACGCTACAATACTATACTATATACTACTACTATATTAATCCATTCAAGAATGATCTTCCAAAACTGCATTGAAACAGAATATCGAGTAATTACATTCGCCCAGTAAAAGTCATAACTCGTAACACACAATCTGCAAAAACAGTTGGCGTCATCAGTCCGTTTTTGTTTTTGTAGAAAACTACATTTAAAATTTTCAATCAACTTCTTATTATTTAAAACATATTTTTAAACTTAAACCAAGTGTAATATTTTTCTCTTTGTTTTTTTCGTGATTATTAACCACATGGACACGTCAGTAGCATTAGACAATACAACCCGCAAGAGTAAACTTGAGACTCCGCTAGGATGACGTAAGCGCGAGGTACTGAAGCGGCGATGGCGAGAGCGGTAAGAAGGCGGGCGTCGGGAGGGGAGCGCGCATTCCGTACAGGTCTCAAGTTAACTCTTGCGGATAGTACCAAACTAAATCTTGTCTAGGTTACTGGTGAAAATAATATTTAAAAATCTTTAGCTATTTCCGAAACAGACTCTGACACTACATGTATAAATTAGAAGTCCTAATTAGATTCTTGAATGAATGAATAAAAACTCTTTATTATTCACCATAAATTAAAGCTAGACAATTCAATATGAATACATTTCCATTAGAACAATGAGCGGCCTTATCGCTTGTAGCGATCTCTTCCAGGTAACCCGGTGTCCAAGGAGATTTTAAAAGAAAAAATAAATAATATTTGGCGGTTTACATAATTTAAAACTAATTCAATCGTAATTAAATACAATTAAAAGAGGAAACAAAAATAATAATAAACTACTCTAGATATACATAATTAAATAGATTATAATAATATAATGTCAGGAGCCTTAAGAACAGACGAGCGTGCATGACAAGAGTTATGAATGTCAAAGAAGCAAGTGAGGTGTGTAAGAATAAGCCTAAATGGCGCTCTGTTGTTCGTGCCTACCCCGCAAGGGAACTGGCGTGAAGTTATGTATGTATGTATGTATGTATGTATGTATAATAATATAAATTACATATGCCTACATGCGAAGAATAATTCTAGTTATTGCAACTTTCATTTAATGGACAATTAATAGTCAGTGATCAAGTGTTTAAATGTAGAAATGGATGTAGCTTGTCTGATTCCAAGGGAGGGAGTTCCACAGTCAAACGGCCTGTACAGCAACAGAATTTCCTTCGAATGAAGAAGTGTGCTCAGGTATCGTTAGCAGAAGATTTTTGAGCGCAAATTATAACAATGATATTGGGGCAGCTTTGTGTTATACTTACATATAAAAAAAATATTTATCTTATAATTAACATTTATCTCATATCAACAATGCTATTGTAGCTCTTTGTTTCTTCTGTTTAATTTATGTATATAAATGGTTAATATATTATCAACAAAACATTAAAAACATATAAGGTAACAGTAATTGCGTTGTAATGAAACAAGTATATGAATGAATACATTAAGGATTTCCTCATAATTATTTCTCAGTCAACAAAGAAAATAAGATAACAAAGAGTATATTTAAATGCATAAGGCCGCGCCCGCAGTGCTTAAGGGACGATTAGGCTGTGCGCAAACGGGCCACCGACCACTTTCACTTGCATTTTCATACATTTTCTAGGGACCCGCCGCTCACCTGTGGCCGTTGGTCTTTTTTATTTTTATTTATAGCAACACAGCAGACATGCTGACGGCCCAACTGTAATGGAAAGTGGTTACCATCACCTATTGACATTAGCAATACCAGAGGTGTTGTCAATGTGCTTCCGGCCTCGAAGCAGAAACTGGAACCTGGTCACTGATGCCGGAACTCAACTCAAAGTTTTTATAGCGGCATACGCTAGACCAGGGGTGGCAGTCATCCAGACGGGCAAATGCCCTACCTCCTGGCTGTGGGTTGTTTTATCGCCTTTTACGACAGGCCGGCCGGCCGCAGGATTTAGTATTATTATTCCGTTCCTGCACAGAGAAAAACGTTTGCTCATAGCCTTAAATTATTAAAGATATACGCAACGACAAATCTTCTGAAGCCTGCGTCATTTAAATTATAATGTAATCAATCGTTTTACTTCAAACACCTGTGTCGAAATAAGTTAATTTCATATGACCTAACAATTTGAAACCATTCCCGGGAAAAATTCGTGGGATTTCCGAGGTGTAGAGTGCCGCAGATTTTAAGTCCGGGAATTTGCTATCGATCAGCGTAAACCGCATCGAAACCGACCCAGTAGTTGTTACGTGAATCTCGAACAAACAGACGAAGACTAAAATCTTAAAAACAAAAGACTACACATTTATAATATTACAAGCTTCTGCCCGCGACTTCGTTCGCGTGGAATAGTAAAAAAAAATTAAGTTAAGAAAAACCCCCGATTTTGAAACATTCTTCATTGGTGCTCCGCTCCTATTGGTGTTAGCGTGATGATATATAGCCTATAAGCCTTCCTCGATAAATGGGCTATCTAACACTGAAAGAATTTTCCAAATCAGAACAGTAGTTCCTGAGATTAGCGCGTTCAAACAAACAAACTCTACAGCTTTATATATTAGTATAAGATATATATAACTTGTTTGTTAGTGAATTGCTACAGCTGCACCAGAAAACGCGACCGCCACGCCATCTTTTTGGCTATACGGCTGCGCGCAGACTAGCCACCGGCCACAGCTGTTCGCCGAATCCCTACAAAATGTACGAAAAAGCGTGTGAACTGCTTATCGCTGCCCACCTGTGGCTATGGTCGTTCTCCGTTTGGGCCCAGCCTATTCGTCTCTACCACGGCAACGATGTTATTTATCAGGATTAAAAGTATCCTATGTGTTACTTGGGATATAAGGATATAAACCAGCGCTATGTAAAGTTTCATGTCTCATTTTAATCCGTTCAGTTATTTTCACGTTATGCTCTAATTATATAGAGAAAAAATGTAAATATTCGGAATTTGCTGGTCCGAATTAACCCCCTGTTTATTTTAAACCACTCTATAAATTCGACCTCTACAGAATTATTATATTATATATAGATAATTCTTTATTATACACTATTCATGGTGTTCTAATTATAAATAATATTAAATGTTCCTTAGTTATTTTATTATTTTTTCTTCTGTGAAGGTGACGTTACTGCCTGGCACTAACGGAAGACCAGCGTTGGTTGTGATCAACCAGCATTTGCTGAGTTAGGGCCTGTTTAGAGTTAGTTAAGTTTTGGCTTTTATTAAACTCCTTATGTATACTTTAATAATTTTAAATAACTCTAAATAAACATTATTTTCTTTCTTTTCTTTCTTTTCTTTCTTTCTTTATATTAAAGAAATCTTGCAAACTAGTACTATTCTAATTTTTTACAAAGGGTGTCCTTATCGCTAGAAAGCGATCTCTTTCAGACAACCCGTGGCAGGAATATTGCTGATTCGGAGTGGCGTTGGCGGTATACATAATTATTGTACAATTACTTGTATTTTAATATTAAATATATAACTACACTACTTGGATAACGGATTAGCTTTGCTATACAGCGTAGAAATGCGGGCCATCATTTTGGGAACGCTCCCCCCGGCAGTGACCTGGAATTCATTATTTATCCATAAATATGTATATAGTAGTTTTTTATTTAGTTTTTTTATTTTAAATATTGTATGGTATAAAATACTTGTAAAAGTATGTTACAAATGTTAATAAATGTAAGCCATATAATATACACAAAATTTATAAAAATACAAGATAGATGAATTTTGTAAAATATTTATAGAATATTTTGTAGTATCAAATTATGTAGGAAATAGGATGGCATATCTAATTCTTCCATTAAACATTTTTGTATGCACATCGCAAAATTGATTCTAAGAATTTATTACGCAGACTTTTTTAAACATCTACCTACGTGACTATCGTCTGCTAAATTGATGAGTAACTTTCATCTTGGGTAGATTGAATATTATTCGGACTGTGCTATCCTGTTTCTAAGTATAATGCTCCATATATTTGAAATGAGTATAAATAAAGAATTTAAAGAGACTAGAAAAAAACAGTTTATGGCAATAGTTAGAGTATTAAATACAAGTGACAACAAAGGGCTTGAAGAAGTCGTTTTTGTAGATGTGAACATGACAAGCATCAACATAAAGTGGAACATTATGCTATATCTTAAAAATATCAATTCATCTAGACACGTGCCAATTTCACTAACTGATTCTCCACAGTCCACCGCTTTAGACCCTATGATTTAGTATTAGATTTGAATTTTGAATAGGTTCAAAAACTAAATAAAAACGTAGGCCGGGTATCATATCATCGAAAAATATGTTGGAATTATCCCAAAGCACTACAATATTGATGCAAAACGGCCCTTGCAGGTATTTGAATTTGAGTGATCTGTTGTTCGCCGCCGTAACACATCATAAAACCTTCGTCCCACTGTTGGTGTTTCATGCGAATTCTTAGAATACATTTAACGATTTCAAGAACTAGTGGGCGGCATGTTGCTAGAAGGCCATATCTAATTTACAAATGGATAAGGGTTGATCAATCGGGCAATGGGCCAGTCGTGTTCTGACTGCGAACGAGGCGTTACCTAGTGCACTTTCGGAGCGAGTATCTTATAACGACGAATTTTGTGCGATTTATGTGATAACGATTTTCTGCCCTACGGTTTGGTTCCGTTGTATTCGGCTATACTTGTAAGAACTGTGAATTATGTGTGTTTACTTCTAATAGTAAATTTTGTGATTATTCCAACGGCATTTTCGAATTTACATCTTACAAATAAATACCCTACAAATTCGTCACAATATCAATGTAATAAAATTCAGATTTCACATGTGTATGCTCTTTTGTGTATCATGTTATTTCAATTACTAGAATTGATTATTATTTGCATAAGATTTAATAATATGATCTTCCGTCATCGTCATTCTCAAATTTCAATGACTCCTTATTAATTTGATATATTTTGCTCTTCAAATTGTGGAAAGATAATTAAAATATGCCGAATTGTTTGTAAGTTCTACTGAAATAAATCGGTCAAGTATATAAAGGAAAAGATTTTTTAGCTAGACGTGTTCCTGGGGAGTTTCTTGCCGCTTCTTCTCCTTAACAACACATTGCGAAGCGGTGTACTGTAACGGCCAGCGGTTTCTGAGCTGACCGGGACCTTTATCTTCGAATGAGAGACTGGTGTAGGATATAAATTTATATTTGTAATCGAGACACTTACATGAGATGTGTTCTACTCGCGGCCCGATACAATAATGTCTTCTCTTGTTTTGGGAGGCATTCTTCGATTAAATTGTAATAAATTATGTTTCTTAATATATTGTTACGACCGACAAAGACCAATTCACACCTGCAGTTTTATTACCTTTTCGACATTTGGACTTCATTTGTTTACTTTGTGTTTAAAATTTAAATGTAATTAGAAAAACAACCTATTGTGTTATTCGATCTACACGGGCGGGTAGCCATATTGTATCGGTGCAGTATAAAGCAATGGCCCAATGGAGAGATCGGCAGTCTAGCGAGAACCACGATCAACGCGAGACTTGTGTACATTCGATAACCTATATAGTGCTGGACTTTGCGCGTGTTATTGAATCGCGCATTACGTTTGAACTGATTGTGTTCAGTTATATTTGTACCTGTGTTATACGTGTTTGTATAGTTCTAATAAATTCTATAGTAATTCCAACGGCATTTTAAATTCGAATCCTGCAACTCGTAACAATATCATAATGACTAAGGAGGTTAGTCGTTACAGTAAATAGAATAGGAAGTAAATTTGAATTTTAAATTATAGGTATGACCTTCAAAGTGTTCTCCAGTGGAACTTATTTTGAATAAAAACTTGAATTTGAATTTGCACAACGTTTACTGCATTTGTCTAAAAACACACCACATATCTTAAATCGACTAATCTTTTAAGTAGTCATGTAGATATTTTCTAAAATAAAAGTAAAATCTAGTTAATTACTCGTACCATCGCTGTTATCAAATAATTTAATTGCTGGGGTTGTCTGGAAGAGATCGTTTTTTAGCGATAAGACCGCCCTTTTTGCACAGTAGTATACAGTTTTAGTCTGTGAGCTTATTTTGTATTAGTCTACAATGAAGAACCTATCTATCCTGTTCAAATCAATTTTCATTAATATTACATTTTAAACTCCGTACTTGATTTTTTTTAATTATTAAGAGTTATAGGAGGGTACAAATTTCAACGACTTTTGATGCTAATATATCCCCAGCTATTAAATAAAAGTCTAAAATAAAGATCTAGGATGTTGTAAACTTCATGAAATTTAAAAAGAGCTAATTAAGTTTTTAAATTAATGGCCCATTAAATTTAAAAAAATATATTTACTATTATGTGTATTAGAATGATAAAAAACAACATAAATTCACAATACCATAAATAATCTAAGACAATAAAAGAAAACTTAACTTATCTATATTGTATTCTACCCATAGTCCCTCAAGACTATAAGTAGAATACTGAGCCTAGATCACCGTCTGCTATGGGTAAGGTATAAAAATATATTTTAAATAATAAGAAGGTTGATTGAATGTTTTCATTGACACTACAAAAACAAGCACTCTGGTAGCGTCAACTGTGGTGTAGAGTGTTGCGACTGTTGTTTACTGGCGATTGTCACTCTTTAGTATTCTTATTCTATGCTTACGTTTATTTTAATGTTAATTATTTACGTAATTCATTGCATGATTCACTAGAAACAGTATCTGGCGGACTAAATGTGCCGACTAGTATACAAATGCCATATTCCAGGAATGTCATTAAGAGATTTTGGTTTCCTGGAATCGACACATCATTAATAATATTTCCATGTTTGATTTTATTATCGCGTCTTGCTAATTAAAGCTAATTTTGCTTTCGAAATGTGTTGTCGATTTTTTATTTTGTTTTATTTATACTAACTAACTACTTTGAAAGAAAGAATAAAATATTTTAAGAAATAGCGACGTACTTACATTGCTTACAGAGTGTTATTCCTCTATGCTTAGAATACGTTTATTTTAATTATAATTCTTTACATGATTCACTAAAAACAGTATCTTGTGCACCGGATGAGGCGACTAATATGCAAATGCCGTATACCAGGAATGTCATAAAGAGATTTGTTTCCTGGAATTGACACATCATTGTTAATATTTCTACGTTTGTTTTTATTATCGTGTCTTGCTTATCCTAATGTTGCTTTGGTACTTTCGAAGTCTGTAGTCGATTTGTAATTTTCTTTTAATTAAACCAACGATTGTAAAAGAAATACAAGAAAAATTATTTGAAGAAATAGCAACGTACTTACATTGCTTACTTGTATCTTAAAAATCAAAGCAATATTTTAAGAATTTGTGCACCGCATTTTGAGTGCCGGAATTATAACCGACACAACGCTGATTTTCAGTACAAACCTTGCTCTTGGCGTGACCAAAACGACCTGATTTATTTTTGTTAACTTGATTTTAAAACTATTCGATTAATACACGATTTCACCAACGTGGGATAAATCTACACAAATCAATAACAAAAACATTTGTCTGTGGTTGATGCCTAATCATGAATCGAGTGACGCATTTGACATGCGAGTATCCTAACTACTAAGCTATTGTAGCTTTTTAGAACTTACATACATAGGTAACTGTATAAACATAGGTATACATACTTACTCATGAAATATTTTTTCACGAGTAATATAACTACACTATTTATATGTTACCTAATTATATTGAAAAAAATTGATGGCTCAAGTGTAATGACCGCATTAATCCTTGTTATTTGCAAGTGTATTGACTGAGACGTCGAACCTTGTGAAGGAACGTGATTTACGTACACGAAATGAGGACATGTAAAATTGTATTGATACATCAAATAATATACCTAGATGATTTTTGATTAGAATTTTTTTTTACAAAAAAAACTACACGGACAAATATTTAATGAATAGCTTTAGAAATAATATGCTAAGCGCCTGTAGAAATTGTACTACTGGCACGCGTATACAAGTCTGCCATTCAAAGAGTGTGCTCGGCGCTCTTAAACAAATGTTGCTCGAAATTTCTCTAGGATTCACTTATCAGATCCTGTTTAGGTGACAATAGGACTATCTCAGGAGTACATTCCTTCGAATAAAGAAAAAAAAAATTAAATCAGTCAATAATTGACATAGAAATCGGGTAACAAACATACAATCGAATTGTAAACCTCGTCTTTTTGGAAGTCGGCTAAATACTAGAACAGACCGTTAGCGCCAACTTTGATTGGAGGGCTTTTTACTATTTAGGTTTTTTGTTTGAGGCTTGTCATCCTTCTATCTATACTATACTATATATAATTTGTAAATGGTTCGAGTTTGTACAACGCGTTTAAAAATGGGAAAAAAAATGAGGGGAGATAATTCAGACCGGGAGATTACCAAAATGCAACTTTTAGAATTTTGTCTGTCTGTTGCATCACGTAAAACCTACTGAACGGATTTAAATTAAATTCGAAACGGGGCTAACTTATATCACGGGGAGTAACTTAGGATACTATTTATCCCAGTAAATGGCGTCGTTTACGTGGGATAAATGAAAATAGGAAAAAAATGGCACTGCAATCGCATCTTTTTTGGTAACGACTGAATATATGTATACAAATGAAACTCGACAAAGTGCTGGCTTATATAACCCGAGTTAACACTTAGGATACCTTTTATCCCGATAAATGAAGTCGTTTCCATAAAATAGACAGATTAGCTAAATAGAAGGCGCTGCAGTCGCGTTTTTCAATTCCCTAAGAAATACGTTGTCATAGGAAATAAGTCGTTAATTCTATTACTTCAAATCAGGTTGGCTTCGACTCATCTCATGTTTTGCTGGGCAACTGGTTAGACTATATGTCCATAGTTTCTTTGTTATTCTAGTGAACTGAACTAAAAACAGTAAAGTTTTAGGTTCAATATATATATGTAAACTAATTTAGTTTTTGATGACGCGGGCGGGAGCGGGGATAAAAGAGAAGGAAAAGACTTACAGGATAGGTCGCCACACCAGATATGCTACGAACGATGCAGGCTTCGCAGCGGTACGTATTTATTCCTCGTGATCCTTTCTTCGCCTCTTGTGGTTCTTTCGACGAGTGGACCAGCTGGAACGGTACAGCGTGTACCTTCCAGCATTCGGGTTGACATAAGCGGGTGTAAACTACGGCTCAACTCAAAACGCCGCGAATTTTGTGCGGAACGGACGTAGACTATGTCACATAACATAATGACAGATGCGGTGAAAGAAAAAAGAAACAAAGAGGCGGTGACCAAATAGTTCGGCGTTAACAGTTTTTATTTAAGTAACATAGAGTTACTGCCTAGAGTTTATCACGCGGCGTAACCGCGAGGAAAACTCTAGTCCTTAGTATTCTTCCATACTACAAGCTATGGATATTCAAATGTCAGTTACAACATCGTTACAATACACAGTTCCATGACCTTACATTTCGGAAGTGCAGAATAATAAACAATTGAGCAAACCATACACGTACAAATATAGATTTTCCTTAACAGATAAACAATGTTTCTGTTGAAAACGGTCAATAAACCTCAACGTCATAACAGTGGGGCCTGGGGCACAGGCGGGTTGGACGGTTCAACGACCCAACTGCACGGAAATTATGTGGAAACTCATCATTTTCTGTTCAGTCATTTGTGCGTCATGTTATGGCGTTATTTCTTCTTATTTATGGCTATCGGAAATGTTTATTTTTTTTTGTTACTCATAAAGCTATGTGCCTCAGTACGACATGTATAACGCTTTAAACACTTCACATGTTTAATTGATATATGAAACCTACAAGCGTGGTTGATATGTCTAGGGTTGGCACCTATTTATGAAGAAATAATAGTATTTTTGTTTTTAAGCTTTAGAAATATAGTACTTTTGGGAAATTTTAATGAAAAGTACACGTTATTGCATTTTCCAGGTGTATTTGTTACTACTTTTTGCTTTGACCAGAAAAAAGTCAATATTATTTTTAAAATAATCATAGTTATCTGAACAAAAAGCGCGACAATTGAATTAGCGATGAAAATATAGTACGATACTATTAAGTACGGTTGGCAACCCTAGGTATATCGTCCGTTCCCTTCAAATGAGAAGACCAAAGCCCAAATGCGGTACACTTATAGTCTAATTCTCAGGTCATAAAACGATTACTCACGTATTATATTATATAAAGCAAGTTAACACAGTTTTAATGTTTTGTTTTTGTTTCATTTGCAGGTAATAATCATAATTTGAGCGATTTGTTGTGGCCACGCAGACAGATGGTATGATTATTTGCATTCAATCCAAAATATCATTTATTAATACATTATGTCCGCGTTCTCAACATGTAAAAATATATATTACCCTAAGATTTACATTTACAGATAAGGCTAGATCAGCTGGTTCAGCGGTCGAAACAACTGAATTTCAAACGGTGTAAATATATAGCCGTGAACCGTGAATTCCTATAGGCTATGAGCAAGGAGCTCTGTAAACTCCTAATCGTTTCTTCAGGTAATCAGAGGGCTGGTGCCTACCTCTGACAATGGATCTGTAGCCAGCATTCTGGGCATTTTACCCATAACCACGATGACCTAGGTTCAGTATTCTGTTGTAAGCTTGAGGAATTCTAAGCATATAGCAATATAATTAATATTAATTAATTGGGTTCAGTTTAGATTAATTAGTTTTTGTTGTTTGTATTAATATCAGAGTTAATGAAGTCTCACATCTCGCATAATTATTAGCTACCTTAGAGCGCTACTGCGACATGTGCATCGGCAATAGTCAGAGTGACAGTGCAGCCGGTCAAAGTCGGAGTGGGAATGTTGTCTCGTCGTTCCGTCCGCACGTTTTTATATTCGAGCGATGGCAGAACGAACGGAGTAGTGGTAATGGATAAAAACTACCCTCTATTATTATTCTACCTTTAAATAAACTCGTTAAAATAGTACATACAGTTTTTATACATACATACATACATAACTTCACGCCAGTTCCCTTGCGGGGTAGGCACGAACAACAGAGCGCCATTCTTACACACCTCACTTAATTCTTTGACATTCATAGCTTTTGTCATGCACGCTCGTCTGTTCTTAAGGCTCCTGAAATCACCTTCTGCTAGTACAGAAGCTTTCCTCTATTCTGACATACGTCCTCTGTCACACCACAAATCATCAATCATCCGTCGTACAACCCATACTCCATCCATACGTCGTACATCTCTTTTTTGGGTCTACCTTCACCTTTGTAACCATCAATCTTGCAGTTTAACATTCAACAACTGTATTCATACTAATATAATAATATTAATGTTGTACAATACTAATAATAATACAATAAATTTATGCAAATTTATTGTGAAGCTAAAACGTGCAACTAGTATTCAAGTAATGACTTGATATGTTTGAAAATAATAATATTAATGCAAAATGTGTTGCAAAGGAGAACGTAAAAACTCAATAAGTTCTTAATAACTTATTTTTACAATTAGGGTGATAAAAATCTAATTATATTCTTCTATTAACACTAATTAGCGCGCACCGGAATATAATTTAAAATATAATATTGTGTAACAAATCTAGTTTACAGTGAAATTCTACACAGCTATATAACAAAGATTAGCTTTCAAATCATATCAATCATTTATTTGCTTAAAAAACATGGTTAGTGAAAATATTAGATGACAATATATTATTTTATGATTCACATGTTTTTGCCTTTTCAGGCATGCAAATAGTAATTAAGTTGAAAATCAACTAATTAATAAAAAACAGTGTAATCCACTCAATCCATTGTACTTTTTTTTTCTAGAATTATACAGTAATCTTAGAGAAGTTTTTCCGTTTGTAGTAGTATTTGTATACTAGAGTTTACCCCGCGGCTGCGCCGCGGGTCAACCTCTAGTGCGTATCTCTTCTTTAAAAATCAAGTGGTACAGGTTATATTGTATTAAATTTGTATGTATTTGCCCCCAAAAGATTCACTTCATTATATATCGCAAACTATACTACCCCCATCTATATGTAAACTACATAAATGACAAAACTTGACAAAATAGATAACATGGACCCAGTGGACCCAGTGGACGAAATGGACAAAATCACAAAACCTGTCCTAGTTTCCAGGATAAACTTTACATAAATCTATCCCAAAATGTATCCCATTATCCGGGATAAAAAGTATCCCTTGGCCACTCTCGGTATTCAAATTATATACGTACTGAGTTTCAGCCAAATCGGTCCAAAACTCTTTCCATAAAAGGATAACAAACAAAAAGACAAATATATTTTTATCCCGGAAACTATCCCATTTTTCGGGATAAAAAATATCCTATGTTCATTCTCGGCATCGAAAATATATATATACTGAGTTTCAGCCAAATCGGTTCAGTAGTTTTTCCGTGAAAACGGAACAGACAGACAGACAGACAGACAGACAGAGTTACTTTCGCATTTATAATATTAATAGGGATTTACAGGAATTCGAAACTTGAAATTTAAAATTCCTTGTACAATCAGCAAAAAGAGGTTCGTTACATTTTGAAGAAGAAAATATATCTACAATCAAAAGTCAATGGTGAAAGTCAAACAAATAAGAATTATTTACATTGCTAATTGTTGTCAGGTCTGACTATTTGATTTTAGTTTGATAATTATATAATTAATTGATTTTATTTGTGTTTTATACTTGTTGTTTATTGTTCAGTGTTATTATTTATTTGATATTAAATTTGTTAATTAAAAATGGTTCTGATGTTGAAACGTGGTCGAGGTAAACTTTTGACTTTCCCAATTAAAGAAGTTTTGCATAATTTGTAAAAATATTTCGAAAATGAGTACAATAGCAATCCTAGTAGTATTATAACTCCCGCTCAATTCGTTGCTAAATCAATCGGAACATCATAGACTTCCATCGAAAAGGTGCTATCAGAAAGCAAATGTCATTCTTCAGAACAGTTACCAATAATTTAGTATCAAAAATGATTAATGTTTTTTTATTTTAATATAGTTTAATATTATTAATTTCATATTAAGTACCTGCCTATAAAAATATATAAAAATTGTGAATAAATTAACAACAAAAACTCATTTTATTTAGTAGATAAAAAAAAGTTATATATGAGTGAAAGTTTTATTTATTAAACACGTACGAGTTAAAATTATCTATTTAAATAAGAAGTTGCATGAAATGAGCAAGCAATAGGAACATTAATTTATTTGTTCTATAGAACACGATCTTTTTTTTTGAATAAAAACTTTTTTAAGAACAAAGCAACTCAACCAATAAAATTAAAAAAAAATCTATAACTCACTAGTGAGTTATAATGTTTTTTACTCACAGTTTGTTAATGGGTGTCATTCTGTGCCTAATTGCGCTGACCATAGAGCCACTTTATGAGCAAGTGTGTTGAAAAAATATATAAAAAGTATTGTTATTTAACGTGGTAACGCCGCCAGCCTTTTGGGAACGTTCCCCGCAAGTGACAGTGGTTTGGGACGAATATTTTATCTATAATTATGCCCTCCTTTTTTATGTAGTTCTAGTTTTTAATTTTAGGTTTATTTTTCATACTATAGTTTAGTTTTAGTAATTAATTGTATTTTTCTATAAAAAGTAGTAGTATATTTATATGCTGACCATACACTACTACAAGCGCAAAAACCTCTCGAAACTAATTTAAGTGTAACTCTATATCTACGAAATATAACACAAAAATACGCTATATACCATTCCTTCTCTACATTTGGTCGTAAAATAGAAATCTATATAGTTTTTTAAGGAGTTATATATCGCATAGGTGGTGTAAGAACCATAGTATCTTCTCTTCTTATACTTGGTAAACTGAAGTTTATATAGGGTTGTCTGGCGTTATATATGCCACAGATGTGGTTTTGGTATATCATACCACCCAATCTACCCTTCTAGTCGGAAAACTGAAGTCTACGCAGGGTGTTAGAGAGAGACATTACTTAACGGCCATGTTATTTAATATCAGCTCTTAAACGTCCCAGTGCTGGGCTTAGGCTTCCCTATTTCTAGCGAACACACGGAATACCCGTCATGCTTGTCCAAAGCTAGTTGGCATGTTTCAAACATCATTGGCTATATCGAGGTATAGGTTACTTCATGATTTTTCCTCCATCATCAGCATGTGGTAATTTAAACGAAACCAACATTTAATTAATAAAAAACTGGGGTTGTCTGGAAGAGATCGCTTTTTAGCAACAAGACCGCCCTTTTTACATAATTAGATATAATTTGTGTCTTTAAGTTCATTTTTGTATTCGTGTATAATAAAGTGTTATCTATCTATCTAAAAAACATATTAAATCAGAAAAATTGTCTATTCAATTAGATTCCGAATTCGCGTCATTTGGGCCTTCCCTTCAAATCAACGAAGATAATAAACTAATTATTATTTTGAATACGTTTAATAATAACAATTGCTCTTTATTTTCGTCCATTAAGTGCTCTGGGTGCGAAGTATAGATTCGAACGACTACAAATTCGTCCTTTCTGAAATACAAGACAAAGATTGACGACACTAGAGCGAGATAAGAGATATCGTTATCTCACTCGAACCTACCTGTTTTTACGCGGTTTCTACCTGAGCCGCTTACCTGAGGTTATGGTGACCCACTGTGGTTCATTTTCTTGTACTGTTTGGGTCCCAAAGTGATTTTAGTTTCTGTGAAGGTTCCTATGTCTTTATTTACTCGATTTAGCAAAGATAAGATTAAGTGTTAGAAGAACCTTGTTTTGGATACGGTTCCAATGTTCGTTATATAGAGCGGCGGACGCTGTGAACGTATTGTTTATGAGGATTTTTTTGTTTATTTAAGAGTAACTTACAAGTCTGAAGCGTGTGGCTCGACGAGCTTTTTCTCCTATGAAAGTTCGCATACTAAGGCTTACCAATCAATCAATCGATATCTTTATTAGCAAGAATGTAGTTTATACATATGTCATACAATTGTAGATGTTCGGTACATTCTACCACATATTGGTATACAAAACAACTTAAATACTAAAATAAAATTTACATTAATATTCTAATTCAGAAACATGTGAAATACGCTTTAGTAATATTTAAAAATTGAACATATTTATCATTTATGTGAAAAGAAAAAAATGAAGCACTTTTATTGAGAAAATCTCTACAGTATACAAGTGTTTGTATTTAATCAGCCACTTTTTTAAGACAACAGGGAATTTTCTTATAGATGCCTTTATAGTCTGGCGACCGACTACCATGACCTCACATGCTCAGAGGAGACCGATGCGGAGAGGTTGCGAACGCCCCAAAGCCGCAGAGAGGCCAACAGAAACCACTGATGGCCAACTAAAGCCCGACATAGCTAACGAACGCCACATCATGGCCGACCAAGCCGCCGATGCAGCCTATGAAGGCCACCGAAAGATCGGCCATCGAGAATTCCTACGTAGGTACGGTTTGGGAAGCCTCGAGCAGCTCCAAAATCACGTTACCGGAAGGTCGTTGCCCTCCGAATTAAAGCCGGGGCAAAGAGCATTTAGCTAAGTACCCCAACCAACTCCACCCAAAGGATCTCAAGACCTGTCTGCTGCTAATTTCATACTAAGCTACTACGGCATACGTCGAGTTCTTTCATCTTACTATTCAAGTATCCACCCGTTTATAGTACCACTGGTAGAAGAAAGTTGACATTACTGAAATGGAGTTTACCTCAAATTTTAACCAGTATAGTAAGGCAATTTAATTTAATACTTAATACACCTTTGAAATTTTCATAACATTAATTTGTATTATTTTTCAGCCATTTTTCAGTAGCCGTGATCAGGGAAGAGAAATATGTCAAGCGTCAATGAGCATTATTAAAACTGTTAAAATGTAACGTAAAGTCGTGGAAGGCCACGACACACCTTCCATGATCAAATTGATCGTGTACTAGCAGAAGGTGATGTCAGGAGCCTTAAGAACAGACGAGCTTGCATGACAAGAGTTATGAATGTCAAAGAGGCAAATGAGGTGTGTAAGAATAAGCCTAAATGGCACTCTGTTGTTCGTGCCTACCCCGCAAGGGAACTGGCGTGAAGTTATGTATGTATGTATGTTAAAACGTAGTTCTATGATGTGACTAGTCGCAAAAACTTAATTAAATACTAATTTCTATCTATCTCATAAGTATGTATGTATGTATATATTAAGTTCGCTGTACGACTTGGTCTTTAGACCAGTCCTTTCAGTGTCCACATCTCTGCTCCGTTGGTGATGGCACTTTTTGACATAATGGGACATGGTAAAGCCAATTTGGAATCATCTTGAATATATCTCTTAGAGTCGGCTTGATTGAGGTGATACTACGCTCTCACAGAATATCAGAGCCAAATGGTTAGCGTTGAGCTAATCATGCTTCGCACTGTGAGTGAGAGTTCCTATGGCCCAATTTCCCCTTCACCTACTCCCCCTTCTATCTCATATTATATCATCGCCTCTCCTATCTCATGCCCTCTATCTGTTTGTATTTTTATCTGTTTCTTCGAGATTCACGTAAAAACTGCAGGGCCGATTTTAATGAGGTTTTCGGCGATCGATAGCAAATTCCCGGACTTAAAATCTGCGGTACTTTATATCCCGGGAATTATCCGGAATTTTTCCCAAAGGTAGTTTAAAGTAGTCAGGGTGCATAAAAATTGATCTATTCAAATACGATTTGCTACCAGTCCAACGTGGACGAAGTCGCGGGCGAATCCTGTCCTATCCCAATAGTCCATAAATCCCCTTATCTTAGACCTTAATTTTTACAATTAACCAACTCCCAAAAGCCTGTACGAATCTGAATGCTCTATGATTAAATTACTTCCAGGTATCGAATCGTTTTTAACGTAACAATTTTTTAATACAATCTCATTTTCTAAGAATAATCTCTTTGTGATTACAATTTCTATTCAGACGAGGCAGTCATATGGCTTCCTAATATGCCTTCTATATTATTCAAGGGGATTGAACGTTAATAACGATATATCGTATTAAGTATACGCATCCAAAAGTAATTCATCTATATTGTATATACAATTATACGTTGTATATTGACTCATTGACTCTTCAGGTGATCAGAGGGCTGGTGCTTACCTCGGCCAACGGATCAGTATGGCGATCCAGCGAGGAAACGTAGCCAGCCTTCTGGGCACCTTACCCATAGAAGACGGTGATCTAGGCTCAGTATTCTACTTATAGTCTTGAGAGACTATGAGTAGAATACAATACAAATAAGTTAAGTTTTCTAAGTTTCTTAAATAATTTAATTACTACAAAAAAAAACATACGTTATATATGCGTTGAAACTCTGGCGGCATCATATCTTCCAATGACTACGTTAGGGGTTAGCAACGCTGCTTCAACAGCTGAAGATCTCAAACAGCGCAAATATGGAACCATGGGAAGGGGTTATATATTTGTGCCGTTTGGAGTTGAAGCTTTAGGCATTATCAGATATCACATGTCAGTGAATAATTTTAAAGTCTTTCTGCCTACTTTCGAGTTGTTTTATTTTAATTATTACTAATTTTAATTTATAGTTATTATTTACTGTCTAATTTAATTCACTGCCGTCCGGCTGAAGCCAATATGAGACGGTTCATTTCTGTCTTTCAATTTGAATGAATCAACCAAAGTGATCCGTGTAAACATAAACTTGAATCTTTCAATATCATACCGTCGTGTCTTTTCAGTTTTGACTTTCAACCAAATTGATTCAATTTGATATATTCAGACATACATATTACCATACCTGTTTCCCATGGGGTGAAGAGATTATGGATCTCCAGTTGTGACGATCCTGCCAAACGACTTTCGCTTCATCTACTTTTATTAACCTCTTCATACATGCACGTTTATTTGAGATGTTTTTACCTGATCTCTCTTTAACACTTCTGATATTTGATCATGGTGGTTACTTCTCTATCTACCGGCAATAACTCTATCATTCATAATATCGGCATACACCTGCTTTGTGATTCTACTTTTATCCACTCTCTCTACATGTCCAAACCATATTAATATTCCTTTTTATAATAACTTTTGTTATTACATTTTCTTTCAGTTCACAACGCTCTTTACCACAGTGTTCCTTATCATAATATATTATTCAAGCTAACCGCACATATACCTCTCGAAGCTCTGATTTTAACTGCGTTTGTTCTACTTTCATGATTCTTCTGCCACACCCAATTTTCAGTGCTGTGATGCCACCAACACCCCTTAATGGACAGCCAAGCGTGCCTTTATAGACACTTTCTGTCTGTTTATAAAAGAGTTTAGCACTCCATTCACCTTATTACCTGCTATTACTCTCCTTTCGATATCACTTTCATGCTTTCCGCCTCTATCATCATAACTAATAGTCGTCTTTAACTAATATTATTAACTTTTATCGGTAATGTGGCGAAAAAACTGGCAACATTACCTCATTTAGTTGCCATATTGTTAGACTAATCATTACTACATTTATCTTCAGTGAATTTACATACAAGTATTTTACGAGTAATAAAGAAAAAACTTAACCTTGAGTCAAACGACTGTGCAGTGATTAAGGTAACACAAAATGTGGGTGTTTCGACCTCTTCACGCTGGGTGAACGGCTAAATTATGCCGTATCGATACTGACGTTAAGAATAGTGTTGCCAGCCGTCTCGATTTCTATAGCTCTCGATTTTAGTACGGTGACAAACAACCTTGTTGTTATTGTTTCAATAACAACAAGGATGTTTGATTCACGACGATACACTACAAAAATTGTCGTGGATCTGAAATATTAGATTTAAGTAGAAGTTATTTTTATAAAAACGCGTACAATATAGCGGACGTTGACAACGCCCCTGGCGGTGCAGACATTCATAGGTGGCGGTGATCACTTTCTTTCAGGTGGGCCGTGTGCCAGTTTGCCAGCCTCTGACGATAAAAAAATTATATATATATAAAAAAAAATTATCGTTATGAATGTCAAAGAAGCAACTGAGGTGTGTAAGAATGGGCCTAAATGGCGCTCTGTTGTTCGTGCCTACCCCGCAAGGGAACTGGCGTGAAGTTATGTATGTATGTATGTATATATGTATATATATATATATATATATATATATATATATATATATATATATATATATATATATATATATATATATATATATATATATATATCTGATCCGAATCTACTCCGAAATAGAAAACCTCGAGGTCGAGCTCAACATAATTGTAGAGAATAAAGGCTCACCGTCTCCGATGGCTCTGTCTCGTAGAACGGAAGGGGGAAGATCTAGGTGTGAGAAAAGCATACTTAAGGCAACCGGTTGGCCGTCCTAAGTATCGCTGAAAAGATTCAGTGGCAGCTGACCTGACGGAGCTTCAAGCCCACAATTGGCAAGACACTGCAGGACAGACAAAATTTACGTGCTGTCATTCCGGAGGCCAAGAGTGAGTTTGGGTTGCTGAGCCAACAGAATTAGGTGGTTAGTTAATAATTAAGTATATAAAAGTAACTTTAAATTTTTTGTCTTTTCAATCACTTTAAAAGTTTAGCTTTACAAAAAGGGTCATCATATTTTTAGTACCTACTAACAAAGCGTTGGCGAGGCTACTACGTTATTATGCTAACATTTTGTTTATTTTTATTCGTTATCTGTATATATATTGTATAACTTCTCTCGATGAAAAGTTTTAGAACTCACGCAGGGACATTACCTTTTTTTAAAGACGACAGAGTAAACAAAATATGAATCTTTTATAAAATTCTTTTGGTAAAAGACAACATTCTTAAAATGTAATAAATTTTATTAATATACTATATTTGATTGGTTCTATTATGAAATCGTCTAAGCCCGCTAGCTAACCTTCTGAGATTGTTGGTTTAAAATTACGCTACGCAGCTATATTCGATACGCAGAAATTTATTTCGCGGTTTGTAACCTTAGAAACTGCTCATTAGATTCAAATATTTATGAAGGCTCGGTTTAATAAGCTGTGGAATAATAGAACTCGTGCTGGAATTGGCCCAGCCATTTAGTAACTACATGGCTATAGATAAAAACTCATATATTAAATTTACAATATCACTCTTTTTACGGTGGAAGTTCTAAAGAAAATTTCCAGGTGGTAACCCCATCCTACGTCCCCTATTTGCCCGACTGGATGGCTACCAGCCCTGGTCTAGAGTATGCCGCCATAACAACCTTCTCTTAAGAGAACAGCAGCGCATTTGTAATGCCTTTGGTGTTGCAAATGTCCATAGGCGATGGTATCCACTTTCTATCGAGTAGGCTGTCTGCCTGTCTGCTGAACTCCTGCAATAAAATTTAAAAAAAGATAATGATAAATAAATAAATCGGGTAATATTTTCTTAAGTTTTAGCGACTAATACACATAATAAAACTACGTTTTTAGCAGTATTTATTTTACGAAGTGGTGGTAAATTAGGCTCCCATAGAGTATATAATAACCATAAACAAAATTAATTAAACAGTTGGCTAGTAAAGCTAAATGAAACTTTAACAATACTCATTGACACTTTACACCTTTGTCTTCTATGATCACGGCTAAATTGCCGTGCTTAAAACCGTTAAAAGTCTTCTTATAAGTCGTTCCCTCACTATCGAGGATCGTGACTTCGATGGCAGTGAATAAATGCTCTCTTCCACCGAAATCGGTTTTGAGCAGAGTGGACGGTGAAATTTATTGACATGTCCAGCTAGTTAGCAATTTGGTCAATACACGTATTTGGGATCTGGGGCCCAATTCTGCTATTTCAATATCTTGGCGTTGCGAAGGTATTCAAAGTATGATTCAATTGTGATAGTGTCAAATTTCGTATTCTACTAAATCTCTTATAACTTCTCGATGTCGTCGCTGCAGAATAATAGTAACAAAAAATGTTATTGCCATTCGCAGAAGTAGCGTTAGCCGAAATGAATAAATAATAAGCAACTACAAAATTCTTTTTTTTTTAATTTCCTTAAACAGGCAAACGGGCAGCAGACGGCCCACCTGATGGGAAGTAGTTACCGTCGGTGTCGCCAACGTGTTGCCGACCTCTAAGAAATTTTATAACGGCCTTCTTAAAGAACCCCACGTCATAGCGCAAAGGGAAAGCCGCGGCGGGAAGTTCCCTCCATAAATGTTGTAGAGAAACGTTGCGTAGTTGAGCGTGGGAGTTCAAGGAAATGGGGGTGAATATCCCGTCGCTGGAGAGCGGTACGGTTGTAAAAGTGAGGTATTTACACCAGGTCAAACAGTTCCTCGGAACAATCCCCGTTATACAGGCTGTAAATTACGCAGAGGGACGGAAATTCTCTTCGAAGGCTAAGCGATTCTAAACCGCCTGTTAGTATTTTGATCGTTGACGATACAAACGGCGCGACGCTGGACGGAGTCGCGCGTTTTCGTTTATAAATACATATAAAGATAGAGTGGCGTGCCACGAGCACGCCATTGGGTTAACAGAATACCGAAATCAGGCCCAGCGATTTTGATGAGATAGTTATAGCAGAATTGGGCCCCTCTTACTCAATATTACATTTTTTTAAAATCTGTAAAGTATACACAGTCACACATTAAGAGTTTCTTGAAAGACATATGTAAGAAACTCTTTGACGCTACCCGTGATCAGAAGGCTGGCTCATATTTTGCACAACAAATAAGTATTGCCATACAGCGTGGCAATGCAGCCAGCCTTCTGGGTAGTGGGGATGAACTCCCAGCCGATGGCGTGCGGTGCGGTGGTAAAAAGAAGACGAAGGCACCATTCTGAACAGTTCCTCGGAACACTCTCCGTTGTATAGTCTGTAAAATACGCAGAGGGACGGAAATTCTCTGCGAAGGCTAAGCGTTTCTAAACCGCCTGTTAGTACGGGAGCGTCGACGATACGAACGGCGCGACGCTGGACGGAGTCGCGAGTTTTCGCTAATAAATATTTATAGTGGCGTGCCACGAGCACGCCATTGGATTAACAGAATACCGAAATCAGGGAAATCTAAGATTGAGATGATAGTGCCCAGCGCTTTTGATGAGATAGTTATAGCAGAATTGGGCCCCTCTTACTCATTATTACATAAAAAATTTAATCTGTAAAGTATTATTTTTGTCACGGAACCTGTGAGAATTAACCAACAAGTCTGGCAACATCGGTTAAGAACAAAATAACTTTAATACGAGGACCGGTGTGAGTGACCCGGAAAACGAATCCGCCGCACCCTGTAGGGACCGTGTAGGTATAGGTTGTTAACCCTAAAATGTAATAGGATGTAATGGAATTATGTAGTGGCTTATTCAATTTTTTTGTTTACCTTCCTGGTTTTCTCCCATAGACCAAATAGTTTTTGTGCATCAATAAGTTTGAAAAAAACACAAGTAATTTATGTTGTTATAATTTTTAAGACTGCCAACTGAAGTCACACTCGTTGTTATAGTAGTAACGTATCATTTTGTTTGTGTTTCATACAAAGGCAGATAGACATATCGAATTTATAAATGTTACTTTTTACTACATACACACATTGTATTGCAAGCAAAGCAAGTTACGCTTGTGTTATTGGTAATATATAATTAAAACCCAGGCCGAATGATGGAAAGTTTGTTTGCGAAATTTACCATACCAGGAACCGAACCCGGAGCCTCTGCATTGCAGTGAGCTCAGCCAGCAAAGGCTGTTCGTTATCACAAACAGAAATATTTATATTAAAACTACGTTTTAACGGTTTTAAGCGCGGTAATTTATTTAATTTTTATTATTCCGTGCGTGCACCGGAACACAAACCAACTTGATTGATAACTTATTTTAATATTATATAAATTTTTAGAGCTAGGCATGTTTGCTGAAGAGCTTCTTGCGCCGCTTCTTCTCTTCAAGCCACAACATGTTGCGAGGCGGTGGTAAATTAGATTACGCTCCCATAAAGTAAGTAATAACTATAAACAAAATTAAAATTAACAATTTGGCGGTAGGCTAAATAAAACTTTAACAGTACTCATTGACACTTGGCATCTTTGTCTTCCATGATCGCAGCTACTGAAAAGTGGCCAAAACGTCGGAATAATTCAAATTCAAAAGTTTTTATTCAAAATAAGTTCCACTGGAGAACACTTTTTGAAGGTCATGCATGTAAGTTAAAATTTAATTTTTACTTCCTATTCTATGTACACCGCTTCGCAACGTGTTGATGCTGTAAAGGAGAAGAAGCGGCAAGAAACTCCCCAGCAACACGTCTAGCTAAATATTGTTATTCTTTATATTTCATATTTTATTTATATCTCAAATTATTATTTTTATGAGTTTTGTAGAGAAGTATGTTACAGAATTACTTTTTGAAGAATTAATGGACTTGTAGCAAACAATGCATACTCAATAAGACCAAGACAATAAAAGGAAAGAAAAATAATGTTATAGTTATAATAATGACATGACGTGCTAAAATGTTATGTTGCAATATGTCTCCGCAAATTCCTTACAAGCTTGGCAAGATAAAAAAATGTTATACAAAATTTAGTATAAGAGGTTGGAGCGAGCTGCTATGTAAATGAATTTTGGTCATTTAAGTATTCTTCAATAGTGTAGTATAGTAGTAATAAAAATCAAATAAATTACCGCGCTTAAAACCGTTAAAACGTAGATTTATTATGTATACTAGACGCGAAAACTTAACAAAAGAAATATTTATGTTCAAAGATCACAGGTAAAGAATATCATCATAGATCCGTATTTTTATAAAATGGACTAAGAGCGGTTACGCTCTGTCCGATCCGAATTCGTGAAAATACGGATCTAGAAAACTCTGACCGAACTCGGATATTCCTATTCGCATTACTTCCGAACCAAATCCGTGAAAACACACTCCCTCGGTCACACCCCGCCCCGCTGCCACTCTGCTGCGACAGTGCACAAGTGTTCATACAAATTACTATGACTACTTCGGTGCGTCAATGATTTTCGCCGAAATGTAGTTTCATGAATGTCGGAGAGAAAAGGATCTAGTGCATAGAAATAACTTCTATAAGGTTCATATTTCGGTTAGGCAAGTATGACCACGTTTCTGAATTTCGTAAAAAACTCAAGTGGTTGCCAATTCGTTTTCGCCAGAATACTCACATTCTTTCATTGCTTTATAGTATTTTTACGCCTCGAATTTATTTCTTACTCTCACAATTTACGCCCTTCCAGTCAACATAGACTTATTACTCCTATTCATAATACGTTTTTAAATAATTCTTTAAGGCTGTCCATCTTTGGAATACATTGTCTGTTGCTGTCAGACAAGCAAAATCTCTAATAACATTTAAGGACATAGTCAGGAAATACTATATGCATTATATTGATATGTAATTTTATATAATTAGTATTGTATATATGTTTATTATGTTGAATATTACTTTATCTTGTATATGTATATAACTTATGTGTATATTTATATATAGAGTACAGTTATATATTTATTATTAAAATGTCAGTAATCGTACAATAATTATGTATACAACATCGCCACTCCTCATCAGCAATATTCTTGCCACGGGTTGTCTGGAAGAGATCGCTTTTAGCGATAAGACCGCCCTTTGTACACAATTAGAATAATACTAGTTTTTTGTAATGGTGTACATTAAAGTGTTATCTATCTATCTATCTATAATTCTACAACTACTTCTGAAATTATTTTCACGGATTTGAATCCGACAGAGTGCGTATCCGCTCTAAGGTTGCTGTCCCAAACATGCCTATTCATGAAAAACCAAAATCAAATAAAATTACCGCGCTTAAAACCGTTAAAACGTAGTTTTATTATGTATACAAGTCGCGAAAACTTAAGAAAATATTATGCCTATTCTCTTAACTTCCTTCCATTTACGTATATCACTAATTAAAATTCATTAATATGCTTTAACAATACAGGGCACTACACATACCTCATTAAATAAAATTCACTGATACACTGCTGCCTGTATTTTCAGAATATAAGCACCACAACTTCGTTGTTTCAGTGAAATTAAATTGAAAATTATCTCGCGTACATTGTGTGTATAATATTATTTCTGTCTTCGAGTAACGTAGTTATCCCAAGGGGAGGCGCCAAAATGCTTTTGATGTTTTCACCGGAAATTTACAGGTCGTTATAAGCCTAGTTTATTTTGAACTACCGTTTTAATAACAATGTTTAGTTTTTATAAACATATATGTACACTAGTTTGTCCCGCGGCCGCGTCGCGTGACAAACCCTGGTTATTAGTTGTATGTTACTTACATAAGAACTTAACTTACTGTTTCTTGCTAAACTCATTATAGTAACAAAGAAACGAAATCCATATAGTCTACACAACTGCCCAGCAAAACATACAGGGGAGTCTAAAAAATATATATAATTAATGACATGTTGTGTAATAAAATAAATTTATACGTTTATCTCATCTTTTCTACGGCCTTGTTTATGAACGAGTTTTTTGTTATAGTTCTTAGGAACCTGGACACAGATTAGCTATTCATTTTTTTATTGTAGATGTGTTGGCGTTATTCCATTACCTGCATTTTAATCTACCCTCTAAAAAAACTGAGTGAATTTTATACAATTGAAATATGGAGTAATTTTTTTTTTAATGTAGTGACACTATTTACTTGATTGAATTTGCCTGAATACCACGTTAACGAATATTGAAAATTCTAGATATTTGAATTATAAACTCTTTATTTCAAGCTATTTACGTTTTAATTATCGAAATATATATTAAGTTGTAATAAAACTGCGTTTAACGGTTTTAAGCGCGGCAATCCATATGATTCTTATTATTGCGACGTTTCGGCCACTTTAACAATACTCATTGACACTCGACATCTTTATATTCCGTGATCACGGCTACTGAAAAGTGGCCGAAACAGCGGAATAATAAAAATTAAATAAATTATCGCGCTTGAAACTGTTACAACGTAGTTTTATTATGTATACTAGTTACGAAAAATTAAGAAAATATTAAGTTATATTACTTTTTGCGTACAATTTGTTCGTTTTAAAATTAGATTTATTCATCTAATTCAATTAAAATAGCGCTTTTTATATATTTTCAGTATTAATTATAAATACATTATAAGTATAAATTAGTACAGTGAAGGAAACTTAATTTATATTGTATTCTACCTATATGTTATAACTAAAATGTTCTAAGTCGCCTGTACACAAATGTTTTGGCCCAACCTGCATTCTTGTAAGTCCAAACTTGAATCCCTCGAAATGAACACATTGGCCAAAGTTGAATCCTTCCCCATGCGTCAATGTATCTTTTATATTATATTAAGCTGATACAATATCCGGGAAGATAACCCGGGTAATTTATTTTAGCAGCAGGTGCCCGGTTGCATAATACGAACGGGTTGTAAATCAAACAGTCAACTACCTTAAGTTTTGATAAAATGGATGTAGCTCAGAAAATGTTTCTTTGTGCACTTTGATATATTAACTACTTAGTCTGCTTACTCTAGTTTTATAGTTTTCGGTTCTTATTTTAGAAAGGCATTTAAACTTGAAATAAACTTAAGCGTTGGTATTTAAATGATGTGCTACTTGGTAGACGATAAAGCAATAATAACAGGCTTTTCATTTTGGTAGAATAAGACCTGAAAGATCGAAATAAGATTTAGAATTAAATTAAAATAATTTTCAAGAGTAAATATTCTTGGTAGGTAATAGCTAACGCATTGATATCTCGTTTCTATGTCGTAGGTTGGAATCCTGACTAAAAACCATGCTTCGCGTAGTCAGTAATTCTAACATAACATGCAAGTTATTACAATTATTGAAAAAATAAAGATCTAGAACCCGATTCCAGCGCCACCTACAGGGTCTAATAGTGAATCTAAACCTTCCTAGAACCCATACAATGCATAATTTTTTTACGCTTTGGGTAACATTATTGATGTTTTAGTAGGGTTTTAGTAGTAGTCCTTAATTTTTTCTAGTAATAAATATAGCTTATATTAATCTAGGATAATGTAGCATTTTAATGGTGGAATAATTTTTGTAATCGGTCCAGTAGTTTTTGAGTTTATTCGTTACAAACATAAAACATACAAATCTGTCGTCTTTAAAATATTAGTATAGATAAAAACGCTGTGATGAAATCTGCACACCAAGATAGTTGATAAGTAAACCCGTCAATTTTCTTTGTCTAAGTATGACGGATATATTGTTCGTTCCCCTAAAGAAATGAGAGGCCCAAGCCCATCACTGCGATGTTTATGGGTTAATATTAACTTTCAAAAATATATTCTTCTTGAAATTTCATAAACAGTATAGATTTAGGTAGATAATATCCTATTTAAATATGTGCCAGACTGACACGCATGGGTTCTCTATGGTAACCGCAAATAACTGTACTCCCCAAAATCTATTGTAACAGCCATGGCTAAACAAAATCCCCATTTAAAACCGTTACTACTCAGACGAGAAGTTTCATATTAACGAGTGTGCACACACTATGTTTCTATAAACATCCCTTAAGGTTGTGTTTACATTAGAGAAGCGACATTACACAATTTGCCAACTCATTTTTCGGTGTATATGCTTTTCAATCAGGGTTGCTCTCGATTTCCTTGCGATCCACAAATTAGATCCTGACTTGGTAACTATGGGACCACCTCGGGAGTTAAAAAAACAATTTGAAAATCAGTCCACAATTGACGGAGAAATCATGTAATATGCATATAAAAAATTAAGGGCCTGTAGAAAATGTAATAGCTACACGCGTATACAACTTTTTACCAAGAATTTAAGCGCACGGCGTTCTTTAATAAGTAACGGTTACTCTCGATTTCCCTGGAATCCACTCACTAGATTCTGACTTGATGGCCATGACATCCTCTCGGGAGTAGACTTACGAGTAAAGAAAAAAAAATTGGTTTAGAATTGACGGAGATATCGTGTTACGAAGAAGTCTGTTATCAATTTTCGTGAGTTTATCTGATTCCTTCGAAACCACTCATCAGATCCTGACATGGTGACAATTGCACTAATTCATTAGTATAACCTTTCGACTAAACGAAAAAATTTGAAAACGGGTTCACAATTGACATAGAAATCGAATAACGAACATACAAAAATACAGATGAATTAAGAACCTCCTCCTTTTTGAAGTCGGTCAAATAGGAAACAAAAGCTCTAGTTTCAATTTGATTTATGAACTTCAAAATATTTCAAACTATCTGTATGAGCAGTGTTTAAACTATTAAATTCACGCCGTCACGCTTTTTTGTTCCCATCGAAAGAATTCACTAGCGTGGCTAAAAAAGTTTAACTTCAAAAATCATGGTTTGAGAAAACTTGTATTTATCACTTGGACCGGGCAGTATGAATACTTCCCTACTTTAGCCCGACAATGTGATATATAAATAATGTAATTTAATTATATGGGACTTTTATTTATTATGAACAGATCCGAGTTTTTCTAATATAGATTACAAGCCGGGCATTATATATACAGACCGGTCATTATTTAGTGACTGAATTTATCAAACTACCCGTTGCATACGTACTATTGTTAACACCATATTAACATACCTAAATATTATTTGAAAAAAAGAAAGAAAGAAAATAATTTTATTCGGGAAAAAATTACATTAGTGTAGTGTAGGTATAATTGTTAACAAATTTAAAACTAACAACATAATCTTGTCCTGAAAGATGCATCAGACTCAAATCATTTCATCATAATTTATTTCTTACATGGCTATTATTTTTGTATGGTTAAAAAAAATTAAGATTTCTTAGTTTGAGTAAATTTATAGGGTGCCAATCATACGGGGGTGGCCAACGATGGTATAGTTTTCCGTATTATGTGTTACTTAATCGCTCTCGCTCACGCTACCTCTTATCACCCAGCTCCATCCCACTCTTTCTCTGGAAACGGAAACACCAGGCTATTTCAGTTAGTTTAAATAAATTGATAGGCCCGAACACCGCCTCCGCGGCCGTAGTTATTTTATTACCCCTTCCTTTTAACTCCCAAGATCCCTTTGATCGATATTTTTATGCGATTTATGTTATATTTTCCCGTTTAGACTTCGGATTTTAATGGGTACAGGTTGTCACTAATATTAGATGATGCTATTAAGGATTTACCTTCCGGTCTTGGGAAATTTTTGGCAAAAACGGAATGATGATTTTCATCCGTGCAGGAACGGAGGACGAACACAATTTCCTGCGACCGGCAGCCTGTCGTAAAAGACGACAAAACAACCTGCAGCCAGGTGGTAGAGTACTTTTTTGTCTAGGTGGCTACCACCCCTTGTCTAGACCATGGGTATGTCTAGTGTACTACTATTATACTAGAGTGTTCCGGCATTAGTGGCCAGGTTCCAGTTTTCGTTTAGTTTTCCAAATGACCATAGGCGATGGTAACCGCTTTCCATCAGGTCTGCTTAACTCATGCAATAAATAAAATGATCATACTCGTCCGTTCGGCTTCCTTTTTATTGCGAAGCTGGCAAATAGGCATACGAACCAGCTAATGGCTCCCATTGCCTACAGATGTTTTCAACACCAGGGTCGAAGTCAACTTTAGAACAAGATAGTCAACTTTAGAGAGAAAGAGAAAAGCCTGGCTGGATTATGTTGCTTCTTTGCAACAGAATGACAGTATGAAAGAGATTAAGAAAGAAATTTATCGCCTCTGCAAGAATGAAACCAAAGCTTTAGTGAAAGAGAAGCGCGAAAGAATAAAATTGAAAGAAGAAGAGAAGCTGACGGAGAACTTCGAGGCGAATACCAAACTCTTTTGGAGAGAGGTTAAGAAGTCTCGGGGTTGTTCGTCAGCTTCCAGAATGGAAAGAATAAAATCTAAAGCAGGGGACGTTCTTGCTCACCCACAAGAGGTGTTAGCGCGATGGAGTGAATATTTTAGAGAAATGTATGATAATATCCCGGATGCTGGCACCACGACTGAGTCTGTGACCGACTCCGAGGAGTCAGCATCCGAGATCACTTTGGAAGAGATCGAATGGTCGATAAGAAGTCTGAAAAATGGAAAGGCAGGAGGAATCGATAGTGTGTCTGCTGAGATGATCAAATATGGTGGAACCTGCGTCCGGGACGCTTTCCTGTCCTTATGCAATTTGTGCTGGAGGACGGGAAAGGTTCCCAAGGACTGGAGGCGCGCTGTCATCGTGCCCTTGTATAAAGGCAAGGGGTCACGTATGGAGTGCGCCAGCTACAGGGCCATCAGTTTGATCAGCACAGCATCTAAAGTGTATACGAAGATTATTGAAAAGAGAATGAGAGTGGTATCCGATGGATTATTGTGGGATGCACAAGGTGGCTTCAGAAATGGAAGGGGATGTATGGATCAAGTTTTCTCTCTCCGCAATATCGTAGAGAAGCAGCTGGCTATGGGCCGGAAGGTTTTCTGCGGTTTTGTGGATCTAGAGAAAGCATTTGACAGGGTTGTGCGGAAGGACCTCTGGGACATATTGCCCAGATATGGGATTAATGGCCAGCTGATGCGTGCTGTGCAGTCCACTTACGAGGACTGTATGGCATGCGTGCGGCTGGATGGCAGCCTGTCGCCCTGGTTTGACGTCAATATTGGCGTCCGACAGGGCTGCGTGCTGTCGGCTTTGCTGTTCATCCTATACCTGGACGATTGTCTCCAGAGAATAAGATTGATGGATGTTGGGGTGCGGATGAGTGACCTAGTTGTAAGCACCTTGCTTTATGCGGATGATGCCGTGCTTTTAGCCGAATCGCCATCAGAACTGCAAACACTAGTCACAATGATGAAAGATGACTGTCAGGCGAGAGGCTTACATTTGAATGCGAAAAAAACAAAGGTTATTTGAAAGAGAAGAAACCAGAACGAATGCAAGGATAATGGTCGATGATGTTATGCTGGAGCAAGTGAATGAGTTTGTATATCTTGGATGTGCTTTTAGCAGGGATGGAAGGTACACCGCTGATATAGAAAGAAGAGTGAATTTGGGGAATAGTGTGAATGGAGCGTTAGGTAAACTTCTAGGCGCTAAGAACCTCAGCCAGAAGGCCCAGCTCGCCGTACACAACGCGGTGCTGGTACCTACGCTCACGTATGGAAGCGAGAGTTGGGTATGGAAGAAAGAGCATGAAAGTAGAGTAAACGCGGTCGAGATGCGAGCACTGCGCAAAATCTGCGGAGTGACGCTCGCGGACCGCGTTCGTAATACCGAGGTAAGAAAGAGAGTTGGTCTGAAAGAGAGTGTCGGGGTGAAGGTAAGGAAAGGAATGCTCCGGTGGTTCGGGCATGTGGAAAGAATGCATGATGAAAGAATGAATAAACAGATATACAATGCAAAAGTGGATGGATGCAGAGGTCGTGGAAGGCCACGACACACTTTCCATGATCAAATTGATCGTGTACTAGCAGAAGGTGATGTTAGGAGCCTTAAGAACAGACGAGCGTGCATGTCAAGAGTTTCCACTTATCGTTTATCGATATTTGTCATTTGTATTATACTTGCCTTACCTTACCTTACCTTGCTTTTTATACTAGATAAAAATATAACTACATTTTTTTCAGTTCCACCTACATCGCCACATTAGTTTAGAATTTATTTTAAGCTAGAGTTGCCAGGAAGAGATTGCTTTTAACGATAAGGCCGCCTGTTGTTTAGCCAAGAAGTATTGTAATTATGCATTTTGTTTTTATATTTCTTTATTTTGGTGAGAAATATAAAAATGTTATCTGTCTATCTACATTTTTAGTTATTCAATGTGTTTAGTTTAGATCTAAGATATTTAATATCGAATTTTAGAAGGTCCTCAAATTCACTAACATATTTCTCTCTCTTCTTCAGCTGTTTCCTGTCCACTGCTGGACGTAGACTTTCCCAAGTTTGCGCCTAATATCCCGATCTTCCTGCCGGCAGGGACTGGCTGACGACAAGACATTTAAACATTTTTAAAAAGTATAATTGATTGCAAAAATGTATGTATGTGTTGTACCAAAATAATCGTCTAAAGTAAAACAACGTAATACTCTCATAGAACTGTGAACAATGTCAATTTAATATAATAAAATTATAAAAAAAATAATCTATCAAAAATTGTTCTGCAGATTAAAATATCTCTTATTTTTGTGAACTTCAGTTTTTAAAGGCCTTATTTGAATTCTTTTATTTTCATAAAATCCAGCTTACCAGTCCAAATCGTAGACCAAATATCAAATAGACACTGTTTCAAATCGATACGTTTTTATGAAGGTGATATTATAATAAAACAAACGAATCGAAAAGTGCATGCCAATATCTTAACAAGTGGAGAGCCGTTGTCTCTGTATACCCCTATGGAAAATAGGCGTCATATTTACTAGTCACTAGTATATATCGATAAATCCTTTACGTTGTCCCAACCCGTTTCGGATTACAGACAATAGGAATAAAAAATAAAATGTCTGGAGCCAGGCTTGCCTGCTTCGAAATATTTAAATGACGTTTGTCCCCACAATGCCTGATGACAGTTGAACCAGACCCTTTGTTATGGTAAATTTAGGGATGCGATTCCACCAACGCGAAGAGTTATCGACAAAAAAAATTGACCTGATTTAATTTACTGATTTGTATGCAAGAACACTAGCTAGTTTGATTAAAATTTTATTGGTGAATCGGTAGTTTACTGCTGGATGTAGGATAAGTCTTCGTTACATGATTGTGATTTTAATTATATTAGGTCTATATATTTAAATGGTGTTTACACGCGTTTCCGTAACACTGAGGATTTATATTACATGGAAACTCCTATAATGCGTTCTTGCAGATTAGTCTTTCATCGAATCATCGCTTCCAAAGGTATCACACAACATTTTATGTGACTCGGGGCATGTTGCTTGTTTCCGCTCCGAGAGCTAGTGAATGCAAAATGTTTCGCGACTTTTGCCTCGGTACATTTCACGTACAGTGCATTTTGGTTATGACGACGATGAAGACGTAATTACGTCGCTATACCCGGAAGTCGCTGTATACAATAGTAAAGAAAGAGAACAATTTTTATTCCTAGACAATACTAACAGCCGCAATACATATCGTTTAATGTATATTTGTTACTAAACAGTGTCTTAAATTTAATTTCACTTCCCTGAACATTTATAAAAAACGAGTACTATTACAACTGCTGACCATCTAGAAAAAAAAGAAAACTGTCTTATAATAAGGAACTAATATAATTTAGAAAAGAAAAGAAAAGAAATAAATATAAGAAACAAAAGACAAATAAGACCAGATAAATCTCGTTAGTCCGGTAGAGAATTATAAAAAAATATGCTGAGGACGTAAACAAAATAGAATAAAGCTACATGATGCTATTAATGGTGTGTTTGTTTGTTAACTCGGTCCTCGTGTCTAAACTTGGTCGCCAATATCTGCAAGAAATTTCTAGGCAACTTGTTACAGCCAATTCGTGAAAACCAGTCGCTATACACGAAATCGACGTTACATACGAAGTCATTATAGCTAAATTATTTTTCTCTAAAAGTATATTCTAACTAAAGGGGCTGAAATGTTATGTTCCTATAATCAAAAAGTCGTTATAATCGAGGTGGTTATAAGTGAAATACACTGTAGTTGTTGACGGATATGTTCCGCAATATGTTTCTTCATTTGCTCCTTAGTGTATTTAAGGCTTAACATCAAACAATGCGTGTGATAATAATCTGAGGCGATCAAATACGTATGTATCAGACAAAGACTTGTAATGACGTACTCCAAAACCAGATACACGTAAAGGATTAATTCATCAATTAACATAATAATAATTATAAACTGAAATATTACGTATGTGCCACGAATACGTGCTTGAGACAACGTTAATTATTATTAGCCAAATGATTAATTACACACTCAGAGTTGCTCTTTGAACAGGACTCGTTGAAGGAAATATAATATTAATCATAGTTAAGAGATATAATTTAAGAGATATTCGGCTTGTAAGGGAAAGAACAAATTGTTTTCGGGCAGGTTCCACTTCGCCGCGATCGTTTGTTTCAATTTGTCTTTTTAGTCTTGACTTGAAGTGGGCTCGGTATCATTAGGGTAGAAATAGCTGTGACTTTGACGAGAATTTGTTAGTTACTTACTCTCCTTGTTTACTACATAGTATATAAAGTCGCTTTCCGCGTCTGTCTATATACACGTTAACTACTACGCAACGGATTTTAACCGGTTTTCTCCATGAGTTAGATATTTTTTCACTGAAAGTTACTATATATAAACCTAATGAAATTTTTATATAAGTAAAATAGAGCTACTTCAAATTCAAATTCAAGTTTCTATTCAAAAAAAGTTCCACTGGAGAATACTTTTTGAAGGTCATACATATATGTTAAAATTTAAATTTATTTTTATATGCACATCGCTTCGCATGGTGTTATTGTTTAAAAATTCTTTAAAAAAATGTTTTTCTTTATATTTCTTCTTCTATTTATACCTCAAGCTCCTAAATATTTTAAAGTATAATTATACAATATAATTAATTAAATTGTAGCAAACAATGCATACTCGCTATAGTACTGAGGACGGTAAAGACTTCCATTAAGGGGACCGTTTGCCTGTTTATCAGCTGAGCAATAAAGAAAAGTCCCACAGGGATTGGCTCCTCCGGCTTTTGAGTATTTCCCTATAACAGGATCAAGAACCGCGATATTTGTCCATTTTTTTTATTGCTGAAGCATAGCAGACAGGCTGACGACCCAACTATCGTGGACAGTGGTTACCGTCGCCTACAGACATTAGCAATACCAGAGGTGCTGCCAATGTACTGCCGGCCTTGAAAGAGAAACTGGAACCTGGCCATTGATGCAGGAACACAACTCAAAGTTGTTATGGCGGCATACTTTAGAGTCTAGACCAGGGGTAGTCGCCATCCAGTCGAGCAAATGCCCTATCACCTGGCTGTGGGTTGTTTTGTCGCCTCTTACGACAGGCCGCCCGGCCGCAGGAATTGGTATTCTTTTCTCCGTTCCTGCACGGAGAGAAGTGAGAGGGAAGTCCATTTGTGAGATTAGTAACTAAATGAGATGAGTAAGCGTCCTGATCATTCCTATTTTGAACCAGCAAAAGCAAAACAGCGGAACCGCGTCATTTGAATGTCAAAGCGTGAATGTTTCAACCACGTGCAATGTGTTGCGTAACAATGTTATACGCTCACAAAGGTGTTTACTTGGAATCGTACCACGTGCAGTATTGTGTGCCGGTGACTATATACTTATCGCGGTTGCGTGTTTTGTAAACGTTGTACGTAATGTTTAAAGATGTGCTACCTATAAAAGGTTATGTTAAAGTTCAAATTGGAATTGTTAAGCGTCGGGTCAGATCGACTGGTTTAAAGTTGGATGGGTGAACTTTTTTTTAAATTATGGCTACGTCTTCGGGCATTGATTTTGCCAATTTCAAGGTTAGAATAGACATGCTCAGTTCGATGCAAATTTCGCAGATTGGGTTTTGGTCGATGATTTGCACGAGTTACAAACACTAAGTTACCTACTAACTACATTATGCATAGATTAGAAATTTGTTAGTTACGTTAAGTGTGAAAGGATATGTGGAGTATGCTGTAGGACTGCATCAGGAACTTTCGCATCCGCGGCAGTCTACTTGCCTTCATATAGCAGATAAAATACAAGAAAATCGCGTATAATATAATGCAGCTAATTGCATGGGGAAGAAATGTTGAACCACGCTACCTCCGTCAAGTGCTGATGGAATGGGTAGGAAATCCTCGTTGGTTTCCGTAAAACGTGGCCGTACTGGATCAGGTGACTCTCTTACAATTTCTCTGTTGTGTCACGGATATGAAAGCTGCCTTGGATGCGGGAGTTCCTAACTCGGTCCAACCGCGTGACTCCTCCACACATTCACCGCAGCATATTTATGATCATGACACGCAGATCTTGCTTGTTGGACTGAAGTAATTTTGTTTGTCTAAGATCTGCTGTCATACAAAAGGACACACTTAAAAATAGGTTTACAGACCTGGCCCTTCGGTTTAAACTGTAAATGCTGTATCTTAAAATAAGTAAATATTGTACTGCTTATTATTTAAGAATTTACCTAAATTAAATGTCTTTTATTATTTGTTCCAGGTATATACTTCTTAACATCAAGGATAAGAATTCAAAAAACTGTCAAAGTGGTGAGAGCTATTTTTCACATTTGGCATCGTAATTTAGAACTTTACTAATTCCTGCCTAGCAACTGTCGCTTAATACTAAAAATATATTTTAGCACTAATAATTTAGGTAAAAACTTCTTACTTTCAAAAAATCTGTAATAGCCATTTCAAATCCTTGTAACATCATTCGCGAGCCATTTAAGGGTATGTCACAAAAACCCACATCGCAAGATTAGCAACTCGGTAAGGGGCTAAACACACTGTCCCGACTACCGTTATGTAAGTTGACGACATGTTTATACAACGAACAAACCAGGCACCTCGGCTTAGTTATATAATGCCTTCTTATGGATTATCTTGGATTATGAAGATTTCCAAAGATAAGTGCGTTGGTGGTAATCTTAATGAGGGGAATGTTGACGTAATTTAGGCTGTTTAGGTTTTGTATCAAAATTTGATATAAGATACGTGGTTTTTGGATTTTGTTTCTGATTGTAATTTTATGGTTCTGCAGCCATTTTGGTAAAAATAGAAACCATATAAAATTGTCGTGTTCCTCTCGTCTATCTATCTATGTACCAGTGTCGAATTTAAATACATAAATATAGGTAAACTAGCTGTGCCCGCGACGTCGTCCGCGTGGAATTTGTTTTCAAAACCCACCGACTTTGAAACATTCTTCATTGGTGCTCCGCTCCTATTGGTCTTAGCGTGATGATATATAGCCTATAGCCTTCCTCAATAAATGGGCTAACACTGCAATAATTTTTCAAATCAGACTAGTAGTTCCTGAGATTAGCGCGTTCAATCAAACAAACAAACTCTTCAGCTTTATATATTAGTAAAATTAGTAAAAGTTATGTTCCTGAGTCATTTGTTGCACCGCTTCTGCTCCTTTAAAAATAACTAAAATTGCTTTGTAAGTGGTGGTAGACTCATAAGTTTTCATGAGTAATTTGTAATATTTAATTTTTAAATAATAACATATAATAGATATCAGGTCATAATCTCTGTCAGAAACATTTCATCATTATTATTATTATATTTAATTTTTATTTTCAGTCTTATTTTTCAAAAACCACTAGGCTGTTACACAATATTGTACTCAAATCAAATCACCTAACTGAGAAATGTAAAAATCTCAACCAAATTGATTGAAAAACGTGTCAACCAAATTGATTTGAATCGGTTATAAAACACAGAAATGTAAAAAAATTACGGTACTCAATTACATCGAATGACTCATGTTTATGTGTATATGGGTCACTTTGGTGGATTCATCCAAAATGAAAGACATAAATGCACCATATAACATCCGGTTTGAACAGAAATCTCAAACCATTAGAAAAATGTTTGGGTCTATGAACCAAACATTAGAATAGTGCGAGGAGTGTGTATGTATCTTCGGGAAAAAAAATCACACAGAAATTTTTATTTATTTCTTTTTTTTTTATTGCAGGAGATCAGCAGACAGGCAGACGGCCCACTTGAAGAAAAGCGGTTACCATCGCCTATGGACATTTGCAACACCAAAGTTGCTACAATTGCGCTGCTGCTCTCTTAAGGGGGACTGGAACCTGGTCACTAATGCCGGAACACAACCCAAGGTTGTTATGGCGACATACTTTAGACCAGGGGTGGTAGCCATCCAGTCGGGCAAATGCCCTACCACCTGGCTGTGGGTTGTTAAGTCGCCTCTTACGACAGGCCGCCCGGCCGCAGGAAATTGTATTCTTTCTCCGTTCCTGCACGGATCGTAGTGCGTGCATGGCCATATATTTTATTTTTGTTTAAATTGATGTTGCACCGTACGATGGTGGTGTACTCAATAAAACACCCCTTAAATATGTACTGTATTTATTATAGGTGCTTACAACGGCAATATGTGTGATTAGCACTACTGTACTAAACGACACGTTAAGCCAATCAACACAAGTTAGAACTAGAACACGGATGTTTCTCTGAACACTGATAGCATTAATTGTATCCATTTTACCGATCAATACTAGTCGCACTAATCAAACACACTGGTATTCACAAGATCCACGAAAGTCACGCTGAGAGTCCAAATGGCTGTAGAGTCTTCTGAATCCTTCCTGGTATTCTTGATTTTCCTTTTCTTCTCTTGTGTTTATAACTTGATTCGGAAACTGGTTGTATACTTGACCAACTGACTACGCCGGTTGCTTGCACCGCACTCGCTAAGGTACTACTATTGAGCAGACGCTTAGCTGCTAATCGCGCGAGCTACATATTCGCGGTAAGCGGGGCGTGGGGTATGAGAGTTCCGGGGGGTGATTCTGTCCGTAACAATTGATATGTAAAAAGATGCTCGCTTCCGGATTTATGGAACGTGGGAAAGCAGTCCCTGTTTTCTAAGAAGTGATCTTTTATTTTCTGAGTACATTGCATTATAATTATGCATGTATGTATTTGTTACATTGAATTGTGACATCATTGCGGTCTCGTAGTGGTTTGCAATGTTTGACCCGGAATTAGTGGTTATCCGGAATCAGTTCCTAATAATAACAAGTCACCAGCAAATCCTTTGACGAGGTTGATCGAATAATACTGCTCACGTGTAGTTTCTTCTCTTACACCTTTTCCCAATTATTTGGAATCGGAACAAAATGACTTTTCGTTCGATACTCCACTATTCTGACATACGTCATCAGCATGTTATCTTTTTAATTTTTTAATAATTAAAATCACAAGTTTTAATATGGCTAAATATTCCAGAACTTTTCCTTTGATAGTTTAAAATGATTCAATATTTGATTCTATAAAATTTTAAAATACTTCATATTACATTAAAGGCCGATTTTTCAAAAATCAGATAAAAATTGTCAGTCAACTAAGGTAAAACTTGTCAAGATTAAAATATGACAATTCAACTGTAACTTTTTGTATATGGTAAATTTGAATTTAATATTGGAATGCGTGGCTGTCTTAAGTTGTTTCTGCCACCATTGAAGTAACACTCGAAAATATATCTCGTAACAACGTAGACCTCTCGTGGATTTATTAATCGCGACTTCTTAGCCCCCAACATTGGTTATGGGCCCAGGCAGCGCAAATCCATAGCGCTGTTATATTAACAAAAAGAAATCGGATCGGAGAATATTCAGAAGCAGTGTAATTAATTGCGAAAAGGTGCAGAACGATGAGCAGTATGTCGATGCGAATCGAGCCCTTGGGCAAGGACAATTACGACAGCTGGAGAATTCAGGTACAGGCTCTATTAATTAAAAACAATGAGTGGAAGTACGTAAGTGGCAAAGTTCTTAGACCAGCTGAGATTAATGAAGCTGAACGCTGGGTGGAAGAGGACGAAAAAGCCAAAGCCGATCTGATTCTTTCGATGAGTGGAAGCGAACTTCGTCATATTAGAGGTTGTAAAACTTCCAGAGATGTTTGGCTGAAATTAGAGTCAATTTATGCATCGAAAGGACCCGCTAAGAAGGCTACACTTTTAAAACGTTTAATCCTGCACAAAATGTCGGAGACAGGTAATGTTAGAGAACATTTGGATACTTTTTTCGACGCTGTGGACAAGCTCGCAGACATGGGTGTAAATATCAACGAGGATTTAGTATCTATCATGTTGTTATACAGTTTGCCCGGAAATTTTGAAAGCTTTAGATGTGCGATTGAATCGAGAGACGAGTTGCCGAAACCAGAGGCCTTGAAAATTAAAATACTCGAAGAGCATGAATCCAGAGATGCAAATAAAAATCGGGATGAAGGTGTTCTGTGCACAAATACGAGAAAGTATTTTAAGAAAAGTAAGAAAGGCGTAAGGAACAGAAGTACAGTTGGAGACAAAACTGATTTCAATTAGAGTAGAACTGAAAAGAAAGAAGGTTTTAGATTTAAATGTTACAAATGTCACGAACGTGGACATAAAGCATCGGAGTGCAAAATTAAAATAGGTAGAAAAGCACAGAAAGCAGAAGAAACACATTGTATTAATAATATTCTAACCACTTTTAATGTTTTAGATGTAGAAGTTTCTAATGCTGTAAATGTTCAAAAACATGACTGGATTTTGGACAGTGGGTGCACGTCTCACCTTTGTAATGATGCGAGTAAGTTCGGGGACAGTTTAAAAATGACTAGCGGAGAACTAAATTTAGCGACGCATGTAAGTACTGATATAAAAGGTAAGGGTACTGTAAGGTTGTCGGCATGGAGCGAACACTCGAGGGATTTATTTGAACTACGCGATACGTTGTTTGTTCCTAATTTAAGGACGAATTTAATTTCAGTAGCCAAAATAACAAATAACGGTTATAATGTTACGTTCAATAACGATGTAGCTCAGGTTATTGATAGGAATGGTGAAATTAAATTGTCGGCATATCGTAGAGGTAATTTATATTGTTTGAATAGTCCTGAATATATCTTTAATTTGAGTGATTCAAATGCTGATATACGTTGTTGGCACGAGCGATTAGGACATTTGAATGGAAAAGATGTTGCTAAGCTTTTAGGTAAATTAGGTGCTAAGTTTGATGTGACCGAAGTACGAAACTTACGTGATTGCGATATTTGTGCTAGAGGAAAAATGACCGCGTTACCTTTTTCTGATTCCCATAGTCCTTGTACTGAAAAATTACAAATAGTCTATTCTGATATTGTAGGACCTATGAGATGTGAATCTATAGGGGGAGCAAAATATTTTATAACTTTTATCGACGATTGTACACGTTGGTGTGAAGTTTATTTTCTAAGTGCGAAAAATAAAGCCTTAGAAGCCTTTAAGGTGTATAAAAGTCACGTTGAGAACATGACGGGACTTAAGATTAAATATCTCCAGACCGACAATGGAGGAGAATATTGTAACTCGGAATTTGATCGATTTTTGAAACAAGCAGGCATACAGCGAAGACTAACTGTACCTCGAACACCGCAGCAGAACGGAATAGCAGAACGAATGAACCGGACCTTGGTGGAAATGGCAAGGTGTATGCTATTGAGTTCTGATCTTTCCTCAGGTTTTTGGGCCGAAGCGGTAGATACTGCATGTTACGTCAGAAACCGTTGTCCTACTAGAAGTCTACAGGGTGAAATTCCTTATGAAAAATGGCGAAACAAATCGGTGAAAATTGCATACTTTCGAAGATTTGGAACTAAGGTACACATTCTTGATAAAGATCCAAACAAAGATAAATTCGCAGCAAGAGGTATTGCTGGTAACTTTGTTGGATACCCGAAGAACGCCAAGGGATATCGTGTGTGGATTCCTGAGCGAAGGCAGTTCATGATTGCGAGAGATGTGAAATTTCACGAAAGTCCAAACACACGAAAGGACATCTCGAAGCAAGAGCCGAGCCTATTAAACATTACGAAAGACGGCGATCAGGATTTCATAGAAATAGACTTCACAAAATCGAATGTTCCAGTTGAAAAACGTAGACATGATGCAGAAGCGGTTGACAATATGCAAGACATATGGAGTGAATGTCAAGAATATCCTGCAGAGTGTGACGAAGATGTGTCTTCATCTAGACGATTACAAGTGGAACAACAAGCCGAAGAAACAAGGCATGACACACTTGATCAGCTAAGGATGACGACGAGAGCTCCTGGTAGACCTAGAATATTACGCACAGGAAGCGTAGGCCGACCGAAGAAAATCTATCAAACGAGGGAAGTTGAGCGATCTGTAACTTCTACTGATGCAAATGAGGTTGAAGATTTTGCTGGTTCAACTGAGATCACCTTGAAGAATGCTTTGAAAAGTAAGGATAAACCTGATTGGGAGGAAGCCATATTATCTGAAATTAGAAGTTTAGTTCAGAAAGGTACATGGGAGATAGTAAAAAGACCGAAAAACAGGAACGTTGTAGGCTGCCGTTATGTGTTGACGACAAAGCAGAACGTCGACAAGACTCTAAAGAAGAAAGCGAGACTTGTAGCACAAGGTTTCAGCCAGCGATATGGGGTCGACTATGAGAAAACCTTTGCACCTGTTGCTAGATTAGACACCGTCAGATTGTTAATGGCTCTCGCAGTTGAATTGAACTTGGAAATTCACCAATTAGATATAAACACTGCTTATTTAAATGGATCCTTGGATGAAGAGATTTACATGGAGATACCAGAACTATTAAGAGAAAGTTTAATTAAGCTTATGAATCGTGAGGGAGAAGATCCAATGGTCAAAAAGCGTGCGCAAATCATGCTGAATAAATTGGATAGTGGTTGCGATTCATGCTTATTGCGGAAATCATTGTATGGTTTGAAGCAAGCTGGACGGCAATGGAATCTCAAACTCAACAAAAAGTTGATCGCTATGGGATTGAAGCAAAGTCTGAACGAGCCATGTTTATACTTTAAACAAAGTGCAAATAGCCATTTGTTTGTATTGGTTTACGTAGACGATATTTTGGTGGCAAGTCAAGAAAGAGGTTTAATTATTAAATTTAAAGATGAGCTGTCAAGGGAGTTCGAATTAAAAGATTATGGTCAGGCAAAATATATTTTAGGAATAGACATACGGAGAAATAATAATGACAATGTCATTATTTTGTCACAACAAAATTATATTGACAATTTATTGAAACGTTTTTCAATGGAAAATTGCAATAAATGTGCAACGCCGATGGAAATTAATTCCAAACATAAACCAGAAGAAAAATGCGATGACGACGAAAGCGATACAAATTGGCCGTATCGAGAATTGATAGGTTGTTTGAATTACCTAAGCAATGCAACTAGACCAGATATTGCTAATGCGGTGAGTAAGCTAAGCCAAAAAGTCACGAATCCTGAAAAATCTGATTGGAAATCTGCAAAACGTGTATTACGTTACCTGAAAGGGACCATACAACGTAGTCTCGTATACAAGAAGACTAGTAATTGTATACAGGGTTTCTCGGACGCAGATTGGGGGAATTGTTTACTAGACAGACGATCTTATTCGGGTTATGCATTCATTTTAGGTGGTGCGTGTATATCCTGGCAGTCTAGGAAACAACGTAGCGTGGCGACATCGACTTGTGAGGCAGAGTACGTCAGCCTTTCCGAAAGTATGAAGGAGGCAGTCTACCTGAATAGTCTGATGAAGGAAGTAGGGCTCATGAGGTATGCTCGAGTGATTGTTCATGCCGATAACCAAGGGGCTATGTTTTTAGCTCAAGACCCAATGCTTCATGCGCGTAGCAAGCATATTGATATTCGATATCACTACATTAGGGAGGTTTTAAGGGATATGAACGACATCGTGTTGAAACATGTGCCCACTGAATCCATGTTGGCAGACGTGCTTACTAAGCCGTTGCCTAGTATTAAACACTACAAGTGTTTAGATGGTTTAGGTATTAAGTTATGTTAGTTTATCTTCTGGATATTTTATGTAATTAAATTAAAATTTATAGGGGCGTGATGGATATACAAACTTTTTGTATATGGTAAATTTGAATTTAATATTGGAATGCGTGGCTGTCTTAAGTTGTTTCTGCCACCATTGAAGTAACACTCGGAAATATATCTCGTAACAACCTAGTCCTCTCGAAGGTGTATAAAAATTAGCCACAAAAGGTATTTCATCACATGCGCTGCGGAAATTATTGATGATACAACAAAAAAATGCTCTACAATATTGAAGAACATATCAATATCGATAAAAAAACTTCTTGATACCAATGTCAAACTATTGTAGTTCTGTCATTATCGCTGCTTTTTTACATTTTAAAAGTTGAGGAAAATGCCGACTAAATTCAGACCATGTTTTCCATACCTTCGTTTTAATCCTTATCCAAGTAATTCATTTCGTATTCAAGACTGTTTCAATACCTGTAGATTACTTTTTTAATTATTCAAATCGGACATTCCATTCAAAAGATATTACAAATTTAAAAATGCCTATCTAAAAAAAATACTTGGCGCTGGAATCGGGTTCTAAGATTTTGATGAAGTTTGAGTGGGTCCCGGGATGGTTTAAACTTTAGATCCATAATTAGGCCCGATAGGTGGCGCTGGAATCGGGTTCTAGATTTTTATTTTTTCAGGACATCAGGACAACGCCTGCCGGAACCGGAAGCTAGTACGATTTTGTTCAAATATATAACTAGTATTATGTCCTCAAAGCTACCAACCTCGGAGACATCTAAAACCAATTACCAACGAGATTTAATTTAATATTCCATTTTACTTCGAAAGGAGACGAATATGCTTTCGTACATTTTTGGGCCCACAATGTAAATTCAAGTTATCTTTTTATTATGTTGATATCTGTACTAATATTGTAGGGGAAAGATTTGTAATGTTTGTAACGAATAAACTCAAAAACTACTGGTCTGATTTCAAAAATTCTTTCACTGTTAGGATGCTACATTATCATTGAGTAACATAGGCTGTAATTATGGATCCCTACTAAAACTTCAACAATATAACCCAAAAAGTTTAAAAAATAATTTTTACCCGTGCGAAGCCGGGACGGGCCTCTAGGTTTTTTTAATAATTGTAGTGGGTTTAGTTAGTTTTAATGTATTAATCGTGTAGTGTTTTCGTATTAATAATAGAAGAAGTAGAAATTCGTTCGTATAAATCGATTATGGTAATTGATAAGTTATTTTATTTGTCACCTTATTTTTAAGGCTGATGTTTTCCATTTTGTTATAGAAAAATATAACGCTTTTTTTAGCCCTATCTAACTCATTATTTTTCTTTGGCCCAAAAGTCCCCGTCTCCTTTAAATTAATATTCGATGCAAAGGTCGTATTACACCCTGTATACGATACATCACTAGGCTTTCACGTCTCATACGATATTAAACTATCCTGTAATGAAAATTAAGTACATATTAGCTTGTTCTATGCATTGTTCTTGTATTATGATATGAACACATAATACTGTTAAAATAGATGAGATGTCAATTTGAAGTACATTACGCGTTGAGTGCTCGAGACATGAGTTAAATTCGTAACTAGAGAGCAACTGATAATTGATTTCACGATTGCGTTTTGTGGAATTAGTAATCAAAGACACAAACATCCTAGTAATCAAAGACGTATTGATGTCCTTAATTATTATAATTGTTATGACATATGAGACATTGACATACATTTTTTTTAATCCGCAGACAAAAACACACATTGTATATCACAAAACTAAATCAGTTACGCTTGTGTTATAGGGTAATAATATACAACGGACCACTCTGGGGTCGATCACAGACACCCAGACCATAGCAAATTTTTTTTATATTTATGCTTTTAATTTTTACATACTGGAGATAAAATTGGCCAGTTCTTGTTCAAAATAGGAACATGCCGGGGTTATTTTTTTTGCTTTGTAGGAGGTTAATAACTGTGTGTCAGATCGTTCCAAATTCAAATCGATCTTCGTAAACTACTAAATAAAAGGTACGACACTTGATTAATAACCCACGGATGCTTGATGGCTCAAAAAAGTAGTCACGTCACATCCTGCCATCCCGAATCAGGTTCTATTCAATAGGACGTTCCATTCTTCATATATTTTAGCCCTTTTCACATAGAACATAACGATCAAATTTTGTAGAGGAACTTGCTATTGTCGTTTACGATCTTTTGAAATTGGAACTAGGGTATAAGGGGTATATTTGTGTTTGGTGTGAGAGCATTGGAATTCCAATATGGCGGTCATAGGATGCGGTGAGGTTATAAAAAATACGGTTGAACGCACGTGGGCGGTCGCATTCTATAAAACAGATGGATATCTTCACGGTTTATACCTTTTGGTATACAGGGAATGGGAGCAATCATATTTTAGGGCTCTTTCTCAGCTTTTACTATTTTCGCTATAGGTATATGCTTTTGAAGAATTGGCAGACAAACACACAGAATGTACATTTTGTACATCCTCAAGCTAATTAAGTCATGATTCAGTATGTTATGAGTAATATATAACGGGCCCATCTGGGAAAAGTTCATTTATGAAATTTTACCAAACTATGAATCAATTTCGAGACCTCTGCGATGTAGTAATAGGCTCGGTAATACAAACTACTCAAACACAACAGTCCTCATAACAGTCGGTGCTTTGTATTAAAATAGTGACAACTTTGTTATGACGATTTTATGACTTTACATCTCATCCCTTTCCATCACGCTTATAACACCATAAGTAAAAATTGTTCTGATATATCCGCTTTGTGTGTGTTTTAATACAGTTTATAGCTTCAGCTACTGTTCTGATGGATGGCCTTCTCTTATACTTCACCAAATTCTCTTCATACATGTTGCAGGATTTGAATGTAATCGCCAATTGAAAGTTCAAAAACTATAAAATAAATACACGCACCTAATTTACAGTTCTTATAAACAGATCCAAATACAAGCCCAAGTCGTAAGGTTCTCATTTTGAATGTACACTAAATACCGCCTCGATCGCAGTAGAAACTTAACTAACTCTGTCTGAACAGGCTTACCTTATATATTCGAAAAACAGACATGGATCCCCTAATAAACATAAATAGACCATTCATTGGAATGCTCAATGACATGGCTTCTAAGAACTTACAGCGAGAATGAACAATAGAACGGTTTATTACATCTTACTCGAATGTTGGCCATAAATGCAAAAAGATTAGCGATTACCAATACTTAGAAAATTAGTGCAAACAAATGACAGTGATCAATTAAGAGAACCTTCAAAAGAATTACAGATAATTCAAATATGAAATGAGGAAAAGGATTATAGGTCCTTCGAATACGCCCGTCGTAGCAATATTATGTACTTATATAATATTGTGTTACAACCTAGGCGCCGACAAAGACAAATTCCACGTACAGATCTGTAGCAGCACATTTTATTACCTGTCGGCATTTGAACTAATTTTAATTCTTTTATGATCGTCTTCTTTTGATCACTTATTTATTGGCATACGTTTCTTATTATTGTAGAGAATAGCCTATTGTCCTATTGTACTCGCTCATTAGCATCATTAGCCAGGTGTTGCGGCTTCTTTTGCATTTGTGAAGTATGAAACGACGGTCTGATGGAGAGAGGGAGCAGTCAAGCTACAACTACGATACGGGCGTGACGTGTGTAAATTTGGGAATCTAATAGTGACGGACTTTGCGCATTTTATTGAATTACGATTTTATCCGTGCAGGAACGGAGAAAGAATACAATTTCCTGCGGCCGGGCGGCCTGTCGTAAGAGGCGACAAAACAACCCACAGCTAGGTGGTAGGGCATTTGCCCGACTGGATGGCTACCACCTCTGGTCTAGAGTATGCTGACATAACAACCTTGAGTTGTGTTCCGGCATTAGTGCCCAGGTTACAGTCTCCCTTAAGAGAGCAGCAGCGCATTTGTAGCACTTTTGATGTTGCAAATGTCCATAGGCGATGGTAACCGCTTTCCATCAAGTGGGCCGTCTGCCTGTCTGTTGAACTCCTGCAATAAAAAAATAAAAAAAATACGACCCTCTGTATTACGTTTGGATTTGTTGTGTTCGGTTATATTTGTACCTGTGTTATACGTGTTGGTATAATTCTAATAGACTCTATAGTAATTCTAACGGCTTTTTAATTCAAATCCCGCTACTCCTAACAATATGTATAAATAAAGGATGTTGTATAAACACGAAGATGATTTCCATAATCTCTCTCTTCCTCCCAAGCAATAAATAAACGTTAAAAGCAAAATAAACGCATTCAGAAACAGTATAGTAATTTACTTCAATAAATATTCATAAGCGCTTTTACTTGAGAAGCTTTCCCAGACCTATCAGGGTAATCCTCAAGGAAACCACTGAATAATTTAAAACTGGCAGTATTTAACGCCGTTTTATGAATTCTCGAGTCTCCGCTACCGAAGTCCTGAACTTTGATGGATTTTCCAGGCTGTTAATTAACCTTTGGAAGAATTTGGCTTAGATGATATGCAAGACTAAACTCGCTATCACGACTAAATTTACGTGGTGGAGCCATGCTGGAGCTGTTATCTTGATTACGGCCCTTAGGTCTGGCTCGCTCGGTGTGTTACCACGGCCTCATAGAATATTTGCGTGAAACGATTAACCTTAAGCTAATGGTGTTTCTTACGATGCGTAAGAGTTCCGATGACGCTTTTTTCTTTGATGACGCAGGAGGAATGGCTTTTCTTGCAACACCATCCTCGGGCCTGGGGGAAGGCTTTACACCAACGGATGTGTGGGGCTCTTGATTGGCCGTATGCCCATCGTGGGCTCCGAGCAGAGGGAAGGGGGATAGTCGGCCGTCAAACTACCCACTAAACCTAAACTGCGCCCCTCTCCTATACGCTTTTATGGAGTGCCACAGGAACTAGACCATGGGTACTACATCTGTGAAACCCCGACGCTTGGCTGTCTCCCTTAGGGTACCCCTTTCACCAAAAGGGGGGGGGAGGGGAGTCCGCGGGATCATTTCCTCCCCCTCCCCTATTCCAACCCTCTATCCAATTCTTCCTGTCTAATTCCCTATCCTATCCTAAAAGCTGAGAACGCTTTGACTTAGTCTCTGGTGTAGCAAGCATTAGGCGACCGTAACCACTTTCCATGAGCTGCGCTATCTGCCCGTTTGTGAGCCCCCAAATTATTTATATATAATAACAGCCCAGAGAATGGACAGTATACCCGTCACATTTGTCGAAGGCGGCGGCGGCGAAGTCAGAACACTGCTTAAGTGGTGCATATTTTCCAGCTAGGATTGGAAAATGCGCCCTTTTAGTTTGGGACGCATGAGCTAGCCATTACGCTACCACGACTTACTGTACATGTTACACACATATATATATATATACGCTTTTCCATATGCCTTACAACGTGTATGCAAAATTTCATGACGATCTGTTGCGCGATTAAAGCGTGAAAACGTCAGAAACAAATAACGCACATTCGCATTTATAATATTATGATTGTTATAGCGACACCAAAATAAGCTTGGACTTGTAATGTTGCCATTCTTGGCGGCAATTGTTGTTTTGTTTAACCTTTTTAGACTACTTAACATTAATAAACGTGACGACAGACGCCTAAACCTCATTGTTCTTAAAATTTTATATTCGCATTTACCTGGAATTATTTGTTTAGTTTTCCTTGTTTATTACTTTTAGTATTTGAGGTTTTACGTATAAATGACATCCACTTTGACCTCTATGTTGTTCAGCCAATGTTTTAAAGAGCTACGTACCTTAATGGATTTTGTTGACGTGCTCGCGCATTACCACATTTTTGAAGATATAATGATTATAATAACAGTCCGTAAACGTATCACTGCTCGGCTCGGGCCTCCCGTTTTTTATTGCATTTGTTCAGCAGACAGGCAGATGGCCCACCTGATGGAAAGTGTTGATCATCACCTATAGACATTTGTAACACCAAATGTACTGCAAATTTGCTGCCGCTCCCTAAAGGGACACTGGAACCTGACTACTAATGCCGGAACACAAATCATGGTTGTTATTACACGTGTCCAAGGTGGATTTCACGTATCGGTTCTCGATGGACAGGTTTCGTCACAATGTTTTTCCTTCACTGTTAACACGTGGTAATTGTAACAAATTTACACATTAGTTCACAAAACTGTGTGTGCAAAAAGTGGTGCATGCTTTCCGGTCAAGATTGGAATCCGCGCTTGAGTTTTGGATGCGCGTCTGCTAGCTAACCTTTAAGCTACCAAGGCTTTTTGAATATATAAATTTACAGAGTTTACTTTCGTAAAAACTGTATTCCACAAATCTTGACAATAAAATTACGTATTTACTACTCTTGATTCACTTGGCAATAAAAAATAACAATTTTTGGCGTCTTTATTGAGCAAATTCTTTTCAAATTAAGCAAAGAGTTGTTATTAAATAAGAGTGAAGAAATTAAATTGCAAGCTGTGTTCACCTATAATTAGTTTTTACATCGCATTGTAAACTTTTTATCCGTGCAGGAACGGAGAAAGAATACAATTTCCTGCGGCGAGCCGACCTGTCGTAAGAGGCGACAAAACAACCCACAGCCAGGTAGTAGGGCATTTGCCCGACTGGATGGCTACCACCTCTGGTCTAGAGGTATGTCGCCATAACAACCTTGAGTTGTGTTCCGGCATTAGTGACCAGGTTCCAGTCTCCCTTAAGAGAGCAGCAGCGCATTTGTAGCACCTTTGGTGTTGCAAATGTCTATAGGCGATAATAACCGCTTTTCATCAAGTGAAAAAAAAAACAAACTTTAGTCATAAGTCCAGTAAAAGATGAAATGTACGAAACTGTGGGTGATTGATTAATAAAATAAAAATGAAAAATTCTACGCAAATGTATGTACTGTTTCAATTAACTATTATTAGACTGATCATATCTATCTTTCAATTCAGATGAGGCAACTAAAGTAATGCATATAAAGTTGAATTATTCAATCCTGTTGAATAAAATCGTATTCTTTCAATTAAATTGATCAACATTGTTGATTGATGAAAATTATAGAAGTTCATAATTTAAAATTAAATTTGACTTGGTATGGTCAGTGAGTCAGGCTGCGTTCCAGCCAGGAATGGCTAGGCTACTTCCGTTCTACGTTGACACATAAATTTTGAGAAAACCATTGTACCAAACAACCATTTCCGTCCATACAAATCTTTTTATGCTTATTTAAATAACGATTTTGGGTTATATTATTTTCTAATTTACATTTGTCCTTTGTTCATCATTCAGACCAGTTCTAGTCGCTTAATAACTTACTTCAAATAGAGTACTTAATTGACGTTCATTAATTATATAGAATGCTGTTGTAAACATTGTATTATTATTTTAATAATATCTTTATGGAGTTTTAATTAATTGAAATATGCAATAATAGCTGTCCATAATCAAATAGTATACCCACCATGCTTGCGAGTTGCGACAGATTGGCGGATTTCGCACATAGGTAATCTCTGTGTGTGTATCCTCGGGACATTGTTCTCAATATTCAGCACGTGATAATTGTAAGAAGATTAGTAAATAGATCAAGTGCGTGTCGGACCACTTCAGTACCTACTTATTATGTATGCCTATGTACACTGAAATATTTAAAGAAATTATTAAAAAAAAAAAAAAAAAATTTCTTTTATCTAACTTTTACATAAAATTATCTCTAAATACAACTAAGTACAATGAAATCTAAACTAAACATAATATTTTCTTAAGTTTTCCCGACTACTATACCTAAATAAAACTACCACAACAGGTTACGAAGCGGTGGTAGGTTAGATTAGGCTCCCATAGAGTAAATACATACATACATACATAACTTCACGCCAGTTCCCTTGCGGGGTAGGCACGAACAACAGAGTGCCATTTAGGCTTATTCTTACACACCTCACTTGCCTCTTTGACATTCATAACTCTTGTCATGCACACTCGTCTGTTCTTAAGGCTCCTGACATCACCTTCTGCTAGTACACGATCAATTTGATCATGGAAGGTGTGTCGTGGCCTTCCACGACTTCTGCATCCATCCACTTTTGCATTGTATATCAGTTTAGTCATTCTTTCATCATGCATTCTTTCCACATGCCCGAACCACCGGAGCATTCCTTTCCTTACCTTCACCCCGACACTCTCTTTCAGACCAACTCTCTTTCTTACTTCGGTATTACGAACGCGGTCCGCGAGCGTCACTCCGCAGATTTTGCGCAGTGCTCGCATCTCGACCGCGTTTACTCTACTTTCATGCTCTCATAGAGTAAATAATAACCATAAACAAAATTAAACGTAATAATTAAAATGAACAAGTTGGCGGTAGGCTAAATAAAACTTTAACAATACTCATTGACACTTGACATCTTTGTCTTCCGTGATCACGATGACGGTTACTGAAAAGCGGCCGAAACGTCGGAATAATAAAAATCAAATAAATTACTTTGCTTAAAACCGTTAAAACGTAGTTTTATTATATAAAATAAATAGTTAAAGTAAAGTAAATTATCTAACCGATCACTGCCAGCGGGGAGAGTGCCCAAAAGGCTGCTACATTGCTACGTTGTATGACAATGCCTGTTGGACGAAATATGAGCCAGGCTTTTGATCATGGGTAGTGTCATAGAGTTTCTTACAGATGTATTGAAAGAAACTCTGCTGACAGTGCCCACGGGCCCAATGTTTCAATCCCAAGCGGGGCAAATATGTAACCTTTAAGGCTCCATATTTGCGACGTTTGACGCTTTCGGCTGAAGCGGCGGCCTTGCCCGTCTCTGACTTGGTCGTTGGAAGATGTGACGGGGGGAGTGTGTCAACATAAGTCGCATCCCACACTAGCGGCCGCCCCATCTTCCAAAGGCCGAGTAACATACCTGGACAACACTACTAATCAGAATTTTTCAGCTTACATTACACTGATATATAGGAGCATGTAAATCAGAAAGAAAAGAAAAAATATCTATGATCGCAAATACAAGTAAAAACAGAAAAGAATATACTCTTAAATAAAAATACATCATATTATAATCATAGTAATACATCAATTAGTGTCCGAGAAAACTGAATGTGACATACGACACATAGATATCATTTCACGTAGGTTTCATTTTCACCAAAATTTCCACGAGACCTTAAAAATATAAATATTACACTTTCATAAGCCACACTTACTGGCGTGATGTTTAATGAATTACCACCGTTGTTCTCACTATATTGCGCGATTAGTTCCGCCATCGCTTACATACAGTGAAACGGACCCAGCAATGGATGACGTCGCATTAATTTAAGTAACATCCTGCTTAAGCCGTGTTTAGGGCTGACAGTTTATAGTCAACGATGCACGACGACACTAGCTAGTACGGTTGTTTATTGAAACCAGAATTTTAAGTTAAAGACGAAATACTACCGCGACATCTCCAGAACGCTAACATGTGGGTCTTTGAAAAGGCTTATACTGATGATATTTAAAGTCTCAACCAGTCTTGTTCTTTTATTATTAGTGTAATCACCAGCTATAATCTTGGTATTATGTTTAGTTTTAGGTATTTTACAGAAACTCTTAGTTATTATTTAAACAATTTTATGATTGAACAATTTTTGATTTGAACAATTTTATGAATTTTGTGATTTTCACAGTTTATACAATAAATATTTATTCTATTCTATTCTACAAATATATTATATTATAAATGCTTGTGACCGTGTCCGGCTCAGCCGTAACAAGCGGGCGAGGAGCTCGGTGATCAGTCTTTTGTCATGATTGTTTGACGTTAATAACAATGGCGTTTGATTATACAGATTAAATAACACTGTTAGTACAGTAGGCAACGCGTCAATTCTCTTCAAGATGGATGGATAGTAAAGCAGTAGTAATACGAACATTACGAATACGACAAGTATTAAAATAAAGTGGAACTTTCTGCTATGTCTTACCAAGTATACAGCTGAATTTTTCAAGTGGGCCTTCAGCGCTAAATCTTAAACTATATGAAATAGCGAAAAACAATGCAAGAAACCTTCAATCCTTAGACAAGCGTTGGCGCGTTTATGCTGCGTTTCCTTAAAACAATACATCTTTTGCCCCACGGCGTGGATATGGGCTATTATTGTTAGTATAAATTAGTAAGAGAAGTGGCAACCCTAGCAATGACGAGTCCAGATGACTCATTTCTGTATGTAAATGACGTTAAAATTCAAAAGGTCTAGCTTAACTTTTTGAAATTCAAATTTATACCGCCGTCCCTTATGAAGGGTATGCTTAATTGTTTTTTGGATGGCTTTTTGCTGAAAGCCTCTAAGACCAAAGTTGAGAGGTTTGAAAAGAAGCTTTGAGGATAAAATACCAGTTTATATATTATATATTAGTATAATTGTGTAGGTTTTTTTTTACAATAAACTGTATTTTCGCATTTTACAATAAATTGTATTTTCACATATTACAATAAATTGTATTTTCACATTTTACAATAACTTCTATTTTCACATTTTACAATAAATTCTACAGTCGGATTTACATGAATTAGTCAAGTAGATTTATCATTGTTTGGAAAGAAAATTTTTAGTTAAGTAATAAGTTGTGGACTAAGCAGAACAGATCATTTCTGTCAATCATGTTAAGGACTTATTCGCAAATTATTACTTTGTAGCATTATATTTTGATTATTAGTAATAGTAATATATCTATTATTGAATACAAGTTTAGTTTAGTCTACTTTTGTAACTCTTTCTAGCTATGAAGTGGAAATTAGGAAAATATAGAGCTACAAAAATAGTATCAAAGAAAAATGGTTTTAACAATATTAGTTCTAAATGTAATAAAAGTTAATGAAAGTATAAATATAGTTATTTTATATTATATATAAAAAAACGAATCAGTTAACGATATGTAGAGTGCAAATATTTCAACAAAGAAGTTTGGTTCCTTTCAATGTCTTATATTAACCTAACAACACCTCGTACGATTAATATGTCACGGGCTCGAGTAACAGAGTTAAAATACCTCTGCTCATTATAAATCCTTGAAACGTCTTAAGGTTAATTTCTTTAAGCGATAAATCCGTGTTGATGTTTCAGGTAGGTGCTGGAATGTCATTTAAGGTTAGGGGCGAATTTCTTTGAAAATTTTATAAGAAAAAAAAATTCAATAAGGTAAATACATCGGTTTAGAAAGTAAATCAATCTATGAAATTGCGATTTCGATAAGTAAGTTTTCTGATTGATTTGGGATTATATAATGTATTAGATAAAGTAAAAACTAAAATGGTGCGGTTGGGGGACCCCTGTCAGGAATGTAGTTTCTTACGTTAAAGGTCGCCAGGAGAAGGCACGCTTTTTGATTACGTGATTTCTGCCAGTGCACTTTACTGCAAATGTACGTCCTACATAAGAGAACCCATGGCAGTCTACGAATTATGAAGGGTTCTGTAATATGACAGAAACACAAAAAACTACTTAATTGAAAATATCCCATGTCTCAAAGACTTCATAATTTTTCAAGATCATAGGGCAGATTAGTATAACGAATATGACAAGCAGCAAAATACAGATGAAATTTATGCTGTCTTATCTATATAACTATACATGTATAACTAAACATGTACCAATGTCATTAACCGATTCACCAAATGCGGCCGCTTTAGGTCCCCCTCAGATTAAATCTACTAATAAAATTCTACAACCTCGTTTTAAATTTATTCATAGAAACTCAAATTCAAGAAAAGTAATTATGACATAGAAACAGACGGACGGAGATGAAGGAAATATAAGGATTCCGTTTTTGCGAAAAGGACTACGAAACTCAAAAATCCCCAAAAACGAGCCTCAGATTTTTGACCCAAAAGACAAGAGCAACAACACCCTTACTCTTCTTAATTATGTAAACCCAACAAATCCTTCTCGACGTTACGGTTGCTGGAATGTCACTTCGGGTCTCTTAGACTGGGATAATCCCGATTATAAGGGCGCGGGTCTTGTTTGAGGTGTGAGTACCTTTGTTTTGGTAACATGTTTATGTTAGAAGCGCCTAGATTCCTTAAGAAACGCTGCTGATCCCATAAGACCGTAACACCTACACTCGCGTTCTGAGAAATTTCGACTGATGGAGAACATTCATGCTGTACGGGGAACAAAATGGTGTACTTTTACACACCAAAATAAAGTTGCCCTCTGGTTTATATAACCATATAAAATACACTACTTGAAAATAAGGCCACACAGCGAACATGTTAACCTAAGCTACTTCTAAAATTTGGAACAGAGCAATCACTCCCCTAAATGTCACAGTACTTAGCTCGAGTTTCCTTATTGTTACATACCGACAAAAAATGCGCATACCTGCCGGTCGTAAAAGCGCGGTTTATTGCATTCCGGATTTAGGAATTCTTTTGTTTGCTTTGTGTTTAGAATTTGTAATTAAGAAAAACATGCCATTGTTTTTCTACTTCTTTAGTCGTCATTAGTGTCGAACTAATCCTTATTGCTATTGTTTTCAACTTTGTTGGCCGTTCACAGGTGTGTAAATTACATTTTCTTGGAAGGACCCAACCCACGAGCTTCCATTGTGTATTGTACAGTTTAATATAAAATAATGCCCGAACGGAGGGGTGAGGCAGTTGAGCGACGATTACGATACAAGCAAGACGTGTATATTCGACCAGCGATATAGTGACGGACTTTGCGCGTGTTATTGATCGTGCAGATTGTAACAAGTAGTGTCTAGTCTTATTTATACCTGTTTTATACGTCTTTGTATAGTTCTGATAAACTATAGTAATTCCAACGGCATTTTAATTCAAGTCCCACTCTCGTAACATTATTTTAAGGGAACGAATCCCACGCTTCTTCAAGGCATATTGATAGGTTTCACTTATGCTCTTATTATGTTGAGTATTTTTGATCACATGCCTTTTTAAGGTTTTGTAGATAAATGATAAAAACAGTGGATGTTATTTACCTCTACGGAATGCCTCAATATTCACGATCCGACACGCACTTGGCTGATTTGTATTTGATACAGCTATCACACACTGCGATACTGAGGTATAATAATTTCAAATTGTTGCAGGGAACAGAGATCCCATAGATGTCATATATCCGATAGTCGTAATCAAGTGTACAGAAATAGGATTATAATAGTTTTAGAATACTAACGTACACAACTTTTGGTTAGACTCTTCTTTATTTGTTCTGCTGTAAATATTTTTTTTTATTTAAGTAGGCACAAGAACAAGACAAAGAATACACAGCTTGTTGGTATTCTTTTTAAAGAAAATGTTAAGAAAGCTATTTTTAAATGCAGTTTTTTCTTCGTTAACAAGAAAAGATCTTGTTCCCATAAATCGAGTTGTTCGGTGACGTCACAAGCCAGGCTTGAGGTACTTGCTATTCTCGGTTATGGTCACTGACCATTCAAGACCTTTGCTCGGTTGCCTGTGCAACCAGTTTATGAATACCTACGATTCCTTGGCAAAAGAATGAAGCAGGATACCTTCTTAAATTGGATTATTTAGATCAGACAACTAGAATTATATGAGCTTCAAGTTCGTTGAGTTTTGTAAAGATCAGGGATCTCGTTAAATTGGAGGCTGGATGCCCAGTTTACATTGACCTCTAGGATGTCTACACTGTTTTATTTTTAAACGTGAAATAAGGTACATGGCCGGTTGCTAGAGGTCGTTGAATATTGGCTGCGTTTGCGCATGCACGTTGCTGCTTTTATTTTTCAAGACATGTGTTTCTCGATTTTTATTGGCCTTGAAACAATTCTGGTTATTGCACTGGGTTGATTGTAATCCACTTAATTCATTATATTTCGATAAATAAATTGCTTTGAACTATTGAGAAAAAAATGCTAATATTTACAGAATTGATTATCTTTTTTATTGTTGGAAAACATCAGGCAGGCCAACCGGTAAATTTTGTACACCAGAGACATTACCAACGCCTCCGATAGAGTACGCAGTATATTAGAAGCACCGCTGACCTTGCAAATGTCCTCCCCAAGCGACGGTAACTAAATAGCAGCAAATTTCCATCAAGTATGACAGTAAGTTTGTCTGTTCTACTTTGCAAAAATACCACCCACTATGTAATAGTGGTTTAGTTTAGAAGCTCATAGCATTATTTTGCTGAAACAAATTTATAAGCTATGCTAGAATCATTACTTGATCATTGATGGGCCGTCTGCTTATTTGCCAGCTTCGTAATAAAAGAACTGGTTTGTACGAAAAAGCGTCCATTAGGCAGCCATTCGTGCAAATTAACCTAAAATTTAGCGCAGATTTCAACAATAAAGTTCGTCGAAAGTGTTATATTGATACTAACTATTATGTCAACATTAACTAACTCGATGTCGTCGAAAGAAATGTCCCACTAAAATTACATAATAGAAATCAATCCATTCGTAATATTAAGAACCCGAATTCCTAAAGAAATCGAAAAGTTATTAAATCATGGCCGGAATTCAATGACAACATTCCAAAAGGTGTTTAAATTTAAAACTTAATATAAATTAAGACCTTATGTCTGGGGGATAAGGGTCGACTCGATTTAGGGCGGCGGTATAAGAAAGTTTGCAGTGGACTGGGATCTGTAATGTGGTCAAAAGTCGTCTGACTGGTCAGACAGAACCGGCACCGACTCGCTCTGTCCCGTTTGTTTTGTCTTATTTTTGTTCTGCACAAGGCACTGACCACCACAATAAAGGGTTAGCCACGTTGTATATTTTTTCCTTTTTCTCCGATGTAACTCTTGGAGCAATGCCTTGAAGCTAAACGTTTTAGTTGGCTTGTTTCAACGCGAGTGTTTACGGGCGTATTTCTAGTTTAGTGATAGTAAAAATGTTTTATTAGGAAGTGAAGATGCATAGAATTTTATAACCCTAAATTCTTTGTACGAATGTTGCCAGGTGTTTTGATTCGCGGTAATTCGGGTAATTTATTTAGTTTTGCGGTTAACGATTTAATGTGCCACAAATTACGGGTTCAATGTTCGTATATTACCAGCCTTTTTGTGTTGAAAGGTACTGTTGGAAATACAGGTTGTTTTTGTCTTAATGGAATATGAATAGTAACAACCAAGAAAAATAAATATAAATAAATGTGAGCATGTTATTGAGTTTCACGCCGCTTTCTGATTCGTCGGTGCAGCAGCGATATGATATCGGAGGGCCTATATTTTTTTGGCGTTATTATAGAAATATAGGCGCTCGATAAGCTTTCAGTACCGCGTAAAACGAGCATACCTATTCCGTACCGCTGCTGCACCGACAAATCAAAAAACGGCCTTGTCAGTTAACTGATTTCAATGTGTCCTGTGTCATCGCTACAATCAAATAGCCCTAACTTTGCACCGATGTGTAGCACGGTTACTGAATTAAACACAAAACTGGCGGATCACTTATTTGCAACATCGTAAATATGTATGATCCGTTCTCTATACACGTATACGTAAATGCTAAACCCCGTCCAATTGTATTGACATTTGGTATTGTGACTTTCAATCAATATTTTTTTACAAGCTTTTATTTAACTTGCAATAGATGTACCTATGTATGTATGTATGTATATAAGTTCGGGTGGAATCTTGCAAGTTAAATTTGACCAACTTCCCGGTTTCCGATTGAGCTGAAATTTTGCACGCATATGTATATCGCGTGACAATGCAATAATATTGTACTGTGGAGCTGATCTGATGATGGGGTCGGGAGGTGGGCATAGGAACTTCTGTACTAAATAAGATAGACCCGTCGTGTTTGGTCTCGTTTTACTTGTCTTGGCTAGCACTCTGCGGCTACATGATATCCAGGTTCTCAAAAGCTTGTATGTATAAACCTTTAAAAAAAATCTAATTTTATTAATATCGATCACACCGGCCTACAAAAAAAGTTGTCTGTATTTTTGACTAGACCCATCTATTCTTATGTATTTTGATGCGCTGAATCCGAATCAGTTTGATCCATACAACCGTTTTTGCTTCAGTATTATTTACTGTAAGTCTAATCTGATATCAGTCACTATTATTCATTTTGAGTTTTTTGTACATAAACACCGATTCTTTAAAGTGTTCTTTCTCGATATACTTTTATTTAAAAACCTTAGTATACTGGAATGTAAAATAGTATTTTGCAGCAAAATTTGCAATGAAAAGTAAACCATTCAGTCATCAAAACCATTTTGTCAAAAACTTAAATGTATTAACATAGCAATCATACATCATAACAAAGTTTTTATTGTCAAAATGATAGAGGTGTGAATATAGACTAAATAATAGCCAATTTTAACTACGCGCTGGCAACACTGGAGCGGAGCGTGACTATGTTGCTTGGAATTTTATACTAGCTTTACTCTTTCTTAGTACCTTATTGGTAAACTCCAGTTCCTATAAAATAAAATAAAGCCTGGAGCGAGGTGAACTTTATTTTCAACTTTTTACTTTCATACAAGAATGTTGTTTCTTAAATATAGTTTTTATTACAATACTAAAGGTTCCGGCATACGCTATCCTGTCCTGAAAAAATAAAAATCTAGGATCCGATCCCAGCGCCACCTACCAGTTCCAATTGTGTATGTAAAGTCTAAACCATCTGGGGACCCACTCAAACACATACATACATAGCTTCATGCCAGTTCCCTTGCGGGGTAGGCACGAACAACAGAGCGCCATTCAGGCTTGTTCTTCACACCTCACTCGCTTCTTTGACATTCATAGCTCTTGTCATGCACGCTCGTCTGTTCTTAAGGCTCCTGACATCACCTTCTGCTAGTATACGATCAATTTGATCATGGAAGGTGTGTCGTGGCCTTCCACGACTTCTGCATCCATCCACTTTTGCATTGTATATCTGTTTTGTCATTCTTTCATCATGCATTCTTTCCACATGCCCGAACCATCGGAGCATTCCTTTCCTTACCTTCACCCCGACACTCTCTTTCAGACCAACTCTCTTTCTTACTTCGGTATTACCACTCAAACACACCCTAATTATTGCGGGCTACGGACCAGGAGGTGGGTATGTTCTAAGATAAATATAAAATAATAAGAACAAGATACCCAAAGATATGTTAACGGAAATCTCAAGCAGTGTTTAAAATGTACATGTATATATTACGTAAGCATTATTTAGCATCGTGTCTTTGATGATAGTATCATATCTCATTACGTCTATGTACTATCTATCTTTCTTATATGAATATGGGTGTGTATATGTAATGGAAACTTATTGAACGAGTTTTTTTAAGAGGTTTGGTGTATAATATATATTGTAAGTCTCGGTGGTAAATAATGTAAGGCTTAATACAAAATTGGATTGACAAAAATTCATTTACATAGCAGCTCGCTCCAACCTCTTATACTAAATTTTGTATAACGTTTTTATTTTATTTTTTATTTTGCCTTGCTTGTAAGGAATTTGTGGAGACATTTGCAGCATAACATTTTAGCACGTCATGTCATTATTATAACTATAATATTATTTTTCTTTCCTTTTTATTGTCTTGGTCTTATTGAGTATGCATTGTTTGCTACAACTCCATTAATTCTTCAAAAAGTAATTCTGTAACATACTTCTGTACAAAACTTATAAAAAAAAGACTGAGATATAAATAGAATATGAAATATAAAGAAAAACAATATTTAGCTAGATGTGTTGCTGGGGAGTTTCTTGCCGCTTCTTCTCCTTTATAGCATCAACACGTTGCGAAGCGGTGTACATAGAATAGGAAGTAAAAATTAAATTTTAACTTACATGTATGACCTTCAAAAAGTGTTCTCCAGTGGAACTTATTTTGAATAAAAACTTTTGAATCTGAATTTGGATAATCGAATCATTATATCATAAGTTAATTATTATAATTTACTTACATAAAAAAGTTTATATTTAAAACAGAAGTTATAATGTATAATTTAATATGATCCAGGAGAACGCTGCCGACAAACTGCGTTGCAGTTTGGCAATGTAGTTTTTTGTATATCTTGTAACTTTTTACGAAGTTAAATTAAAGAAAAAATCAAACTAAGCTATGAAAAATGATATTTGACTTCATTGGAATTATTTTATATATTATAGCCACGTTTTTCCATTTCACACATAAACACCACCTACACAGTTTTCTGATCTAAACTGCATATCGTTACAATTACCAAATGCGAACGGTAAAAACATTGTGATGAACCTGCAGAACGAGATAACTGACGTGTCAAACCTCCTCCGCCTTGAACAAGCGTGGCGGGTATACTGTCCGTTCCCCTGTGAATTGTGAGGCGTGAGCCCAGCAGTGGGAAGTTTATGGGCTGTACTTTAGTTAGATAACTATTGTACACCAATACAAAAATAAACTTACAGACTAAAACTATATGTACCTAAATGTGCACAAAGGGTGCAGTCTTATCGCTAAAAAGCGATCTCTTCGACACAACGTCGTATACGTAATAATTAGAGACGCCACGAATAGTGGTGTGGCCGAATACCAGATACCGAATGTTCGGCGTAAGATATGTGCAATTCGCGCAGCTGGTTATTATTAGAGCAATAATTTATGAAGTATTTTCTTGCTTTCTCGCGAATGATAGGTACACATAAATAAAACTATATTTTAACGGGTTTAAAGCACGACTTTAAATGATTTTTAGTTGATTCTGACTTTTAAAAAAATGGCTGAAACGTATTAATAATATAAAAAAAATACTTCAAATCGAATTTAACACTATAATAAGATAATTTAACTATAAGTTTTTGATAGAAATATATATATATAACATTGAAGAATATATGCGGTTTTTTACGATTTGGTTTTCGGTAATATTCGGCAGAATACCGAATACTCGTGTCATCTCTAGTAATAATGATATAGTAGTATAGTAAGGCTACTTACATTGTAGTAATAAATACATATATATTATGATACATACATACAAATTGACACGCCTGTTTCCCATTGGGGTAGGCAGAGACGATGGATCTCCACCTGCTACGATCCTGACAAACACTTTTCGCTTCATCAATTTTCAATAATCTTTTCATACATACACGCTTATTTAAACTACTTTTTATCTATACACAGAAATTTTGTGTATTAAATAGACATATACATAACATACTAATACATATCTACAAAAATATAGAAATGTTTATGTATTTAAACATATTAATATTATTAGTTATGAAAGTTGCGATAACTACAAAGTAGATACTTTTCATCTAAAATCGAGAACAGTCGTGAGAATACTTTAGTATAGCAGTAAATTAAGTCACTCATGCAAGGAGTTACGACGTGTCCCCAGACAAGTGTGCCCGGTTCGAACCCACGACCTCTGAGATAAAGGACGTACGACCGATGTCAATGTCAAAAGCACTTGGACCCCCGAGACCAAGCCGACTATTGACATGTCTTGTAAAACGTGATTAAATGGTTGATTGCTCTATTAATAAATAATAATATGAAGGAGGACGATCTGAGCTTAAAGCCATATGAAATGATTTTGAAGTCAATATCTCAATCACAGCGGCATGAGGTGCGAGAGCGTGGCGAAAGCCGCGCCGTTCTAAATCTAATTAGACAATCATCATATAAAACAGGAATTCCCAAACTATTTTGGGCAAGAGTACACTTCTCAATATAAAGCCAAATTACTTTAAAAATCCCCAGTTTTGAAGTGTTACGGCCGCGTGGAGGAGGTAGAAGGTATATCACGTGGTGAGAGGCGGCATAATTTTAGAGTAGACTATGGATGTTTTTTTTTTATTGCAGGAGTTCAGCACACAGGCAGACGGCCCACTTGATGGAAAGCGGTTACCATCGCCTATGGACATTAGCAACACCAAAGGTGCTACAAATGCGCTGCTGCTTTCTTAAAGGAGACTGGAACCTAGTCACTAATGTCGGAACACAACACAAGGTTGTTATGGCGGCATACTCTAGACCGGGGGTGGTCGCCATCCAGTCGAGCAAATGCCCTACCACCTGGCTGTGGGTTGTTAAGTCGTCTCTTACGACAGGCCGCCAGGCCGCAGGAAATTGTATTCTTTCTCCGTTCCTGCACGAATAAAAAGTTCCGGATTTTGTTTGATAAAATAAAAAATGCATTCATTAAAATCTACCTAACCTAAACATATCATAATTTGCAGTAAACCTGCGAAAAATCGAAATACGTGCTGGGACACAGTATAAGTGAATCTTCAAGGGACAAATGGAAAAACGAATGGCAATGGACAAGTGGCAAAACGAATCGCTACAAAATTTTAACTTGAAGTTTTACAGGCAGGTTTTCAAATTGGACAAGTACATTAACAATCTGCCCGGAAAACTTCAAGTTAAAATTTGTTGCGATTCGTTTTGCAACTTGTCCGTTGCCATTCTTTTTTCCATTTGTTCCTTGAAATTTCACTTCTACTATATGTCCCAGCACATATTTCGATTTTTTCGTATTGATACAAAATACTTACTAATTTAAAAACTTTTCGGTCGGTTAAGTGACTAAACTTGACATCATTTTCTCATCAAAATTACGTAGTAAATCAAAATTATGTAATTGGCACGCTCGAACTCATTTCATTATCTTGTGCGAACTTCTCCACGCTTATTGACTTGTTAAGTTTTTTAAAAGTGCAACATTGATACTTGTGACTATGTTGACGGATGTATGCCAAAGGAGTTATATTAATAGAAGTTAGAGAAGAAATATCTATGAGTATATTCTTTGAAGTTTCACTTCTACTGCGTGTGAACTGCACACCCACAATTTTTGTTCCAAATCGTGTAAGTTTCTGTCGAAAATCCACTTCCCATTTCAAAAGTCAAAAGCGAAGCATCTAGCGGTATGAATCAAAAACAAAAATATTTGTGTACACTATGCAGGTTATTTATTTATCTATATTTATAGCATGGGCCAAGTGTTCGGTTATACATGTGAACATATTGGTTGTGTTTACATTGTGTATTTCTGGAGCTAGCCGTGTGTTCGAACCACGTGTGGCCATGTTTGTGCCGCGGGCTTGTCTTTGGTTTAAAAAAAAATTACCCTGTTTATGGTTTTAGTTCGACGTTTGAATTTTTATAGTTTTTTTGTGTTTGTAGGGGTTTGCCAAATGCTATAACGGTTTTTTGTTTCTTCTTTTTTGTACACGGTCTTGACCTCTGCAGAAACTAATGTTTGTCATAGCGTTCATACATGACTTCAAAAGTGATCTGTAAGAAATTTAGTTGACAGTCTTTTTGGATTAATAAAATGGATGTATGGTTGTTTTTATTTTTACATACATACATACATACATAACTTCACGCCAGTTCCCTTGCGGGGTAGGCACGAACAACAGAGCGCCATTTAGGCCCATTCTTACACACCTCACTTGCTTCTTTGACATTCATAACTCTTGTCATGCACCCTCGTCTGTTCTTAAGGCTCCTGACATCACCCTTCGCTAGTACACGATCAATTTGATCATGGAAGGTGTGTCGTGGCCTTCCACGACTTCTGCATCCATCCACTTTTGCATTGTATATCTGTTTAGTTATTCTTTCCACATCGGTAAGAAATATTACATTAAAATTTGACATAAGCTCCACGTAGATATATGGAGCTTATGTCAAATTTTAACCGGTAGTAAGATAAATGTACGGTTAGTAAGGTTTAGGAACTAGCTGTTAGACAAGCATGGCGGGTGTCTCTTGAGTCCCTTAAAATATGAAGGGCCATTATGGGGATTCCTATGGGTTGGTATTAATATTCAGTCATTTGGTTGTAATCATTTTGTACTAAAATGTACATTTTTATTTCCAGGTAATTGTCTGGCGGGAGCAGTAATACGAGTGAGTAAACGCGCTTGTACTATTTATATTTTTAATATGTTTACATTTGGTACAGTGGTGTATAAAAGTTTATAGGCTTATATTTAGTTTAAGATCTTCACGTGGGATTGAGGTTAAGAATCCTAAATGATTCAAATGTAACCAAAATTTTAAGTAGCATTATGTGCCTACAAATAGATATTTAGCCTCGTCCGATAAATATATGACGAAAGAAGTTGAAAACAGGAACATACACGGAGAATCACTTTTCACAAATATAATACAGAAAATAATTTCAATTAGTTAATATAGGAATGACAATGTAAATAGTAGGAGAGTAGGACAACCTTTTTATGTTTATTTTTCTATATATTTTTACTGCGACGATTGCTTGGGCTACGAGAGCGTTGACTATCCCTGGTGTTCCTTTTAGAGAGTTCTAGAACTTGAAGCTTGTCGAAATATGATCCAGATGCGTCAGTTTATGCAACTTGTGGTGATGATGGCACTAAGTCATGGGTTTTATCGGCGAGATCCGCAAGTGCTTCTAATGCAGACTAAGGTTGCGATGCGATGACTGCTTGCAAGCTGGTCGGCAATCGGCTGGTGCATAAAGTTCGAATGAAATCATCCGAAACATCCCTGCCCGTTAGATGGCGTAAATGTCTCAAGAACTGTAAAGACTTTTTGTCACCAAGTTCTTCATGCATAAGTAATTGTCTTAATTCTTTTTCTCGCGAAGCTGACTGGCGTTTGATTAGCTCAATTTTCAAAAACTCGTAATTGCCGGTCGCTGGAGGGTTTATGTCTTTGACTTCTGCAGCAAAACGATGTTCAAGTTGGGCCGTGGCGTGAAAGTATTTAGTATTGTCATCTTTAATACCAGAAAGAGCAAAGCTGTCTTCTATTTGTGCAAATCATAACGCTGGTTCTCCGACCCAAAAGGTTGGTAGACGCACTCCGACTCGGCATAAATCGAAAGATGTGAAATCACCTTTATTCTCGTGCTCCATCACGTCGGGGTCACCAATATGTGGCCGATTGGCGCAATGAAGAAGATAGGCTTTGTTTCAAGTTGAATTATTTAATTTCTAGATTTACAATATATGTATAGAAAATAATTTCGTATAGCTAATATAGGAATGACAACTAAATAGAATGTAAAAATGTATAGAAAAATAAACATGATAAGATTGTCCTACAGACTTCCTAATTTATAATTTGCCAGGTGGTAGGGCATTTGCCCGACTGGATGGCTACCACCCCTGGTCTAAAGTATGTCGCCATAACAACCTTGAGTTGTATTCCGGCATTAGTGACCAGGTTCCAGTCTCCCTTAAGAGAGCAGCAGCGCATTTGTAGCAACTTTGGTGTTGCAAATGTTCATAGGCGATGGTAACCGCTTTCCATCAAGTGGGCCGTCTGCCTGTCTGCTGATCTCCTGCAATAAAAAAAAAAAAAAAAAAAAATAATAATAACACAGGCCCACAAAAAAAAAATGGTCTGTACTTTTGACCAGACCGATCTATTCTTAAGTATTTCGATGCGCTGAATCTGAATCTGGTGTCAGTTTGGTTCATACACGTTCAAAACTTTGAAGGTGTATGGACCAAACTCACCCTGTACATTTGTATAATTGTTTATTTTGTTTATTGCAAAAGTGGATGAATGCAGAAGTCGTGGAAGGCCACGACACACCTTCCATAATCAAATTGATCGTGTACTAGCAGAAGGTGATGTCAGGAGCCTTAAGAACAGACGAACGTGCATGACAAGAGTTATGAATGTCAAAGAAGCAAGTGAGGTGTGTAAAAATAACCCTGAATGGCGCTCTGTTGTTCGTGCCTACCCCGCAAAGGAACTGGCGTCAAGTTATGTATGTATGTTTATTTTGATGAGCTATAAAGTGTTATCTATCTAATCATCATCAGCATTCGAGTGTTAAATCCCAGTTGTATTCCTAATTCTCGCGTCGAAGTCCGCTTTCCGACTTTCCCTTGATCTTCGGAATTCCTAATTGTGATACCATAGATATGCATATTATCCCTCACATAGATAAATTTATTTATTCCCATCCTTGGCGATATTAAAAATTTCATCGTCACATAAATAAAGAATATTAGATTTCGTATTATTAAATAGAATGAAATTCCTTTATAATAATTAATAGGCATCGCCTGAGACTCCCGTACAAATATTTGCCGTAGCGAGATTACCACGGAACGCCCGCGGAAGCAGATGGTGTAAGTCAGAAATTTGATGAAAAAAATTCCAGCACTGTTTATTTTAGCACCGACGCCGTAATGAGTATGTCCCCTAACTCAAGTAAAGGGAGATGAGGTTATTTTTATATCCGTCGTGGCACTGTCTTCATGGTTAAAATTAAGATAGGGGGTTCCCCTTCAGGAAATTTCGTTCGGTTGGCGGGTAATTTTTTCCATCGAGATTGGGCACTGATTTAAGTTTGGAAGATTTTCGAACGAAATTTTCGAGCTTCGAAATTTGAATTTTTTTAAATATTTCTTTTAAGGTCTGAGAAAGAATTTCGTATTCAGTTTACTTTGGTAATGTTATTAAAACTTTAGTATAAAAGGCGTCGTAAGCGATCAGAAGTAGGCACTATGAAGCGTTCCATGAATATGATCAACGTTAATTGTGTAAATTTTGCATTGGGTAACGTATCCCAAAAACAGCGTTTAATTGAAAAAGCTATATTTCTCAAAACCTATTGCTCTTATCTATAATATTATTGGTGGCAGTTGCTTCTTGTTTGGAAATTAAACTCGATATAATGGACTGTATGATTATTATTATTAAATTAGAAATATACATGAAGAAGTAATTACAAATTGTGCGAGAGAGTCGAGAGAGAGTGTGGTAAGTCGTCAATGAGAATAGTGTGAAGAATTAACATATTTTTTTTGAGCTGGACCCAGCTGAATAGCCGCAGATGACTGTTTCAGCGATACCGGACTTTGGGGGCTTCCCGACTCCGTGGGAGCGGAGACGTTCAGCCCGGAAGCAGCGCGCTCGAGGAGGCACCTCCTGTGAGGTTCGACCTCGAATCGACCGCTGCGGGGGATTGACTCTATATTGAGAATTAGCCGTAAAAGGCTGAATGAGCTAAGCCAACAGGCTGAAGTGATTATTTGGGGACTAATTATCGACTCCGCCGGCGAAGCCGATCCTAGTTTATCATAACTATCGCTTCGCAACGTGTTACAGCTAGAGGAGAAGAAGCGGCGAAAGAGACTCTCCAGCAACACGCCTAAGCTAATCTTGTATGGCTACTTGTGTCTGTAGTGAGTGGATGAGATTGGTGGGTCTTACCTTTGTGTAAGAGGATCCGAACCGGGGGCTCTCCGGCGTCTATTTTGCCTGCGTCTGTTATGCCAGGCTGATGTTTTGAGCCTCGGGGGGTTCATGATCGTGAGGCAAAAATTGTTAATTTTTGCCTCCAAGGCCGCTCCTATATCCCGCGTACCGTCCGACGCCTAGCTGCTAATTGTGCGAGCTATGGGTGTCGGCGGTATGCGGGGCGCGGAGAGTAGGTGGTAGGAGTAGGCGGGTCAGGGGGGTGCTCCCTGTCCGCAACAAATATTATATAAATCATACGTTTGAACATTGAAGCTATTTAAAAAAAAACAACGGCAATAGACTAATGAACAATAGATAACTTTTTTATATATTTCTGGTTTGTTTGTTCGGGATCCAGTTAAAAATTATTGGGCCGATTTCGGTATGATCTCCGGTAATCGATAACAAAATCTTAGACTTAAAATCTTCGGTACTCTCTATCCCAGGAATTTCCTAGGAATGGTTTAAACTGACCAGAATGAGAAAATCTAGTTCAAACTAATACTCGTCGAGTGTATTTTTTTATCTTAATCATCTTAATTTTGGTTTGATTTTTCCATCTCTTAGTTCAGTTTAGAATTTAGAGGATTAGGACACTAAACGAAAATTAGTTTGAACAAGAATAGTTTCTTGCATGTGTAGGTACAATAGACAGGTAAGGGTCCACCGGATGGAAAGCGGACTCCATCGCCTATAGACTAGCAACACTAGAGGTACTACCGGCCTCGAAAGGGGGAATGAAACCTGGCTACTGATATCGAAACATTATTCAAGGTTGTTATTAGAGAGTACTCTAGACCAAGAGTGATAGCCAGCCAGACGGGAAAATGTGCTACCTGTTACCTGTCAGGCTGCAAGACTTATTCTTTCTCCGTTCTTGCTTAGATTGAATATTTGAGACGTAAGATATTAGAAAATTCATTTTTTTATGGTTTCCTAGACAAAAACAGCACAGATTGCACGGTTACATCAACAGAATAATATATGGACTTCGTTTCTGTGTTATTATTATATGTATAAACCGAATTAAGTTTTTGTGTAAGTAAAATAAAGCTAAAGTGGATGGATGCAGAAGTCGTGGAAGGCCACGACACGCCTTCCATGATCAAATTGATCGTGTAATAGCAGAAGGTGATGTCAGGAGCCTAAAGAGTTATGAATGTCAAAGAAGCAAGTGAGGTGTGTAAGAATAAGCCTGAATGGCGCTCTGTTGTTCGTGCCTACCCCGCAAGGGAACTGGCGTGAAGTTATGTATGTAAAATAAAGCTACTGCCCAAGGTCTGACACGTGGCGCAGCCGCGGGGCAAACTGTAGTGTTTAAATATAATCATATCTATATATATTTTATTGTTAACAGTATAAGAATTAGACATAATTATTTAAGGAAAAGTACTGTTTGCTGAGTGAGTTCTTAAGAAATGTTTTGGCCTCTCTGACAGTAAGAGACAGCGTATTTCAAAGTTATACTTTATAATATCGCTATTCTTAACTACAGACTACAGGTGGCTGTGCAGTAGACTGTTTTATATACACAAACAGTTGCTGCGCTGCGTTTTGAGCTTAATCTAAAGTTATCACTATGCTCGGCGCGGATGTATGTATATTAATGAAACCGCCTTATAAGAGCAAGAATCTCGCGGTCTCGTCTCAAACCACATAAATCTACCGTCGCGTTCCCAAAATTAGCATTTGTTCGACATCTGAAAGATTTAAATCTTTGAAATCTTTACCTGCGCACCTTTGAACGTATTTTTTGCTACCGCATCTTTGGTTAAATCAACAAAATCTAACACCGAAATACTTTTGTGTTCGCCAAAAGTGGTGTCTGAAACTGTGGACTAGTTTGATCCTATCGATTCGGTCGGGTACGTGTTAAAAAATTAAGTATGGCGATCCAGCGAGGAAACGTAGTCAGCCTTCTGGGCACCTTACCCATAGAAGACGGCGATCTAGGCTCAGTATTCTACTTATAGTCTTCAGGGACTCTGGGTAGACTACAATGCAAATATTAGAGATTATTTATAAATTTCTTCATTGTACTAGGTTATAATTTATATATGTAAATAACTCATTGTTATAAATATTGTGCAATAAAATAAACATATTAAATTTGAAGGAAATTATTTTATTAGTAGCACTCCATACACTAAAAATGTTCGATCCTCCTTTACACATATATGGTGGCCCGATGTTTTTCCTGTGATTTGACTATGGCTTTTTATAGTGACCTATGGAATGAACATATATATGACTAAACAGATATACAATGCAAAAGTGGATGGATGCAGAAGTCGTGGAAGGCCACGACACACCTTCCATGATCAAATTGATCGTGTACTAGCGGAGGGTGATGTCAGGAGCCTTAAGAACAGACGAGTGTGCATGACAACAGTTATGAATGTCAAAGAAGCAAGTGAGGTGTGTAAGAATGGGCCTAAATGGCGCTCTGTTGTTCGTGCCTACCCCGCAAGGGAACTGGCGTGAAGTTATATATATATATATATATATATATATATATATATATATATATATACCATCCATATAAGCTGGGTATTTTCCGATAAAATTAACTTAGTGAAAGACTAAATGACAGACGGGCGGATTTGACAATATAAGTATTCCGTTTTGACATGGCAACGGAACCCTCAAACGGGCAACATTGGCAAGTGGAAGAGTTATAATAGACACCTCTTGCAAAAGCGAAATTGCATTTAGAATGCTATTTATTATAAATATCACTTCTTTTTAACGAGTCTATAACCCTCTTATAACTATTATCTCTATCTTATAATTACTATGGCATACAAAAGCAAACGCATGAACATGACGATTTCATAACTGTTCCAATTTTAAAAAGTTCTCTCCAGCCAGTAACAGTGAGCCAGCATTATTGTTCCACAAAAACGCAACACGTGGACGCGTCGGACTCGTAAAATAGATTGACTAGTCTTCGCCGTCAGGGCACTTAACGGCCTGTATAAAGAAACCCCTAGCCGTTTTATGTGACTTGCTACATTAATAATTCATTCGTAATCCCCCACAAAGTTAGTGTGGTGGTGCCTAAAAACGTATTTTACGATACAATCGGCCGATGTTTTATATACAAGTTCGGGAGTAAACTGGGAGTAAGGTGAAAATTTAAATCAAAAGTACAGTCGGTTACTCAAGTAGTCTTTTTTCTGTGGTAAAAATTGTTGACGATATATTCAACGTTTCTGCTTGAAAGCAACAGGTAACTTTTATGTAAATATGTACTTGGGTTTCCCACATTATTTGCTTCGGAAATGTCTCATTTACCGGTATTAAAAGTATCGTTAATCAAAGATCGCTAATTAAAAAATCAAATTGCTGTGCAAAGCACACATATGAGGCTACCAAATTATGTAAGAATTGATTTCTTCTAAAGACCTTTAGAAAAAAGGAAAAATAAACGCCTACTTTCACATTGAGGTATTATTATGGATTCACGTGAATTTCATAATGTTCAGCTTTATTTAATTTTACCAACTTTGTTCCGAAGGATTTGTTAGGAAAATTGAGAATTAATATTTGTTATTTTTATTCTCACTTAATAAATGTATGTAATTAAAAATTAATCTCGTTTCATTTAACATTAAAAACAGCAAAAGAACTAACAATATTTGCCTTCAAAGATTATTCAGCAATTAGTTTAATGAAAAAGAAAAAATATAAAACCATCTCTTATGGTAATCGAACAAAACAACCAATTTTATTGTCATGATATATAATTAAGCTTACAGGAATGTTAAAATAATAATATTCATAAAAAAATAGAACAGTCCAGAAATTAATCTTGAAGCGTGTTAGGGTGATAATCTATTTTTAATTACGATAATTCATAATGGATTCGTTTCTGTTATGCCAGTTGTACGGAAGTTGTTTAATGAATATGAGCTGTCCGTTCCTTTAATAGTACTACTAGGTTTTATACCATGCTTGGTTGGTGTGGGAAATGTTTATTTCGAATTAGCATAGAAAAATGAATAGTAATATTAAGAGAGAAAGAAGTCTTGGTTTTATTGTAAAAGAGTTTCAAGTAATTTGTTGTCCTTAAGACAGTGATAAAACAAAGTTTTTATTTTAGGCCGAGGCCCTAATCTCCTGGTAAGTGGAGAAGCCTTACCAATTGTAAATTTAGGCACACACCAGGATCGCAGAGTTGGTGTAGCTACTATCCCGTGGCCCTGGCTCAAGTAATAGGGTAGTCGATTATCAAATCAACTAAGACTTCTATTGTCTTATAAATTTTTATCACAATATTATAATAGTATGATGATACCAAACTATTAAAGCAACCGCTCTTTTATATGAGCACCGTTTTAGAGTTTAATGTAGAATATGTCACCTACCCAACTGGAGGAAGATCAGTATTTTCTTCGTGAGTATCCGGCAGTAACAGCGGGTTCTGCATGTCGATTGTTGGTTTTCTTCTCAAATCAGCGATACAGCAATGTCGTGAACGGGAACCTTAACTTTAACCACAAACTGTCAACATCAACTTGACAAACATCAACGTGACAAGAGGAAGAATGTTACAATACCAATTTCAACTGATTACTTGTTTGTAATCAACAATAAATAATTTATTTTCAACTGAATTAGCTCAAACAATGCTTGTCAATTTACGAGTTTAAAGATATCGATAGATCTTTATTTTAATAAACATATTGCATTCTATTTCATTAATCATTATGTTGTGAGTTATAAGTGTGTGTATTTATTTAGTTGTGTTATATTAGAATATGCTCCATTTGTCAGTGTTCCTGTTTACATTTAGGAATCTTTGTTCATAACATAATAGCCCACATTTTCAAGCCTGCTAATTACAATGAATTGTTTCCTTTTATAATAACAATAAAGAACAATAGCTTTATTAAAAACCGACCGCTTTTCGTGCGTATATTGACCCTTTATTTTAATAAACACTCTTCATTCGAGATGTCCCAGTCTTTATCACACTGCCATCTGTTGATTTTCTTTGTTGAACTGAGCTTTGTTTCACCGATATTAAACAAGTTTGGGCTTTATTGCTTAAAAGATAAAGTCGATTGTTATAGTTTAGACAGTTTGCATAATGAAGGTATTGTTCGGTGGTAGAGGGCGCCCGTATCGCACATGTGCGCTACTCGTTAGGGCTTCATAAGCACTTTTGCGAGCGGCTGTACTTGTCAAAGATACCATTGCTAATTCGATGAAATTATTTGAAAATGAACTTTAGTCCGTTGAGTTAGAGTTCATTGTGGGTTGTTTTAAATTATCTAAGGGTCTAGGCTCTGCGTTTAGCATTCAATGTGCTATGTAAACAGGACTTTGGAAAGTTTTAATTGGGCTTTGAGCTGTGGTTATGATTATTAGAGATATCTTTGAAGGTCACGGGTTGAATACTGAGATCACACCCGAGATCTTAGCCTTGTTATAATTAGTTTCTTCTTTTATGTTAAATTATACTTTTTTTTTATTAAATAAGGCGCTCTCAAGTGGCGTATAATCACGGATATGGTCGTAGCCGGATGGTATAACACTAAACAAAAATATATTGTCACTGGCTGCAGATTGCTACATAGAATAATTAACAGAATATGTATGTAAATTAAATAAAATTATGAATCGACATTTATTTTAATTTTTAATTTAAAATTCAAATTGTTTTATGGTTCTACGTATCTGAAATCATTATCATATCATTTATAACCGACTTAAAAAAAAGGAGCAGTTTCTCTCAATTCGTAGTGTAAATATTTTTTTATGATATCCAAAAATTATTTAATCATTAAGTACTCATACATAGTCATATAACTTAGCATACTACGAAAATCTATACTTAAAATAATTAAATTAAAAAATAATAATCGGCAGACACATATTGTATATCCCCAAATTAAGCAAGTTACGCTTGTGTTATGGGTAATATACAACGGACTACTCTGGGGCCGATCCCAGACACCCAGACCATAGTAAATAACGGAGAAAATACATTTCATAAATTTACCTCTCTGGAGCCCCTCTGCGTTGCAGTGAGGTAGACCGGCAAAGGCTAGCCCGCTCAACCACAGAAGCCGTCAAACTTGAGGCATCTTCGACGGTGTAACCGGCTAAACTAATTAATTTCTTCAGGCTTTTATAATATTATGTAGGAATATTATTATAATGTCATTCTTCAGTCTACATATATATATCATTAAAACTTTACTTCCACGCTCATAGTAATGGACCGTTTTGTAACGATATTAATTTCACTAAACAAATCTGTAACATTTTATTGAATTCAGTACCCACATATTTGAAGCCATTCCAATTAATCATTTAACCGAAGGGGAATATTCTAATTAGTCCAAACACATTCCCGCATATTCCAATACCATTACACATTGAAAATGTAAGCGACGCTTGTAAATATTTCTAGAATTTTCTACGCAGACTCACCACTTCACTATGACCTGCCCTTTCCTTCTTTCCTTTAACGAGACCTGCGTAATCGGAGGGGTCTTTTTAAAGTGGTCACGTTGACTGAAGTTACGTTGACCCCCACGCGATGCATGCCAATGGAATGCAGTGTAATTTATCTTTTTTAATTTTTGTTTCATTCTTTAGGCCTGAGGCCGGTATCATATTTAGCTACTTATATGACAACTGTTTTTCTTTGTCCAAATATGGCTTCGCACGGTTACTGAGTATCAATAAAGGAAACTACAAAGTAAGTATATAAACTAAATTTTGAATTAGCTGCTTTTTTCTTTCTAAGCCATAATACAAAGTTATGGTTTTTATAACATTTTACACATACAGACATACCCAAATTATAGCAAAATGGGTGCCTTTATAAAAATCGAAAATACATGTATCCTCTTTGGTCTTGTTGTTAAATCTAGTTTTTCTAGAGTGAATTTTAAACGTTATGTCTACAATTTATCCATGCTTTACCCGACTTTCTAAACGAATATGCCGTATTACTTAATGATTTAAATGTAAAAAATACTAATAAACATTGTAATAATTTTTCAAGACCCAACTAACGATAGTTTTTAGCCTATATTTTTTCTCTCTTTTCAGGTACATGAATGGCGGTCTTAGTTTTATGCTTGTGAATTGGTAACACTAATCCTATCCGTGCAGGAACGGAGAAAGAATACAATTTCCCGCGGCCGGGCGGCCTGTCGTAAGAGGCGACTTAACAACCCACAGCCAGGTGGTAGGGCATTTGCCCAACTGGATGGCTACCACCCCTGGTCTAAAGCATGTCGCCATAACAACCTTGAGTTGTGTTCCGGCATTAGTGACCAGGTTCCAGTCTCCCTTAAGAGAGCAGCAGCGCATTTGTAGCAACTTTGGTGTTGCAAATGTCCATAGGCGATGGTAACCGCTTTGCATCAAGTGGGCCGTCTGCCTGTCTGCTGAACTCATGCAATAAAAAAAAAAACTAAAGTTCAAACTTGTTATGACGAGAAACAATTGGTAGGAATTTTTGGTAATTTTCATATTGTGTACTGGTAATACTGAAGTTTAAAGTGACTAAAGTCGGTAAAACTGATATATTAGATCATTTCTGTGTTTCAATTTGGATGAATCAACCAAAGTGATACATCTAAATATAACATTGAATCATCCATCATCACCCTGATTTTTATTTTTTTCGTAATATCACTGCACCCGTAATACCCTAACAAATTTCATCCATATCGACTCGGTACATAATTTTTAAGAAAATTGCCGTCATGACGATTTTATATAGGTTCTGTTTTTTTGCCAAAGGACCCTAAAAAGGGTGTCCATCCGCGAACACCGTAAGGCAGTGATTTGTAACAACCTAAAATGCCACCCTTCAAAGTTGTTGAAATCGTTCTCACGCTTTTAATTACAAAAAGGTATGCCTTGATTTATAGGGAAATATGTTGCCTTGCCTCCACAACTAAAAAAATATTAAAGCAGTAAATTATGACTATAATTTGGGTGTATATCCATTCATAACAATTTATAATACTGTAGTATACAAATTTGGAAATAACTGTATGTGTGTTTGTGTTGAAAATCTCAATTGTTACCTAAATGTGCCTTTTCAAATTACCACAAGAACACATTTACTTGACGTCAGTCAAAAAACTATAATTTAGCCGAGATTACTAGTACTTTAGCCCTTAATTCAAATTGAAGATACATTTATTTGCTTAACACATGGTACATAAATTTGAGGTGATTTAAGGATACAAGACTTACATGTTTTGCCTATGAGGCGTGCAAACTTTTTAAGGGTATTTATTATACACATGGCACTAGTTAGGTTAATATACATAGGTAGACATAAGGTACAAACCGCACATGCACTTCCTCACAACACCAGCATGTAACAGACACACTCTACATTAGTATAAGTTTAGTATTAAAATAAGAATAAATTAATATAATAGCTATTCTTAAGGTACACCACAACACAAACATACATTCAATAAATGTCACATACAATAACAAATAAGCGTGTACAATTTCTAAACTTTCTTCTAAATTAAATTGTAAAAAAGGGTACGGAACTAGAATCCGTAGAGTTGTTATAAAAAAAGGGTATTATAAAAAATACTCATTACAAAAATAACAAAAGAAAATACATTTATGTGAATTATATGCAATTTTGTCAAATATTATCCAAAATATCCGCTTACGGAGTAAAAACATTTATCCAACAACCATTTGTGTAATCTTTGTTTGAATATATTTGTGGACAGATATTTAGCGTTCGGAAGTTTGTTAAAAATCTTTACCGACTATATTAACTAGGTATGTTTTTTTTGACAATCTGATATCGGTACTAAACATGTAATTGTTCTAAACAGATGCTAAAGGAACGGAACGCGCCTTCAAATATTGACATCTTTGACCGTAAGGCGAATTCCCAGTCTTCGCATAACTGAGTGTATGAGACAATAGATGAAATTACCTTCTTTAATTTTTTTATTGAAGAGGGTGACCCGTATAGGGTGGAGGAGTGAGATGGAATGTTCCTCCGTCTCAAAGGAAGATCTTCCAGCGAGGCCAATGTTGTGCCTCACAGGCCTAGGCCAATCTGTTATAGTTGAAAATTTGTATATATTTGTATGTTTCGGGAAACGTTTGTGACATCCATTATTGCACAGCGCCATCTATTGGCTTGTAAGTGTTCCACTACATTATTTACATCAATTACCTAAAAGTATCTCCATTACCATTATTTAAACAAAACTAAGTCCAAAGGAAACTGGCGAGTAATTTTTGTACTTATACACAACTTGGATTAAATGCCTAGCTACCAAGCGATAAACTCAAAAAAACTATACACAACACCGTCTTCAATCGTTCCATTTTTAAAGTTACGTCAAATTTGACACATGACATAAGCCCGGTTGTACATTCTACACGCACAATGGGCCCACTCGCAGAGACGGCGCAACTGACATGATAAGGGGCAGTTGCATGCGGGCACTCGAGTCTGCGATAACTCAGACGGGCAAGATGTGAGCCGACAGATCGGCGTAGATTTATGGATGGCGTGTATAAAGCTGTTCTTTTTTCAATTTTAAAAATATAGTAAGTAATAGACGTTTTTGGACTATTGTATGATATTTATATCCTTAAATATGGTTTTATGAATGTCAAAGAGGCAAGTGAGGTGTGTAAGAATAAGCCTAAATGGCACTCTGTTGTTCGTGCCTACCCCGCAAGGGAACTGGCGTGAAGTTATGTATGTATGTATGTATGTAATATGGTTTTATTTATATATAGGTTTTTTTTTCATTTTTCACGGTCTCAAGTCTTTGAATATGAATACCAAATAAGCACGTGAAGCATTCTAAAAAATTTTGTATTTATTTTAATTAAAAAGTTTTACCACAATCAAATCGCAGACCTCTACGATTTGATTACAGCAGAACTTAAAGAATGTCAAGGTATAAGGCACCTATAATAAACGTGTATGTATGAGGAGATTAATTAATGTAGATGAAGAAAAGATTTTTTTTTTTAATAAATCGGCATTTAAACACTCACTTGTATATCCCCAAGCTAAGCAAGTTACGCTTGTGTTATGGGTAATATACAACGGACCACTCTGGGGCCGATCCCAGACACCCAGACCATAGTAAATAACGGAAAGTTCGTTTCAACAAGCCATCTGCATAATTTCAAAACCTAGCAACTGACATAATTTTTTTTTAATGTTTTTTGAGCATTTATTTTATTACTATGCTGATGTGCATATTATATACAGTGTATTATACTTGCCGAAACCTGTAAATCAAAAACTTCATCGCTTCCAAAAAGGCTCAAAAAAAGTTACGAAATGGCATATCTTCAAGGTTTTCATGTCATTTTTGTACAGGGATACAAAACTTATAAGAATGTTCTAAGTTTTAAAATTTCACAGCAGGAATTTCCATAAAAAAAACTAGTGTTTGTCAAATTTTCATGACTCCAAAGTCCATTTTAGCAACTAAATAGCATGATCCGTCGCATCCTAGATAACTTTTTATCGGATTTTAATTAAAACTGCTAACACGCTCACGGTAGACAGTAGCAATTTCAATTTCCCATTCACGCCTCTAATCCTGTTTCCCGGTGACGTGTATTGCACTAACACGCTTTTATCCTTTTTTGTCACGCTGTCCTTCCCTGCACTGCGATTGGTCGACCCAATCGACGTCATTGAAGGCTAGATCGGATTTAAATTTAAAAACGAATTCTATACACCGGTATTGCCATAGTTGTTCTACGATATATATTTTTTAATATGGCTTTGCACAATTTCTGTATATAGATTGATAAGTAAATTTGAATGCATTTATAATATATGTATAAAGCGCTGCAGAAAAATATATTTTCAAACTTATAATTATTAGGTATAAAGTTTATCTATACTAATATTATAAAAAGGAAAAATTTGTATTTTTGTATGTTTGTAACGAATAAACTCAAAAACTACTGGACCGATTTCAAAAACTTTTTCATTATTCGAATGCTACATTATCTCTGATTAATATAGGCTATATAAAAATTAGGGATCCCTACTAAAACTTCAATAATGTAACTCATCAGTCCAAACAAAATATTTGGCGCTGGAATCGGGTTCTAGAGTTTTATTTTTTCAGGAACGGACAATGTCTGCCGAAACCGCTAATTACCAATATTTATAAATATAGAATTATTTTTAAGAAATTGGGCATCAGGTGAATGCTAAATCCGTCTAACAGAAGTTTCACCCAAATAATAAGTCTTTATTGTATTTATTGGACTGACGCCAAGCGTGGGAGTTCTTGTGGTAACTACAGAAAGCATATTTCTTATATGTACAATATTCTATATTGATATACCCGTACGCAGAAGGTTTGCCGATAACTTCATGATGTCACGAGTTGATGGTCAGTAGGGTTAACAAAAAAGTTACATAAATAGTTGTTGCATTAAATTTATTATGGTATATACTTTATATAAGAATATAAAATAATAGTAAGTAATACAATACAATAATAGTTAGCAGTCATCGGCAAACCTGCACGCGGCTTATATATACAATATATAAATTATTCGATATTTGTTACACAATTTTCGCATAGCAACAATAAATATCCTACAACCATGTTTACCAATATTGTAACCATTCAAATATAAATAATAATATCAGCCCATAAATCTCCCATTGCTAGGCTCTGGCCTCCCCATTATAGGGGGAACGGACAGTATACCCATATAGCCATTGACCCCCATTGACACCCATTATATTGTAAACATTATCTATAGGTAATTTAATAAATCTGTAAGGATGTCGAATTTGTATAATGAATGTAAAAATGAGGAATCACCCCCACTGTCGTGTTTTAATATTTTCCTTAGTTTAAGGGATTACCTGGAAGAGATGGCTTTAAGCGATAAGGCCACCCTTTGTTCAACAATCTAGTTATATCTAGTTTTTAAGAACGTAGTTTTAATTTATGGTGTATAACAAAGTGTGCTCATTGCTTCATTCGTTCAGTGTCAGTGATAGTAACTGTATCACGGATGTAACCAAGGGTTTAATGCATAAAATGTGATGCGACGTTGTTATTAATGATACAACAAGACGCCATTTGGCCACAGTCTCATTAATACTAACATTATCCCAGATGGAGGAGAGACATTAAATAAACAAAAATAGACGCAACATTACATTCTGAGTGATATCTGTTTGTTTTGTATCGGTATAATACTACTTGTATCAAGAGATATTTTTATAGTCCTTGTTTGACCCAATTCTGCATAATACGTACAAAAACAGATCCGCTGAGTGCCGTTAGTGGTGCTGGAATCGTCGGGATAAAGACGGTATCCTATCCAAACAGGGATGAAATTACAGGCCCTTCAAATAAGATATATCGAAATATGGTCCTAAAGGACACCTATTTGAAATTCAAGTTCTTTTATGCGGTTTCGTAGACATTTTCACAAAGATTGCGCCCTTATTCCAAATAGGACGGTATATTAGAAATTACGGAAATGAGAAATAAACGGTGATTCTCACTATAAGATTATTATTAAATAATAATAGGATTCAATATATTTTTATGTAATTATAAGCTTTAAAGAAGGATAAACGCAGTCGAAATGAGAGCTTTGAGATGTATAATTATGTGAGGTAAGAATGAATGATATGATAAGGAATTGTGTAATTATGAAACGTTGCGGATTGATGGAAGCTGTAATAATATGTGATAATAGTATAATAATAATAAGAAGTCCTCCAAAAGTCCTGGCCATTTTTATGGTCTTCAAAGACATAAAGCATAATAATAAGATGTAATATAATGTCAAGATGGTTTGGGAATGTAGAGAGAATGGATGAAAATAGAATCACAAAACAAGTGTATGTCAGCATTGTGAATGGTAGAATTCGTACCGGTAGACCACAACGTATAGCATCATGATCAAATAGCAGAAGTGTTAAAAAGAGGTCAGGTAAAAAGTATCTCAAATAAACGTGCATGTATGAAGGGGTTGATGAAAGAGATTAAGCGAAAGTTGTTTGTCAGGGTCGTCGCAAGTGGATATCTATGTTCTCTGCCTACCCCCACTGGAAACAGGCGTGGTAATATGTATGTATGTAAAACTAATATTTATTTCGTAGGACAGTTTAGGATAATTATACAAGATACGTTTTAAGGATGTGTCAGACGTACTGTGCTATTTGAAAGAGACATTAAGTATGTAATCACCATGTTTGGTATGCCCGTCTCTCTGAGTACAAGTATGTCACATTTCTCCGAAACTACTGGGTCTACATAGATGAAATTTGAAGATGTGGTATTTAGCACTACAGATTTATTTGTTTTTTCTTATTGCAGGAGATCAGCAGACAGGCAGACGGCCCACTTGATTGTAAGCGGTTACCATCGCCTATGGATATTTGCAATACCAAAGATGCTACAAATGCGCTGCTGCTCTCTTAAGGGAAACTGGAACCTGGTCACTAATGACGGAACACAACTCAAGGTTGTTATGGCGACGTACTTTAGTCCAGGGGTGGTAGCCATCCAGTCGGGCAAATGCCCATCCCACCTGGCTGTGGGTTGTTAAGTTGCCTCTTACGACAGGCCGCCCGGCCGCAGAAAATTGTATTCTTTCTCCGTTCCTGCACGGATAAAATATTATAATAATTTAATTAATTAATAATAATTTGTGATATTAATACATACATACATACATACATAACTTCACGCCAGTTCCCTTGCGGGGTAGGCACGAACAACAGAGCGCCATTTAAGCTTATTCTTACACACCTCACTTGCTTCTTTGACATTCATAACTCTTGTCATGCACGCTCGTCTGTTCTTAAGGCTCCTAACATCACCTTCTGCTAGTACACGATCAATTTGATCATGGAAAGTGTGTCGTGGCCTTCCACGACTTCTGCATCCATCCACTTTTGCATTGTATATCTGTTTATTCATTCTTTCATCATGCATGTATGATGAAAGATATTAATAACTGCCCATAAATGACTCTTGGCTGGGTTCGAGCTTCGCACGTATCCATAACTCGCCACGCTTGTCCAAGGCGGTTTGGCGGGTCTGATACATCCATCGGTTATCTCGATACGCAGGTTTCATCACGATGTTTTCCTTCGTCTTTAGCACAGAAATTCAATTTTGATTTCATGTACATTTCGATATATAGTCAAGGTGGCGAAGTCCGTCTGTGGGGGAACTCCATACACCTGTCATTATTTCTGTGTTTGAATAGTTACGACTACAACAATTGAGTCAGTAAGCTAGGACACCATTGAATTATGTCTTCGAATTGTAGTTGGTATTAAATTCCGTTTAAAAAAGTTACAAAACGAGCGGTGTATGGAACTTACCCCATTGACGGACGGACTTCGGCACCTTGACTATACAGAAATTAATTCTTGTAAAACTTTGTCTGAATCCTATTTTTTTTTTTTTGTAAGAAACATTCTAAGGCATTAAACGTTTAAATAAAACCTAAACTAAATTATAAATAAGTATGTATACAAATTAAAATTAGACTATACAATCTAGTCCCAGACCGCTGTCAGTTGGAAAAGTGTCCAAAAGACTGGCCACATTACCTCGATGTATCGTAACGCTAATGCGTTGTTCGAGGTATAGACCCGTCTACCAGGCGTTTCGCTATGTCTCGATAAAGTTTGTGCGCCTCAGGCCCCCATGGTCCCAGGATCTCGACCCCAAAAGCCGCAAATATGTAACAATTTCCGATGGCGGCATTTTAGGGCCTCCTGTTGTGGACAGCTGTACCAACAGACACGCTTGTAGCTGAAAGATGGTACGCCGCCAGAGTATGGACGCAAGACGCATCCCATACTAAAGGGCGACCTATCCTCCAGGGCACCAATGACAGAAACATTCTTAATATTTTGTAATCAATACACATTTGTCGAAAATAAATTTTGACAGTTTATATTTTAAACTAGGATATGCCCGCGACTTCGTCCACTGTTGACTTGAACTTCCCGCGAGATTCCCGGGAAACGAAGCACCGCAGCATTTAAAAAAGAATTCAAGCTATAGTATTTTTGTGTAAAGACAATTTTAGAATTTTATTATATAATAGATAATAATATAATATTGAATAATAGAAAATATGGTAATGCGCGAGCGAGAGAGCGAGTTCCTTTAAGGAAGCTATTTAAGAACAATTTTAATTAGTGCCGCGTTTAATATGAAATATATTACACAAATGATCTCATTTACGGTTCTTAAATGTCACAAAGAAATTAAACGTAGTGTGGCGACATTTAACATTTGCCGTGCACAAAAGGCTCGCCTGAAACGGTTCCCTGAGAGAGTAATATTACGTATTATAAGTCGTGTAATAGAAACTTAACAAATTTCCCGTCTTTGATCTCACGTGAACAGGATAATTATCCCCCAAAAATCCAGACATTTTTCCCCTTGAACTACTTGCTTACTTAATCAAAAAGTCTTATTACGCTTAGACAAATAGCGGTGCCATGAGCCAAGTTTTATATTATTAATGCCATTTTCAAATATTTTTGACTTTTAAATTTATTAATATCTTAGGTGACTGCTATCTCTTGTGCTTTCCCTAGTGAATGCATATCATATCAGTATGTCGCCATAACAACCTTGAGTTGTGTCCAGGTGGTAGGGCATTTGCCCGACTGGTTGGCTACCACCCCTGGTCTAAAGTATGTCGCCATAACAACCTTGAGTTGTGTTCCGGCATTAGTGACCAGGTTCCAGTCTCCCTTAAAGAGAGCAGCAGCGCATTTGTAGCAACTTTGGTGTTGCAAATGTCCATAGGCGATGGTAACCGCTTTCCATCAAGTGGGCCGTCTGCCTGTCTGCTGATCTCCTGCAATAAAAAAAAATCAATTATATGACATATGCAGTCGTGCTGTATTCTTTCTCCGTGGAGGAAGGAAAAAGAATACTAATTCCTGCGGCCGGGCAGCCTGTCGTATAAGACGACAAGACAATCCATAGTCAGCTGGTAGGGCATTTGCCCGCCTAGAAGGCTACCTCCTATAGTCTAGATATACCGCCATAACAACCTCGAGTTGTGTTCCGGAATTAGTGGCCTCGGTCAGTCTCCCCCTTTAGAGAACGGCAGCACAATGGGAGCAGCTTTGGTACACACATAAACAATCACAAAAAATAGTCATGGAGAAATTATTTTGCATCTCTTTTAAGAATAGATGTCGCTTTGCGATTTATCTGTACCAGAACCAGCTCTAATTTAGCTTTTTAAATTTATTTCTTATCTTGGCTCTTTGCACATTATATGGCTTTTCGTAAATATGTAACTCGGGGCCCCGATCAAAGGAGTTTCGCTCCACCTAACAAGACAACCGCCGTAGCGGGGACCAATTATATTCATAGATGGCTAAGCACAAATGCTAAGGGAGAATTTGACTGGTCTTGTGAAATTAACAACTATACTAATAATGTGAACATTTTTGTCCGTGATTTTAAAATAAATAGCGAAATTTAAACGAAAACTGCTATTCATACGATACCTGTGCGATGTATTTTTAACACTTTTTTTTTTGAAGAAAATATATTTTTTTTGTTTTTTAACCGTAAAAATATAGTACATTTGGGAAAGTTAGAAGAAAAAATAGTGAATTAAATTAAATTTTTTGCATAAGTTCAGCAAACAACCCAGACTGCCCACCTGATGGAAAGCGGTTACCATCACCTAAAGACATTTGCAACACCAAAGGCGCACGTACACATTTATTTTTCATTAATTATACTATTATATACTTTTTTATTTCTTCATTGAATTTTTCATGTGTATTTTTACTACTTATTGTTTTGACCAGCAAAGGTCTACTATTTTTAAAATCATCATAAGAATCTGAACAAAAGGGGCAACAATTAAATTACCGGTGAAAATATAGTACACTTCGTACTATATTATTTTTCTATAATGTATACTATATATTATAGTACGGTCGGAAAACCCTAGATGTGTCAGTGGTTAGACACGGTTTCGAATATTGTCCGGAGCACATGCTCATTTTAGACAGTTCTGACCTAATGTTCATATTGTAATATTAATCAAGGGCTGACAGTGAAGTAAAACCTATTATGAAACCTACATTGAGATAACCCATGAATCAGATCTGCCAAACCGCCTTAGACATACATGGTGCGTATTAGTTCCCTTAAACAAAGGTAGTCCCGAGGCCAGCAGTAGTGACTGTTCTTATAATCATTATTGTACAATGCCTAATGAGAAACGACTGTTATTATATTTATTGTCTGTCTGAAAGATTGTCTATGAGTTTGTTTGGCTCCGGAATGGCTGGCCGGATTTCAAAGAAAAATGTAGGGATTGAATCACAAATTTAAGCTTAAGTCTTCGTGAATGTTTTATTCGGTATTTTCTAAACTTTAGTGGATTAATATAAGGTCAAAGTCTAACATAAACCAAGTAATAAAACTACGTTTTAACGGTTTTAAGCGCGGTAATTTTATTTGATTTTGGTTTTTCCGACGTTTCGGCCACTTTTCAGTGGCCGTGATCACGGAAGACAAAGATGTCAAGTGTCAACGAGTATTGTTAAAGTTTTATTTAGCCACCCGCCAACTTATTAATTTTAATTATTTAATTTTTAATTTTGTTTATGGTTATTATTTAATCTATGGGAGCCTAATCTAATTTACTACCGCTTCGCAACATGTTATGGCTTGAAGAGAAGAAGCGGCGCAAGAAACTCTTCAGCAAACATGCCTAGCTCTAATAATTTTATATAATATTAAAATGGGTGGAAGGAAAAATAAAAGTAATTATCAGTCAAGTTGGTTTGTGTTCCGTTGTACGCAGAAAGAGCTCACAGTGTCTTGAGGTCTGGCAGCTGGTTTTTGCTGGGTTTGGGTCTTAATAGTTTTGATAATTGGATCCCAAACAGGTGGTACTTGCCAACCATCTTCTCTATTGAAATTTGGGTGTTTTTTGATTTCAATAGCCTCACGCATCATTCTAGGTATGAAACGATTCTCTTTCGCGAGGATTTGTGGGTTATCGAATCTGATGTAGTGGTTGGGTTTATCCAGCGTGTGTTCACTGATCGCAGACTTCGTAGACCTTGTGTGTTTCATGTCAGCAATGTGTTCTTTTACTCGTGTTTTTATGCTCCTCTTTGTTTGCCCAATGTATGACAATCCACACTCACAATCAAGCTTGTAAACCCCTGCATCCTGGAGTGGGATATTGCATTTCACAGGTCTCAGAAATTGGGTAATCTTTTTCTGCGGCTTGAAATATGTTTTGATTGAAGCTCGCCTGAGGATGTGACCAATTCTGTCTGTGACCCCCTTGATGTAGGGTAGGGTAGCAGGGCACCGCTCAACGGAAGGTGGTTTGGGGCCTTTGTGACGTTGGTGTGGAGTCTTCAGCTGATTGCGTTGTAGAACTCGCTTGACATGCTGAAGCTCTCCAGCGATGTGGTTCTCGTCACAAATTTTCCGTGCTCTCTGAAACAAAGATTTGCCCACGGTAGCTAACTGACTAGGATGGTGGTGAGACGAACCATTAAGGTATTTATCTGTATGGGTAGGTTTCCTATACACCGTATGACCAAGAGTATTGTCAGGGTTCCTTAGGATGAGCACATCCAGAAAAGCTAATTTATTATTTGCCTCTAGTTCCATAGTAAATTTAATATTACTGCTAATGGAATTGAGATGATCTAGAAATGCAGAGACTTTATCGTTTGGGAGGACGGCAAAAGTTGATTGTGAGTGTGGATTGTCATATACATTGGGCAAACAAAGAGGAGCATAAAAACACGAGTAAAAGAACACATTGCTGACATGAAACACACAAGGTCTACGAAGTCTGCGATCAGTGAACACACGCTGGATAATACATCAGATTCGATAACCCACAAATCCTCGCGAAAGAGAATCGTTTCATACCTAGAATGATGCGTGAGGCTATTGAAATCAAAAAACACCCAAATTTCAATAGAGAAGATGGTTGGCAAGTACCACCTGTTTGGGATCCAATTATCAAAACTATTAAGACCCAAACCCAGCAAAAACCAGCTGCCAGACCTCAAGACACTGTGAGCTCTTTCTGCGTACAACGGAACACAAACCAACTTGACTGATAATTACTTTTATTTTTCCTTCCACCCATTTTAATATTATATAAAATTATTAGAGCTAGGCATGTTTGCTGAAGAGTTTCTTGCGCCGCTTCTTCTCTTCAAGCCATAACATGTTGCGAAGCGGTAGTAAATTAGATTAGGCTCCCATAGATTAAATAATAACCATAAACAAAATTAAAAATTAAATAATTAAAATTAATAAGTTGGCGGTAGGCTAAATAAAACTTTAACAATACTCGTTGACACTTGACATCTTTGTCTTCCGTGATCACGGCCACTGAAAAGTGGCCGAAACGTCGGAAAAACCAAAATCAAATAAAATTACCGCGCTTAAAACCGTTAAAACGTAGTTTTATTATGTATACAAGTCGCGAAAACTTAAGAAAATATTATAAACCAAGTAGTGGACACAAATATAACCATACAGGCACAAATATTATGTACAGACACTAGACAGGTTAGTCGTACGTTAGTGGGATACTAAACAAAACGGTTAGAAGAACTGATTTGGCGACGGAGACACCAGTGATGTAATATGCAACCCTTGGTGAAAGAGTTACTTGTTCAAACGTTTAGACCGTGAGATCCTGAGACCATAAGTCTGTATAATGAACTATTTCATCTACTAATCGACTTTTCTGGGTAATCAGGCTGGTTATCAGGTTTACTAATTGCCGGGCTTGGAGGAATTTAATGACACATTATTAAAAAAACCCTATAGCGCTCGCTATCTAGCCATTTAGATTTCAGAAGATGTTGTGATAACTAGTGTTTTTTTCCATGTAATTACAATTCTAATTAAAATGTAATTAGTTATACAATAAGCTCAAATAGAAAGAACTGTTTTGTAGTATATTTTCCAGAAATACGAAACTTCTGACAACAATGTTGTAATCTATTGTTTTTAGACAGGGAACTTTTTAACAATAATACTGTTGATTTTCCCAATTAATTTGGACTTACCAATTCCCCCGGTCCGTAAACTTTGCAAGGCTGGCACAAGATTTAATGGATGTCGAAGTTTTCTTTGCTTTTATCTAAAATTCTGCTTTTATAATTCGATTACATGATGGTACGGATTTCGTTGGTCCTATTGTTGTTTTATTAAGAAGGTCTTGTCCTGTTGTTGGTATGTTTTATGGTCAATTAGGATAATTAAGTTTAAATTCTGGCTTATTCACAAAAAGCTGTTTTCTTATTTTCTACTTTTTCACCTTCTCCCTTTGGGGTCGGCACAATGTCTTTCCACACTCTATTCTGACATACGTCTTCTGTCCGTCCACAGATTATCATGTCATCCCTACCACAATCCATCCATCTCTTTTTTGGTCTACCTTTACATTTGTACCCGCCAATCTTTCAGTTTAACATTTCTTTTTCACGTGCTTTTCATCCCTCCTCATTACATGTCCATGCCAGCTTAATTTACTTCTTCTCATTTTTTTCTTAATAATATAAAATTAGAATTAAATCATTTCTTCGACAAATATTTACAGTAACTATTTACATAAATGATCTTACATCGAGTGTCATATATTGTTAGTATTCTACCGTCTGCATAATAGGGAGTGGACCGAGTAACTATTCAGTGTAGTATCGTTATGCTCTTTACACCACTTTTCGCCATCAGTTGGGCGTTCATCTGCATTTCCTTGAGCTACTTGGATTAATTTATGTATTATAAAAAAAGTTTTTTATTGCATGAGTTCAGCAGGCAGACAGGCAGACTTGATGGGAAGCGGGTACCATCACCTATGAACATTTGTAACATCAAAGATGCTACCAATGTGCTGCCTCTCTCTAAGGGGAGACTGAAACCTGGCCACTTATGCCGGAAAACACCTTATAGTTGTCATGGCGGCATAACCTAGACCAATGGTGGTAGCCATCTAGACGAGAAATTACCCTACCACCTGGCTATAGCTTGTTGTGTCGCCTCTTACGATAGGCTACCCGGTTGCCGGAAATTGTATTCTCTCCGTTCCTGTGCGGGTAAAAATGTCTTACTAGTATTAATTTATTTTTATTACACTACTCAGATTTAGAGGTGTTCCAAAATCAGTGTAACAACCGCTTTATCACAGCAGCAGGACGTTTATGGGTTGATATTTATATTATATTAATACCATATACGAATGGCGTGGCACATAAATATTAATCATAAATAGAATTATGGTGGCCTAATAAAGTTTAAAACACTTCATATACAAGTCACTATTGTTCGTATTAAGTTATTAAATAAAATTGTGCCATAAAAAGTTAATGTTCGTTTTATGATGTTTGATGTAGAGGGTTCTATATTATCGTCTGGACCTATTATTATTAATGTTGGTTTAGCATTATTGATTTTAGGACAAGGCATATTGACCTGCGGAAGGTCTTTTGTCTCTTGAACTTTGTGTACCTGAATCCCTATTGTTGTTATAAATTCGAAAGTAACTCTGTCTGTCTGTTCCGTTTTCACGGAAAAACTACTGGACCGATTTGGCTGAAACTCGGTATATATGTAATTTTAATACCGAGGACGGTCATGGGATGCTTTGCATCACGGATAATGGGATAAGTTTTGGAATTGAATTATGTAAACGCTATCATAGAAAGTAGGATAGGTCTTTTTTTGGTGATTGGCCATTTTCGTCGACAAGGGATACTTTTCACCCCGGATAATGGGATAAGTTTTGGGATAGATTTATGTAAACGTTATCCCAGAAATTAGGATAGAATTTTTGTTCGATTTGGTGGATTTGGTCGGTTTCGTCGAATTGGTCGATGTCTTCGATTTGGTTAATATGGTAGTTTTGGTCATATTATTGTACATATGTAGATTTAATACATAGAAAATGGGCATAGATACTTTTCATCCAGGAGATGGAATAGCTTGCGATATAAAATGAAGTAAATCTTTCGTGGCAAATAGCACTAACATATAAATTTATTACAATGTAACCTGGTGATGTAACCTCTTTAAACGAGAGGTATGCACTAGAAGTTGACCCGCGGCGCAGCCGCGTGGTAGACTCTAGTAATAGTATAAAACTCTAAACATGCCGTGTCTGTACCTTAAAGGTATTAAAAAAAAAACAACTAAAATAGACTATATAGACGATAGAGAACTCGATGCATTTTTTTTTGCTATCTTGTCTGTTTATCTAATTGTTTGTTTGTCTGTTTGTTCAGGATTTACGTAAAAACTACTGGGCCGATTTCGATGCGTTTTTCGTTGATCGACAGCAAATTCTTAGACTTAAAATCTGCGCTAGTTTTAATTCTGGGAATCCCGCGGCAATTTTTCTGGGATGTAAAATGGCCAGATTTAAAAAAATCGAATTCCAATGTGAGTTTTTCACTGATCGATAGCAAATTTTATGTAAAAAAGGGTGTGATTCTTTTTATCCCGGGCAATTTTCCCGGGAGCGGTTTGAAGTTGTTCGGTTAATAAAAATTGACTTATTCCGACACAATTTTCACTTAAACATAGCTTACATTCTTTTTTTAAATGCTATGGTAATTTGTCCGGGAATTTCAAGTCAAGCGTGGACGAAGTCGCGAGCTTATCCTAGTTAGAAATAAATTCCGCACAAACAATATCAATTATTTTACCAATGGGGTAGTAATATAATAAACAGAAACCCGGCATTAATCAAGTTAGCTTCATTCAGAAAAAGTACCAGGGGTTCATAACAATGTAGGAGGCAAAGTCAACCGTACAGTTCGTCCAACAATCCCAATTCATTAGCTCCCAGTTACGTAGTAACAACTTTAAAGTGAGTTAAACTTCATTTGTTGACTGTACGTGTTAAGTTCCGACTGTCCCCGACTTGGTACGTTTACTTTGCCTTATCTTTAGACTGGAGACAAACGAGAGTTTAAGGGGCTTATATAAGTACTGAGGAAGATAGAATGATAGGTAATATATTAGAATGTATATGTTAAGTTGAAATAGTATAGTATCTGAAATTAGATTTACTTGTTTAAGTGTCCCATTTTCCTAGATAAAAACGAGCCTTATATTCATCCTCCTTATCTACACTAATAAAATTGAAATGTTTGTCTGTAGTTTCAAAATAAATACCAGAATTTAAACGCAGGTTGCGTAATAATAATATAGTGGAACACTTACATGCCAATAGATGGCGCTGTACAATAATTGAGGACACACGTTTCCTGAAACATACAAAATTAGAATAATATTGTTTTACTTCATCGACCATAGACATAGACTATCTCATTTTTGTAATGTCTTCAATATATAGGTTATTTGTAAAATTTTATAATATTACGAAAAATCCTTCAGAATACTAAAAACAGTATTTTGTACACAATTCTATTGATACATAACATTAGATAAAACGGCGTAATTTTAGTTATTAAAAAAAATTATCAACTCTGACCCACAACTGGAGTTTACTCCTTAAATATGATTGTCTTTGAATATGCACTAATGAGTTTTATTTTAGATCTTATCATATTGCATTAAAGTTTGAAATTGTATAATAAACATCATCATAACACAATTTCCATACCGGGAGCCTTATATGAAAATCTATTCTTAAAGAATAAACTCATAAAATTCAATAAAATTGTATTTTACAGAAACATATATCAGAAGTATGTTATTATTTCTTCAATACGGTTTCTCTACCTGGTTTTTTATTAGAGCGAAAAGGGTTTATTCACTGCAATATATTTTTTGTTTGGATCATTTTGGATAATGGGTCTCTTTGAATGTTTACCTGTGGGTCAAATCAGTCTTCGAGACATTAAAATAAATACGAAACATTAAAACATGTTGACACAACAATTTCTTACGTCCCAAGAGTCTGTGTTTCATATTTCTAGATTAATAGCGATGCTCTTTGAAAATAATTTTGTTTATTTCTGTCTTTCATTTCTACAAGAGTTATTAATAATTTTCAAGATAGGTAATGTGTTCGAATTCATATACAAGATATGGCGGTACTCCATATTTGTGAATACTTTTTTTATTGCACGAGTTCAGATGACAGGTCGACGACCCACCTGATGGAAAGCGATTACCATCGCCTCTGGACATTTATGACACCAAAGATGCTACAAAATTGCTGCTGCTCTCTTAAGGGAGACTGGAACTTAGCCACTAATGCCCTATCACAACTCAAAGTTGTTATGGCGGCATACTCTAGACCAAGGGTGTTAGCCATCAAGACGGGTATAGACCGTACCACCTGGCATAGCTACTTACCTGTACTATAATAAATCGTGGTAGCTCAACAGCTAGATCACTTCAGTTTCATATCAAAGACGGTACGATACTTGGCAGAAAATAATTTTGCACCTCTTACACCGTTTTTCCGACATAATAAGAAGTGTAATAAGTAAAAGTACAAATAAATAAAATAATAATTAAGATATCGTGAGTTAACCTGTATATTGAAATAATCGATGTATAGAATCTGACATTTTGTCTTGAACAAGAGTGAGAGTATACTAAAATGGGTAAGCCCGCATTCAAAAATGGAATATTTATGGATTCATATTATTATGTCCTAGATTAAAGGACTAAAGACTAAAGTGATAAACCACAAATGTCTGCTCTCAGCTGAGATGAGAATTTTGAGATGGGTGTGTGGTGTTACAAGAATGGATAAAGTGAGAAATAAGTACATAATCTTTGAAAGTTGCATCCGTGACTGTAAAATTGAGAGGAAGAAGATTAAGTTGGTATGGGCATATAATGAGGAAGGATGGAAGTCACGTGACAAAAATAATGTTAAACTACAAGATGTATGGGTACAAATGTAAGTGTAGACCAAAAAAAAAGATGTATGGATTGTGTGAAAGATGATATGATGATTTGTGGTGTGACAGAAGATGTATGTCAGAATAGAGGAGAGTGGAAGGAAAAGAAATATTGTGCCGACCCCAAGTAATTGGAATATGGTGAAAGAAAAGAGACATTATTATATCCTAGATTAATTAGTAACAGATTGCAAAAAATTTTATCGCAGTCAGTTTCAATAACCGTTTCACGGAAGACTAGCTAGCTATTTTTAGATACCATAATATCGTGCTTAAAACTGTTAAAACATAACTTTAATTAAGAAATTGGCAGTCCGTGCAACCTTGTCGATTTAAGTCGCGCTTGTCCAAAGTACAGTCTGTAATCTGACTTGTCACTTTTAATTTTGTAATATTACACCCTAATTACGTCTACGTCTAAGACAGTAATACAGTCCATTAGTAATACTAATTCACATCTGGCACCGTCACTATTGTCCCGCAGCTGACAAGGGTCTTATTTCAGGGAGACACCTGACGTATTTCATTATACATCGACCCGTCCGTATGCTAAATACTTGGTCCCTAATTAACTAAGCCCGCATTGGGTTGTGAACATGCCGATGTTATTGTTTTCGTTGAGTGGCTTAATTTGACAGTTTCATGTGGGTACTTGGTCGGTGGTATTGTGGGCTACGTAATGAGTGATGAAGTGATGTGTCGTGTGTTGCTTGGGTTTAAGCCATTCTAGCACAAAATCTATTTTTGTTTATAAGCAATAACTTCTTTAGGCACGTTGGGCACTTTTGGGATGGTCATCAAAGCACTGAACTCGCGTGACCGTCACGCTCAGCTACAAGTTCCCACTTCTGACGTGCAGTTCTACGACTGACACCTTTTTTCCATTGCTTAAAGCTGACGAGCAATCATATAGCATCACTACAGGTGGTACCTTTATTTTGTCAGTCTTTGTATTGGAAAGCGATGGGGGGAGGGGGGGGGGGAGTGAAGGTGGGCAATTTATGCTCTCACTGATTGCACGTAACGTGCGCAGCTTGGGACGAGGAGCGCCGTGCCCTCGTCGCAAACATGGGACTGGACTTGTTGGGACGCCGTTGCCTCCTTTTGCGTGAATGTAATGTCCACAAAGGCAACGGTGGAGCGGGAGAGGGAACGAACAGTCGCGCTCCTCTCCTACAGCAACACTAATACTCGGCGCCGGACGGTTTATAACCTCAGGCACTAGACGGTCACCCGCGTCCAAGCCGCTGAGTAGGCGGTGCGTTGGAGTCCCGCGCGCGTCTCCCTTAAGCACGTATTAATGCAGGAGAGGCTTGCCCGTAGGGGCGCAGCCACATCAGTCAAGGTCGCGGCGAAAAGCTCGCGTACGTCCAGGTGCCCCGACATACGGTGTCAGCAGGACACAAGGGGTTTTAGTGGGTATTACCCATCTGGCCACGAGTCCCACACTTTCCCGTCGTAGTCTCTGTGCAGCGCAGTGTCCGCAAACCGATTTCCCCTTGAAAAAAAGATATCTTTCATTACTTTTATGAAGATATCTCGCACTAATTTAAAGTCTTTCATTCAGTTTCCTTTTTTTATATCAAAACACGCTTTGAACTTATCTCAGTAAAGCTAGCAAGGTTTTATTGTGCTCCCTTGAAGTCGTTAAAACTTTATGAAATTTCGTTGAAAAATAATTTCACTTAGATTTTTAAATTTATACACCACCGTCTTACTGTTCTTTATTGTTGCTTTGGGAGTTTTTATGCTTACTTTGTATTATAATAATAGCCCAAAAGCGTCCCAATGGTGGGCTTGGGCTTCTAAGTATTAGTATAACGTATTGTATACCCGTCATCATTTTGGGAGATTTGTATGGTGATTAAATATCTTACACAACTTAGGGACATCTAAAGTTGGAAGTTTTTTTTTTAAATTAACCACCTAAACATAATTTTACTATCATTTAATAACTTATTTTAAGGAATTTCAGATAAGTGTCCCTATCTAGGGTTGCCAACCGTACTGTAATATAAAGTATCGTACTATAATTTAGCCAATTATACTTTACCTATATATTATAGAAAAATTATATACTGGCACTACCGGAAGACTTGCGTTGGTTTTTATCAACCAGTATTTGCTGAGTTAGCCTGTTTAAAGTTAGTTAACCTTTGGCTTTTGTTGAACTGCTTATGTATAATTTCCATTTTATTTTATTTTATTTTATTTTTTTTAAATTACGGTCTTCATAACTGAGCACATTCAGGAACATGTTTAATACATTAGTAATATAATATTTTGTATTCTTTAGAATGTGATCTTTTATATGAAGACACAGCTTGCTTTAATATGCTATAGGAAAAAAAAAAACTAATACTAATCCAAGTAAGCCGGTGCGGACGCTTACATGCATGTGCCTACGCCTGCACTCGGCAAAAAAAAATATTATTGTGATTATAAAATAAAAAAATATGATGATTAACAAAGAAATTAATAAATAAATCTAAATGAGCATTATTTTCTTACTTCCTTTTCATATACAACGAAATTTGCTATATTTTCATCGCTGATTCAATAGTCGCGCTTTTTGATCAGATACTGACGATTATTTTAAAAATAATAGCTCTGCTGGCCGAAGCAAAAACTAGTTATACTAACACGTCGAAAGTGCAATACTGAAATGAATAAAATATATAATAATAAAAAACTGTGTACTCTTTGTTCCGCCTAAATTTCTCAAAAGTACTATATTTTTACAGCTTAAAAAAATATTATATTTTCTCCAAAAAAAGGTGGAAACCCTACCTCTATCAGTCTTGTATAAACAAAAACTTACATATATACATGCAAAATAATTTAAAACTTGACCGTGCGAACGAACCGTTTCGCCTCGACGTTTCTTCTACGTACGGCTGAGTTATGGAATGCACTACCAGAGTCCGTGTTTCCCAAAAAGTACAATCCGGGCATCTTCAAGCCTTGTCTCAACCGCATCATCGTCCGACATGTCCGACACGGCATGTTTAGAATTTTATAATAGGTATTATAGATTATTGTATACATTTACATCATTCCCTCCTAATAGCATAAAACTTATCATTAGTATAATGATAATAATTAATTATAAGTTTTGTCGCTATTATATTGGATTTGCTTTCCATTGATGGAAAACGGTCTTTATTCAAATTCAAAACACGAACTGACCTTGCCCGGTCTCGATGGTAATGAACTTGCAAATTTGAATAGAATTTTTTATAATATGCGGCAACGATAACTTGACGCGCAGTGTTACCAAGTCCCAAAATTGTTTACCATTAAGGCTCCTATTGCCGAAAAAGGTCGAAAGTGATGCAAACAAAACAACTTTTCGTTTGTATTTACTGATCAATATTTAACAAAAAATATTTTTTTACTATAAGAGACGTAACGTAATTTTTTTGTAATTTTCTATACTTATTTTAAGTTAGGAAAAAAATCATCAAATCACCTTCAAATTATTGATATAAAGCCATTTTACTTCCTCCTTCACTTTTGATAAAGACGAGATAAAAAAATACGTTTTTATAAAAGAAAGATAAATAATTTAGTTTTATTATTTTTTTTTAAATTCTAGTCCCTATTTTTTTTTCACAATAAAATAATATTGTACCTGAAATACGACCGCGTTAATGGAATCCCCGCTATCGCCCGAAAAATCCTCAAGGACGTTGTCGTTGCTACAAGCCTTAAAGCAGACTCAACAATGGTATAATTTCCCATATATAAAGTGACTTTATTACATTTTTCTATAGTAAAATCTTGCTTTTTAGTGGTTGTCAATGACAGTCCAGTCGTGGTAACGTAATGGCCAGCACACGCGTCCCTAAAACTCAAAGGGCGCGGGTTCGAATCCTAACCGAAACGTACGCACCACTTAGGCAGGTTTCTGACCTAATGTGCATATTGTTACAATAACCACGTGCTAATAACGGTGAAGGAAAACATCGTGATGAAACCTGCACATCGAGATGTCCGATGTGTCAAACCTGCCAAGCCGCCTTGGACAAGCGTGGCGGGTATACTGTCAGTTCCCTTATAGCGAGAGGCCCAAGCCCAGCAGTGGGACGTTTATGGGCTGTTATTATATTGGCACTCCACGCATATCAAGGTTATTTGGTAAAGGAACCATAAAATAGTATTTAATCGAAGATACAATATAGAAAACTACTTAATAATGCATTTTATTCTAAGCAATTCTCGTTGAAATAATTTTTTAACCCTTGATTATTTCGGAATCTACTGGCATACTATACATCCCTATTAATATTATAAATGCGAAAATAACTCTGTCTGTCTGTCTGTCTGTTCCGTTTTCACGGAAAAACTACTGGACCGATTTGGCTGAAACTCAGTATATATATATTTTCGATGCCGAGAATGAACATAGGATATTTTTTATCCCGAAAAATGGGATAGTTTCCGGGATAAAAATATATTTTTCTTTTTGTTTGTTATCCTTTTATGGAAAGACTATTGGACCGATTTAGCTGAAACTTTGTATATATATAATTTGAATACCGAGAGTGCCCAAGGGATACTTTTTATCCCGGATAATGGGATAAATTTTGGGATAGATTTATGTAAAGTTTATCCCGGAAACTAGGACAGGTTTTGTGATTTTGTCCATTTCGTCCACTGGGTCTACTGGGTCCACTGGGTCCACTGGGTCCACTTGGACCATGTTATCTATTTTGTCATTTTTATCAAGTTTTGTCATTTATGTAGTTTACATATAGACGGGGGTGGTATAGTTTGCGATATAAAATGAAGTGAATCTTTCGGGGGCAAATACATACAAATTTAATACAATGTAACCTGTACCACTTGCTTTTTAAACAAGAGATAGGCATTAGAGGTTGACCCGCGGCGCAGCCGCGGGGTAAACTCTAGTACTATATATACTATACAATTATGTAAGTACATAATCAAAGCATACTATATTTCATACATGTTCAAGATACAATACTTTTAAAAAAAAAAATACTGCCATACAAATGCGTTTGTTTGCATAATGGTTTTGTTTTTACATCACTAAGCATTTCATACGTGAAAAAACTAAGCACTTACATAATATGTCCTAAAATTGTACCAAGCCACGGCATTTCGTCTGGTTATAACCACATCACCTTATAAATATCATAATCGTTTAGGAAATATAACGGATTTCAACCCACCCGTACCCTGTAGACGCGGCTACCTGTTATTATTTTTTGCTGGTCCCAAGGTCGGTCTCAGAAGTTCCTCATAATGGAGGCAACGGTCGAACGTGCTCCAAAACGAATGAGGGCAAATCGCTTTTTGTACCATTCCGGCGGTTGGTTACAGATGTTATTTTGTATAGCCGTTAACGATTTTTTATTCGATACAAGCGTCCACCCGCGAGTTTAATATACAAGTATTGCTTATACGAAAAGTTGATTTGCTGAATGTCTAATACATAATGACTTTTTTTTATTTTTTTATTGCAGGAGTTCAGCAAACAGGCAGCCGGCCCACTTGATGGAAAGCGGTTACCATCACCTATAGACATTTGCAACACCGAAGGTGCTACAAATGCGCTGCTGCTCTCTTGAACATCTCTATGAACATTTCAAAATAATTATTTTGAGACTTATGTACTACGTTTTTATATAGACAGACACAAAATATTTATGATATTGAATTAATATAAACAAAATAAAATGAAAATATTATCATGCATATTTCCCATAGGGGTAGGCACAGATGATGGCTCTCAACTTGCAACGATCTTCACATACATTGTTTCCTCGGCTTTCATTAATTATTTCATACATACAGTATACACGTTTATAAGTTCCTCTTACCTGGCCATTCTTTAAGATTGCGATTTGATCGCGTTACGTCGCGGTAGACCGGCACAACCTGTCAGTTTACAAATATATAAGAACAATGTGCTATTCTCATACATTTGTTTTGTCAGCCTCCAGTCTCTCAGTCTCAGAACGTTCCTTTCTCAACTCTTGTTATTGCATATTCTTTTAATCCAAAAAATAATGAGGTATATTTAAGTGAGGTTGCATGATCGTGTTAAGGGATAAGGCGGCCTAATTGTTTTGACAAGAAATGTCAGTCTTCGGCATATGTACTTCGTACACATTAGCCTCGATGTTGTCAAGACATTTTTGTATTATTTTGGTGCGTAGTAAAATGTTATCTATATGTATTTTTATGTACAAAAATGTATTAAGCTTTTTCAACTTTTATTACGTACTTATTTATTTGCAAAAAGGCAGATTTTAAACTCTTATAAAATAGGGAAATTCTTGGCAGTGAATGAACGTTACCTCTGTAACAATCGTTTACTGTTTTTCTCTTTGACTAGGGAACCCTAAAAGTATTTAATTGAAAATACCTTACACCTATTTACTTAATATCCTTGACATTTATTAAAATCTAATTAGGGTTACACACAAAATAACATATAAAAAAACTTTCGCAGTTTAGGCTACAAAATAAAATAATAAAAATGGCTTTATTTCTACCATTATAGTTGTTAAAATGATGACTATAAAGTCTCTATCAAATTATAGAAGTCGCCTCTGCGTCGTAGGTCTCCCCCAATGCTTTCCAATATTCCCTGTCTCCAGCTGTACTCCTGCAGTTTTTCCACATTTATTTGTGGACATATCGTCCTATTTCTTTCTGTTCATCGATGTCTTACTTGTATGTCCTACCCATTTCCATTTCAAAGACCTTAATCTCTTACTATTTAGACTTCACCGTGTTTCTCGAAAAGTATAGTTTTCATTTCTCGTTGGTATTATCTAGGTAGGCGTGCTCCATCTTCGACGTCATAATAGTCCGACATTAGGAGTGATAAGCGCTCAATCGCGAACCTTACAACACAACTTACCCAAAATTGGGTGACAAAGCCCCGAGCGTGGTGAACACCTGTTTGCAAGTCACTCGACGCTCTGGACTATGACAGAAAAGCCCGCACAAGGGGAGTGAAAAAGAAAGGGAGAGAAAATGTTTGGATGACTTGGCCGATTCGATTCCGAAATCCTTCTTCTAAAAATCCATAACAAGGATAACCAGTATCTGTCCGTGTATACTGCATTTATATATTTAATGTAAGAAATTGTACTATGTATTATGTATAATACCATCGTCATTATAATCTCAATTCATTGCTGGGGGTTGTCTGGAAGAGATAGCTTTTTAGCGATAAGTTGCCTTTTCTGCATAATGAGACATAGTTGTACAATAATTAGCTAAAGAATTCTACATTGTTTTTAAAAGCATTATCGCGACTTGGTTGAAAGTATGTCGGTACTTGCAATGTTTAAACGCGTCAGTCTGCAAAGGGAAAAACTGAAACATCTTGCTAACTTGACCAATGATTTACGGCGTTATAAACGCGTCATTTTTGGCATTTGTAAAAAGTGATATAACATTCAACTAATTGGAGCGATTGTGAATGGTTTCTCGTGCACGCCATTTTCGAAGCTTTACTATGGACGATCTGCGCGAAATTGAAAAACGGCTCAAGAGCATTGAATTGTTTAAAATGTCTGGTTTTCATCAGACCACGTCACAAGAGATAATACTGCCTTGATACATTTTTTTTTATATAATTGTTACGACCTAGGTGCCGACAAAGTCAAATTCACACCTGCAGCCCTGTAAAAACACCTTTTATTACCTTTCTGCATTTGGACTTCTTTTGTTTACTTTGTGTTTAAAATTGTGATTAGTAAAACAGCCCATTGTGTATTGTAGTCTTTTATGGCAGCCATTAGTTAGGTGTGATTCTTGGAAATTGCATCCGTGCAGTATAAAGCAATGCTTCGATTGATGGACGCGGCAGTCGAGCGATAAACACAAGCGAAGCAAGACGTGTGTACATTCGGTAATCTATTTAGTGACGGACTTTGTGGGTGTTATTGAATTGTGCATTACGTTTGGCCTGGTTGTGTTCAGTTATATTTGTACCTGTGTTATACGTGTTTGTATAGTTCTAATAAACTCTATAATAATTCCAACGCCATTTTAATTCGAGTCCTGCAACTCGTAACATAACGACATGTGATAAAATTTATTTTGTCTTTGTTTCAGAAATTGCTTCGCTGCGTCGCGGGAGGCGAGGCGCGTTGCCCGCCCATCATGAATTAGATATCGCTCAAACGATATCGAAACGTATGTATTTATTATAAACTAGGATATGCCTGCGATTTCGTCCATGCTTGACTTGAAAATCTCGCGGTATTCCCGGGACATTTCAAAAGAATGTAAGCTATCGTTTTAGTGGAAACTGTGTCGGAAAAAGCCACTTTTTATGCACCCGAACAACTTCAAATCGCTTCCGGGAAAAGTCCTGCGGGATAAAAAATATCACATTTTATGACACACCTTCCATGATCAAATTGATCGTGTACTAGCAGAAGGTGATGTCAGGAGCCTTAAGAACAGACGAGCTTGCATGACAAGAGTTATGAATGTCAAAGAGGCAAGTGAGGTGTGTAAGAATAAACCTAAATGGCACTCTGTTGTTCGTGCCTACCCCGCAAGGGAACTGGCGTGAAGTTATGTATGTACATTTTACTAAAAAAAAATATTGCATGAGTTCAGTAAATAGGCAGACGGGCCCACCTAATGGTACGCGGTTACCATTGCCTATGGACATTTGCAACACCAAAGGCGTCACAAATGCGCTGCTGCTCTCTTGAGGGAGACTCTGGAACCTCGCCACTAATGCCAGAACACAATTCAAGGTTGTTATGGTGGCATACTCTAGACCAGGGGTGGTAGTCCTCCACTCAAGCAAATGCCCTACCACCTGGCTGTGGGTTGTGTTGTCGCCTCTTACGACAGGCCGCCCGGCCGCAGAAAATTGTATTCTTTCTCCGTTCCTGCACAGAATAATGCTAATAAAGAAGATCGAAAAGTTCTAATAACCGAATAGTACTTTTCAGTACGTTACTTAAAATTTACTATCGATCAGTGAAAAAATTCGCATTAGGACTCGTTTTTTTTTCAATCTGGTCACTTTAAATCATTCCCAGAAAAATTCCCGCGGTATTCCCAGGATAAAAAGTAGCGCAGATTTTAAGTCTTAGAAATTGCTGTCGATCAGCGAAAACCGCATCGAAATCGGCCCCGTAGTTTTAACATGAATCCTGAACAAACAGACAGACACATAAAATCTAAAGACTACACTTTTACAATTTTATAATATTATGGATATCGATTCTTTGCTTCAATAATTACCATGAAAATTGTAATTTTAGAAAAGTTTTTTAACCTTCCAAAAATAATTGTACCTATCTATATAAACGAAAAAAAAATCTACCAATCTACAATTTATTGTAAGAGATACCACGTTATTCGTTGCGAAACAATGGTTTTTTGAACGTCAAAAGAAATTCTCTCCTAAAAAAATTCAATTTTCAAGATAACACATTATTGTAGCAAAGAGGCGATATATTACCCTATAAATAATAATCGTCTACTTTTATCTATAATTTAATCAATCCATAGGGAAGTGGAGTTTGTACAATGATTCTTTCATCTATGCTAATAATATAAAGAAGTAAAGTTTGTGAGTTTGGATGTTCGGGGTAATCTCCGGTATTACAGATCTGATTTTGAAAATTCTTACACAAGTAAAAAGCTACATTATACCCGAGCGACATAGGCTATATTTGATTGTGATTAATAAATCAAAAAAGTAAAAATGTTTTACGCCCAGCGAAGTGTGCTGGGGAGCGCCTGTCAAATATGTTACAGCAATAACGTTCCACGCAAAAATTGCGCACATCCTTGTATGAGGCACTGCGAGTGCTTCCTGCGCTTATGAATTAATTAAAGGTTACAAAGCTAATTAAATTAAACCTTGATATGCTGCGTGTAGTAGTTGTGGTAGCGTAATGGCTAACGCACGCGTTTCAAACTCAAAGGGCGCGGGTTCGATCCTGGCCGGAACGCATGCATCGCTTAGTCAGTTTTCTGATCTAATGCAAACATCGTAATGCAACTTGCATGCACATCGAGGTCAACGACGTGTCAAACCTGTCAAGCCGCCTTGGACAAGCGTGGCGGGTATACTTTCCGTTCCCTCCTATATTGGAAGGCCCGAGCCCAGCTGTAGGACATTTTTGGGCTGGCATGTGTATTTTTTAATAACGTCCATCGAAATGGCGATGGGTCAGTTAGTTCTTAAATATAAGACTAGTAGTTGAAATGAATAAGAGATAAATTTCTACTATTATGAGGTTATAGGATTCTAAGGTCTGGCAGTTATTTTTTGCTGAGTTTGGGTCTCAATCCCTGTCAACACTACTATTAAGTTTTCTCTACAAATGTATTTTCCGTGATCACGGCTACAGAAAAGTGGCCAAAACGTCGGAATAAAAATCAAATGAAATACCACGCTGAAAACCGTTAAAACGTAGTTTTATTATAAGTTGATTTAATATATATAGTTAATGTCAGATTGACTATATACGTATATCTAAATAATTATTTTATTTACATCAAAATATGTATAAATTTTAAATTATAATCTATTAATATGAAGAAAATTTATATTGTACGCCTGTTTCCCATAAGTGTAGACAGGAACGATGGATTTTCACTTGCTACGATCTTGACATACATATTTTACTTCATGTACATTTGGTTAATCTATTCATACACACAAGTTAATTATAGGTGGTTTTTAGTATGGTATCCTACCTATAATCCCTTCAGACTATGAGCTGACTGAGCCTAGATCATTCAAGTTAATGGGTAAGGGTATATTACAGATCGATTAAACATAGCACTTAAAACCGTTGAAATGTTGTTTTAATTATGCATGGAAATTGTGTAATAAATCAGACTGAACAAAAATTGAACGCGTACTTTCTGCTTAACAACATCGTAAAAGACACACGAGCGCGTAAATAAATAGCACGCTTGTTAAACTTAAGCAGTAAACGCTCTAACAACCACGTGATTAATGTTTTAATTTTGTTTCTATCTACCCTCCATTTACATATCTAACTGATATCAGGCCCCCTTACGCTGCAAATCGTCATCAGTATCAGTCAAAGGTTTGACAGACTTCGTCAATAGCTGTTAAGAAAAAACCTAATATGTACTCAAAACACATATGTAGTAATGATGTATTTATTCTTTTTAAACTCGTGATTTATACATAGTGAAATATTCTTTATTACATACATAATATTTGTTACTGGTTTTAATGTAGATATTCATAAATACATGTAACATTACCGATGTATGAAATCCTTTTACCTGTTTTTGGATAAGAGTTTGGTGACTTAAAAGACTATTTTATCTGAAATGAGGCTAGCTAAATTCAACTGTATTAAATTTCTGTTCTTTTTTAATATAGTCACAATATACAGCTGAGATTTATCACAATAACACCAGGTAACATCATGCAATTATAATAATAGTTTACACTAAGTAAAATTTATAGTGTTTTATTAAAAACTATACTTTTGTAAGTTAATAATCAAAAGAAAATTATTCCAGATATGACGTTACTCTTTAAATCTGTCATTAGTTTATCACATACGATATATACAGTCAAACTGACATCAATCCAAGAAAGTTCCCATATTGAACTGAAGCCAGATGAATTTGAATAGGTCCTCAAACAAGACACTGTCGTAAATTACATGAACGCACGTAATTAGGTTTAACAGAGTACAAGGATTTTCAATTTCATATATAGAAACGTTGTTTAGTGAAATTTCAACAGAAATAATAATTATTCAAACAGAGAACCCGCGGTTTGATGTTTGCTTAGGCTGTGATTGTACTAATGAATACCTCATGAATTTGTTAAAGGAATTTAAATCTTAATTCAATAACATTTAGTTTAATATTTGTATTCATGTGAGACTGATTGGAAAAGTAAATTTAGTGGTTTATTATGCCGAGATGCGTCTGTAGGTTTAATACGAGCATGACTGTTTGTAGGGTCGATATAAATGGGAACGTTGTGGGTATTAAGTTCTTAAGGTGTAGATGTGTACTTTGTTTTTTTTAACTACGTATCAATGTTCCGTTTTACATAATACATACATATTTATCATCAAGCTTGTTTCCCATAGAGGTATGCAGAGACGATATTATTTCACTTGCCACGATCTTGATACTCATATACTTACTTACATTAATCTCTTCACACCTGCGTTTTACGTAATCTTTCTCCATAATATACTGTTACAACTCAGGTCCCGACAAAAACAAAATCCACCTGCAGCTCTGAAACCAAGCACATTTATTACCCGACGGCATTTGAACTAGTAATATTGAAATTCTTTTATGATCGTCTTCTTTTGTTTACTTATTGGCATACGACCTATTGTTGTATTGTAATTATTGGCCATGTGTTACGGATTGTAACGTTCACGCTGCCCGCGGACATATTGCATTTGTGCAGTATAAAACAATGACCTGATGTATGGGTTTGGCAGTCGAGCGAGAACCACGAGCGAAGCGAGACGTGTGTACTAAAATCGGGAATATAATAAGTGACGGACTTTGCGCGTTTTATTGAATTACGACCTTCTGCATTACGTTTGGACTTGTTGTGTTCGGTTATATTTGTACCTGTGTTATACGTGTTTGTGTAGTTCTAAATAAAATTAATCGTTAAAATAAACTCTAGTCATTTTAACGGCATTTTAATTCGAGTCCCGCAACTCTTAACAATATATTCAGTGTTATATATTCTAAAACATAAAAAATAGTTTAAATCAGGCTTAAACCTACTGTTTTTCAAAGACAGTTTAATGAACTCGAAAGTTTAATAATCTATAAACTGTGTTTGTGTAACAGATGATTTATGATAGTTTGTTATTGAAAAATTACAGTACGACTCGTATTGTAGACAAATTGTAAGACAGAGAAAATAGGGGAGCGGACTGTCAAGTAAATTGAGACATTATTTATAATCTTACAGAACGTTGCGTTTTTATAGATTTTGTTCGAGCATACCTACTTATGACGTCGTAAATAAGTACAAGTAAAAGGAGTCAAATGGTGTACCTATATTATATAATTTTATTATTTGAAAATTAATTAAAATAAATAATTATTTTCAAATAAAACCTTAAAAATAAATAAACTTAACTATAATATAAATAAAGCTATACCTACAAAATAATATAAATCTATAAATAAAAAGTTGACTCCAAATCGCTGTCGGCGGGGAGCGTGCCCAAAATGCTGGCCGCATTTCCGCGTTGGATGGCAACGCTAATTCGTTGCCCTAGGTGCAAGCCAGCCTTTTGGTCACGCGAGACCTCAATTAGACGCGTTGAGAGGTCTCGATAGAGGTGATGAGCTCCAGGCCCCCACGGCCCCAGGGTCTCGGAAGTATCGACACAAGTTGCGTCCCATACTAGGGGGAGTCCCATCTTCCATGGCACCAACGACATCCCGTCTGGTCTCTTACCATCGTCGCGGCACAGCCCATTTGGTTCGAGAACAGCTAGTGCCCCGGCGGTAACAAGAGACCGACGGATAATGTCATTGAGTGTAGCATGCCGTGACATGCTGCCAGAGCTCCTTGCGCATTATGTTCACGTGTGCTCTATTCTATGTAAAATTAATGAATTTATTGTATCTATCGTCTCAGTCGTAAATTTTCCTGATTTTGATATTCTGTAGATCCAATGACTTGCCCGTGGCACGCTACACTATAAGTATTTATAAGCGAAAACTCGAAAAAAAAAAATGTTTAAAATGTTGATAGCTTTTCAATATTCATTTCGGCTAACGCCATCCCTGCTAGTAGCGTGCCAATTTTTTTTACTACTTCGCAGCGACGATAACGAGACAATATTGTATAGTTAGCAGAATACAAATTTTTGACATTATCGCAATGGAATGAATTTTGATGCTTATTAAAATCGTAAACAATTCGATTTTTTTATTATTATTTGCGTATACAAACCGGCGGGAAGTCCCTTGTTATTCTATATTGAACGTTAAAGTTCACACCTAAATCTTGATAAGTCTACAACGTATGTTTTCCACATGAATAATGGATCTTTCAGAGAACTTGTTCATACATTCGTACACTCGCGGGATTAATTTTTAATAACTTGTCCGCTCACGTTATAGAAATGTCGTTTCATTGTTTTTAAGGTTCCACATATAGGTATATCTTATACTAATATATATAACTGAAGAGTTTGTTTGTTTGAACGCGCTAATATCAGGAACTACTGGTTTGATTTGAAAAATTCTTTCAGTGTTGAATAGCTCATTTATCGAGGAAGGCTATAGGCTATATATCATGACTCTAAGACCAATAGAAGCGGAGCACCAATGAAGAATGTTTCAAAATCGGGGGGGTTTCCACTATTCCACGCGGACGAAGTTGCGGGCAGAAGCTAGTAACACATATTTTTAAGGTTCCAAATATACATCCGTGCAGGAACGGAGAAAGATATAATTTCCTGCGGCCGGGCGGCCTGTCGTAAGAGGCGACTAAACAACCCACAGCCAGGAGGTAGGACATTTGCCCGCCTGGATGGCTACCACCCCTGGTCTAGAGTATGCCGACATGACAACCTTGAGTTGTGTTCCGGCATTAGTGACCAGGTTCCAGTCTCCCTTAAGAGAGCAGCAGTGCATTTGTAGCACCTTTGGTGTTGTAAATGTCCATAGGCGATGGTAACCGCTTTCCATCAAGTGGGCCGTCTGCCTGTCTGCTGAACTCATGCAATAAAAAAATAAAAAAAAAACATATCGGCAAGTTGATGGTAGGTATGCATATTCTGACCAGCAGGCTCTATTGTTTCGTGAATATGTAGGGGCGTATGGTAAATCGGTTAAGGAGAATAAAACCACGGTGTTCACGTAATGTCTAATTTTCAACCAAACGACGAAACACAATATTGCAAGTGCGTATAGTGATTTAATTATCCAATCTACAACACTTCATCGAACACGTCATATATGATAATTATTAACGGATTTTCTTCTCAATTTTTTTTATAACAAAAGCAATAAATACATAAATATTTTCTATAACATTTTGAAGTCATATGTTTTCTTCTCGATTTTTTTTTATTTAAAGTTGTATACCACACATTCACATTGTTCTAGAAACATAACATTTATTTTTATAAATAAAAATTTTTGGACACTGAAAAATTAAAGGAACTAATTTAATGTAACTTTTAATCTATCTTTATAATGTATAGTTGTATTTACATACATACATACACAACTTCACGCCTGTTCCCTTGCGGGGTAGGCACGAACAACAGACCGCCATTTAGGCTTATTCTTACACACCACACTTGCTTCTTTGACATTCATAACTCTTGTCATGCACGCTCGTCTGTTCTTAAGGCTATATATATATATATAGAAAACACTTCATTGTTCATCACATACACATAGAATAAACAATTTACAGTAATCGCATTAAACAGTAAAACTAGGAGGCCTTATCGCTTTGAAGCGATCTCTAATATATATCTGTCTAATGCCAAAATAAAAAATTATATACGCCTTAAGCCGATATTAGACGGATCAAGTCTGTCTTTCAATTTCGATCAATCAATCAAAGTGATCCATATAAACATACACAAACATACAAATACGCTAATATTCAATGCCATTGAATGATTCTCGTTTATATCACCGTGTCCTTTTAGTTCTGTGCATTTCAACCAAATTGATGCAATTAGGATTCGATAAAAAAATGCTTTAGGAAAAGTAATCTCCACGAAGAAATTAAAAGTACCAGAGTCCATTTTTCTAAAACAAAATGTAATATAGTAAATACTTACTCTCGACGCCTCTGGCTGTCATATAGTCGCCTTGCAATCATAAATCACTCCTGTTGTAAGTGGGTTGTGTATCATTTCTTAGCTTTGTGGATTTCTCACAAAAATAATTTCTATTTTGACAATCGTCTTGGTTTAGTGATATAAATATTATTCTATAGTGGATACATTTCCCACGCGTTCGGGTTCCCAATTCAATTATTCGCTTATACATTTTTTCGTATACGTATTTTTGGTTTAATAAACTATAAGTTTTTAGTTTAATTTTAAAATAGCTTTTTACAATTTTATTAATCTCGGAATTGTTGCTCTGGTCTGGTGTATAATGATATTGAGCCTTATCTTGTCCTTTATATAATGTTACAATTATATAAATGGATTAGTGTTAAAATAATGTATCTGACTGTAATGTTTAATGAGTATTTACTTTTTTCTTATTATACGGAGTGCTACTATATATTTTCAATATGGACATATACCTACCTACATGTATTACATATTGCAATATCTTTACACAGATAAACAATAACTATATACATAGTTAATTTTGACATTAGGTTTGTAAATTTATTCTTTCATCGTTTTACAAACGATCTGATTGGATATATCTTCATATATTTTATTTAACGGGCATCGACATATGATTATTTTTACAAATGATGAGTGATACCAGGAGGAAGGCTTTATTAAAACGTTATTACTACTTTACTTTGAAATATAAACTGTGGATGCTTATTTACTACCGATTGTTAGCATATTAAGTTATCAGCATAACTTTGACACCGCTCTTTATTAACCATTAAGCAAGTAAAACTTTTGCAGTATATAAACTGTCAGGTATCAATAGTCTGTTTTTTAGAAATAGATAATGCTATATCTCTACATTGGTGTTGTCTGGAGGAGATGAGATTTTAGCGATAAGACCGTCCTTTGTACATAATTATGTCTATAAATATCTATCACTTATCCTATAAAAACAAAATTGATATCCGCCCTACAGTTTTAAACGAGACCCCCGTTAATTTCAGATTAATTACACAATATTGTTTACTCTCATAGCTGTACTGTAGCTACACCGATAAAGGCATATTTATTGAACATTAATGTATTTCAAATGGCTAGCGCACGCGTCCCAAACTCAAAGGGCACGGGTTCAATCCTGGCCGGAACGCATGCACCACTTAGTCAGTTTTCTGATCTAATGTGCATATTGTTACAATTACCACGTGCTAACAACGGGGAAGGAAAACATCGTGATGCAACCTACACATCGAGATAACCGAGCTTGATCATATAGTCAATTCCAGTTGTTTTTTTAATAGCTTCAATGTACAATATTAAAACATTCTAAACATGCCGTGTGCATGTTTAGAATATTTTAATATTACAGAAATTTTTATAGGTACTCGACAAACTTTTAAGTATGTCGTATGCACCTTAATTCTGTTTTATTTATTTTCTTTATTCCATAAATAGCAGCCGTTAGCAATAAAAAACTAACATTTGCATAAGTTTAAATAATATTCTAAAAGTGCTGTTGGATAACATATTAATTTATAACACATGGTTGATATTATCCATGAAAAGAAATATTGTGTGTGTGTGTGTGTGTGTGTGTATTCATTTAAATGAATAAAAAAAATACATGCAATGAACCTCTTCAAGGTATAGGTCTGTTTCAATAACCTTTTTTTTTATTGCAGGAGTTTAGCAGACAGGCAGACGGCCCACTTGATGAAAAGCGGTTACCATCTCCTATGGACATTTGCAACACCAAAAGGTGCTACAAATGCGCTGCTCTTAAGGGAGACTGGAACTTGGTCACTAATGCCGAAAGACAACTCAAGGTTGTTATGGCGACATACTTTAGACCAGGGATGGTAGCCATCCAGTCGGGCAAATGCCCTACCACCTGGCTGTGGGTTGTTTTGTCGCCTCTTACGACAGGCCGCCCGGCCACAGGGAATTGTATTATTTCTCCGTTCCTGCACGGATAAAAATTATTTAAGCCTATAATGACATTTAAACTACCGGAACTGTTGATTTTTCTAGAGTCGGTATTATGAAAGCGAGTTTCTTTCATAATGTTATCACACTAATGCAGCCGTGCCCTTAGACTCAAGTATCAGACAACCATTGAACTTTTAAAATTGCGCCTCTTGAAGTCCTTTAAAATCGTTCTAAAGTCGATGTAACTAAGCAAAAAGCTCTACATAAACAGTAGTTTGTTTACTTGTAGCACTCGACCGATTGGAATGAAACAAGGCTTCTGTATTGTCCTTTTTAATTTTTTGTTAGATTCAAGTGGATTTAAAAGTAAACAGATGTTTTACTGATAATGTAGGTTTTTATAGTTAACATGCGGTGTCAATTAGAGATAAGCTCTGTTTAAGGCTTGTAGCAACGCCAACATCCTTGAGGTTTTTTCGGTATTGATTTTTGTGGCGATAGCGGGGTTCCATAGACGCGGTTGTTTTTAAGCATTATTGTGAATAAAATAAATAGTATTTAATTTATTTATTTATCTTTCTTTTATAAAAATTTTTAGATATTTTTTGATTTTGTTTTGATCAAAATTTAACGAGCGAAATTGTTTAAGCTCGATACTTGGAGTTGATTTAGTGATTTTTTTTTCTTAACTTAAAATAACTAGATAAATTACGAAAAAGTCGCGTTATATATCATATCGTGAAACTTTATGATAATTTTTTTGGTAAAATATTGATCATAAATACCAACGAAAAGTTGTTTTGTTTGCGCCCCATTTTTCGTTTTTTGCGGCAATAGGAGCCTTAAAACACACTAGCTTTGATGGCAGAATACTAGAAATTATACACAAGTATATACTTCCTAGTTTACTTATTGCGATCTTGGCATACCTTTCGCCCTGTTTACATTTGTAAACCTACATACATACACGTTGGTCTGAAGTAATTTTAACATGACCTAAGTCAGTACATCGCGAATAGTCGTAATTTGATTTCAACTCTGAAATTATCAAAAAAACATTCAAATTACAAAAAAGATCGAGAGCAACAGTGGAACGTTTATGGGCTCTTATTATAGCTATAGGAGCTGCATACGTCCAGTCACCGCAGCGGACAACGAACTACTGGCTAGCGCAACGCGGGAGCGCACATATTAATAGTCGCTCTATCTCGCTCGCACATCATCTGTCCCGCTCACACAATGTGCTATATATTGTACTAGCTGTACAACTTGTTAATATTTGTACTTAAGATTACCGTTTCCAAAATAAATCGGTTCACATCGGCACTCGACAGTGAATACTACTCTCTGCCACCTGAAGTATCATTTAACCTCAACCTCTCGCTGCTACATACCCAAGGGAATGGTACAGTGAATTATATTGCTAAAAAAACTGCAAATCATAACTCTACGATACTTCTATATGAATAACCCTATCTATCTTGAAAAAAATAAAGTCCATTTCGAAATAAAACACAGATTTATTTGTACCGAAATGTTCACTCAACAAAACGTTATGGGTCGGTGGCGCGTACATTTGATAATAATTCAGAATTTGTCCCGCGCGCGATGCAAATTCCATACATTTTCGGGTCGTATTTTAGAATAAATCATACTGTGTTATACGGCGTCATGCTAATTGTATTAGGATTGCTTTTGTTGCTGAATGTATGGTCTGATTTCAAGTTTTAATATAATTTACATTAAGTAAAACTAAACGTAAAGCTTTGGCAAAATTGAACTACATACACAGACCGATTCCAATTCGCCTATTTTATAATTATGTGTTAAAAAGATCCAGACTGTTTATTTAATATTATAAATATAGTAATATATAAATACTAAAAATAAATTTCATATAGAAGTTAAAATTAAACTAGAAAATTCAGAGCCCGAGACTTCGTCATAAAAATGTAACCTAATCTACTCCTTATAACATCCACTATCTGCCAGTGAAAGTCCCACCAAAATCGGTCCAGCCGTTTCAGAGATCAGATAGACAAAAAATTTAAAATGTCATTTGTTGATATACGTACATCCTGACAAACCACTTTCGCTTCATCTACTTTCAAGAACCTCTTTATACATGCAAGTTTATTTGATATGCTTTTTACCTGACCCCGTTTTAACACTTCTGCTATTTGATCATGGTGTGTACGTCGTGTAGACCAACTAACCAACTCTACCATTCACAATACTGTCATACACTTGTTTTGTTTCTATTTTTATCCATCCTCTCTACATGCCCAAACCACCGTAACATTCCTTTTTCAACTCTTGTTATTACATCTTTCAATCCACAACGTTCTATTATTACACTATGCATTTAGTAACAAGCTGTTATTTTGACATTACAAACAGACACTTCCATTTTAATTATCTATATAGATGTATAGATTTATTAATAAAAAAAATTAAAAGTGAGTTTTCGATATTTTCTGATTTCGGGTTCGAATAAAATAATGTACAACTATTTATTACCAAATACTCGTAATGAGTGTAACTTAAGTACAAAGTACACCAAAATGTTCCGAATCGCATGTTTTATATGTGCTTTGAAGATTCCAAGAGTCATTAATATTTTTTATCCAATAGGTTTTTAGAAAACAGATTTTCTTGGCTTTTCTATACACTTAATATTTTCTTAAGTTTTCGCGACTTGTATACATAATAAAACTACGTTTTAACGGTTTTAAGCGCGGTAATTTTATTTGATTTTGGTTTTTCCGACGTTTCGGCCACTTTTCAGTGGCCGTGATCCGAAACGTCGGAAAAACCAAAATCAAATAAAATTACCGCGCTTAAAACCGTTAAAACGTAGTTTTATTTTCTATACACTTTTTATAAATATCCTAATTATCTCAAAACTTGTCATTCTATGTATTAATTCCGGTTTGCACAATTACGTGCAATTATGGAAACTAGTGGTAGCCCATGGTCGAAATTCGACCATAATAATTAATGTCAAAGACTATACTTCTATCATCACAGATTTCGCCAAGGCTACACTGTTAATTTGACTTGAACAATAAACAAAAGAGTATATAGTGTGTGTGTGTGTGTGTCAAATACATGGTAGTGTTTGTCATGTTTTTTAATTGATTTAATGTATTTTTTATTTATAACAAAAAAAAAATGCATTCGTCGCTTCTTTTCTATATAAACTACTAGTTGTACCCGCGACGCCGTCCGCGTGAAATTTGTTTTCAAAGCCCTCCCGATTTTGAAACATTTTTCATTGCTGCTCCGCTCCTATTGGTCTTAGCGTGATGATATATAGCCTAGAGCCTTCCTCAATAAATGGGCTCTCCAACACTGAAAGAATTTTTCAAATCAGACCAGTAGTTCCTGAGATTAGCGCGTTTAAACAAACAAACAAACTGTTCAGCTTTATATATTAGTATCTATAAGTGTGCGAAATTTCATATTCCTCTGTCCGCGCAATTTTCGGAAAAAGGGGTACAAAATTGTTGCTTCACGTATTAATATATAGATTTAATACTGAATGTAATGATGTTAAAATTAGTTCCATAATCTGCCTATAGTCTCTTGAGGCTAATTAAAATACTGTGCCTAGGTCACCGTCTTCTATGGGTCGCTTGGATAGAAGGCTGGCAACATTATCTCGTTGGAACGCCATACTGTTCTGTTGTCGAAGGTAGACTGGGCCAACTTTTTAATCATTTGACTTAGTATAAAACATGCAAGTATTTCGCATGAAATTTGGTAACAGAGCAAAAAATATTCAAAAAATTAGCAATTCCAAACCACAATTTTAGCTTATTGAGATTATGATATATTGATAATGAATTACAATCATTGGTCCCAAAGTTGTCTGTTGTCTGTAAGACAATCGTAAATTATTACATGATAATATACAACATATAGTGTTTGTCTACTGATTTAACTAAAAGAAAAATTTGAAAACCCATGAGTTCCGTTGGAGTTTTTCGTCTACCAGGCAAGAACTTTTAAAATACATACATACATAACTTCACGCCAGTACCCTTGCGGGGTAGGCACGAACGACAGAGCGCCATTCAGGCTTATTCTTACACACATCACTTGCTTCTTTGACATTCATAGCTCTTGTTATGCACGCTCGTCTGTTCTTAAGGCTCCTGACATCACCTTCTGCTAGTACACGATCAATTTGATCATGGAAGGTATGTCGTGGCCTTCCACGACTTCTGCATCCATCCACTTTTGCATTGTATATCTGTTTAGTAATTCTTTCAACATGCATTCTTTCCACATGCCCGGACCACCGGAGCATTCCTTTCCTTACCTTCACCCCGACACTTTTAAACTTTTAAAATAAACTTGATAATATGTAATACAACGTATGTGTTTGTCTATTGTTATAACTAAAAAAAAAAATTAAAAATGCAAGAATTCAGTAGGCATGTTTGTCTACCAGCCAAGAACTTTGAAGCAAACTGGATAATATACAACGTATGTATTTATTAGAATAAGCCTAAATGGCACTCTGTTGTTCGTGCCTACCCCGCAAGGGAACTGGCGTGAAGTTATGTATGTATGTATGTATAACTAAAATAAAAATTTCTGAATGCAAAAGCGTTCAATAGGTTTTTTTGTCTACCCGCCAAAAACTTTTGCGGGAAAGTTTTCTCTTTAGGCCTTAACCGCTATTCTCGATGAGTAATTAAATTACCAGATTTAGAAGTTCACTTCAACGTCACAGAGGCGTATCCACGACCGAGAACTCGTCTTAAACATGTTTATAATTTAGATTCGCATTAATTTACAAGACCCCTACTACTAACGAACTTCGGCAACGAGCTACCCTCTTGTTTTATTCAAACATCAACTTTATTATCAACAATTAAAACTCAAATTTGATTAATCATAAACTCATGAATGGGGCTATACATAAAGGCTTTTATCAAAGTTAAATGGATAACAAGATAGAATAATTAAAATAAATAGAAATTTCAGTTGCTTTAGTTTTTATTTACATTGAGAACTTGTCAAATTAAATTAGTTAAGATAATAATTTGCACACTTTGGAAATGCTAGAATGTATTGAGCATCTTATTTTTATTGTATCTACATTGCCACCTGTTACACGCTACATCCTGACAAATAAAGATTTCAATTTGATATTTATAGCAGCTTATAGTCCTAAGACGATTATCTTTGTTTGTATGTATATAAGTCGTATGAAGGTGGGTAGGCAAGTAAACATTTTTACGGAATCGATTGTCGTAAGTACTGAAAAATAACCATTCATCGCTTAACATCTTTTGATATACTAATACGTTTCATATCGGCCCAGTAGTTTTTACGTAAATCGCCAACAAACAGACAAGAAATAAAAAAATGCATGTTGTTCTCCGTCGTTTATACAGTGTATTCCAGTTTTTTATAAATAGCTTCAATGTACAGACACGGCATTTTTAGAATTGTATAATATTATATATTTATATTCCATTAACTTGCTGTTAAAATCCAACTAAAATTTTTATTAATTTCAAAAAGAGGAGTGTCATCCATGTGTGTGTGACGAGGCGACTAACGTGTTAAGAGACCATTATTACACTCTGAGTGTGACCATTTGTCCCTTAATAAAAGGTTCTTTGATTGACTTTTGCATTAAAATTCGCCGTCGACTCGGCGCGATCCCCCTGCGACCGGGGGAACAGGGTGATCCCGCACATTCGCGCATCATTCTGTCAGCACTGTGAAATTCCAATGAGACATTTGCATTTCTATAAGCGCGGATATAGGTCTATAAGTGTACTCGTGGGTTCATGAATATGTGAAAGCACCCTGCGTGACGCAAACTTGCAGGGATCTATGAGACACCTGCTTTTTTGTAGGGCTTTTTTATATATACACATAGCCGTATCAAATGAGGTGCTACAGGCCGCCACATTATTTTATTTAGGTGTTTTTACTATTAGAATACACAGCAGACAAGCTGACAGTCCACCTGATGGAAGATGGTTTCGTCTTCTATGTAGTCTCGGTATGAAAAGGTTCGTGACCTTAAAATCGATTTTGGCTTGCACAAGTACAAGAAACAGTACTGCCAACATTATAATAAATATTACGTTTATGAAATAAAGAAACTTGAAAAGAAAATTGCAATGTTGACAATGTCAGACAGTGAGATTAACAATAAGCAACAAAAAGGTTAGAATCACCACGCTTATCATAAATATTAAAACCAATAATAAAGTTTTACATCTCTAAACAATCTTCTTAGATGAGATGGAAACTCAAACAACTTTGATCTTAGTAATTTTAAACTCCATTGTCAAACGGTTAAACATGATTTTCTGTGGAAGTCTGTTCTGTGACTTAGTTTGAAAAGGTAACATGTGGTCGCGGAACGTTAAATGAAAAACTGAAAACTGGTGAACCTTTTCATACCACTACTACGTTTGCAACACCAGAGGCGTTGCCGGCTTGGAGGACTTTTAATAATCCGCCCACCTATTTATTGTTCTTAAACAATAAGTGATTAAGGACCATCTGACAAACAGACTAGGTTTCTAAAGAAGGAGGTTTAAATAATAAATTGACCCCTAAGTTTAAATTTTAATTTGTGACTTCATATAGACTACGCCTTCCAGTCAAATTTCATACACGTAAATCCATTCGTTTCTTAAAAAAATTGCAGTGACTTACATAAATGCAATACAGACGAACGGATATAACTAAAAGGTTCCGTTCCTGCCAAAATGACTATGGGAACCCGCCAAAATTGTTTATATTGAACAACAATTACGTTCTATGGATAAATGTGATAAGTAGATTTACAAGGTAATAACATAAAGCATTTCTCCGCTCCACCGCTCCCCACACATTCAATGTTAGTCAAACTTAATGATAATTACAGCATTAATATCCTCATACAATCATGCCTGCAAATGAAACGTATTATAGTGTTGCCATTCTTTAAAATTCCGGGAAATAATTCTCACACTTAAAAGAACTTGAGATAAAAAATGTAAATATGCCACTGAATATTAATAAGCAAATCCGTATTATTACGAACTAGGTGAGGTTTTATAGTGTTTGAAGTAAGTTTTTAAGTATCCTACATTTCTACAAGGCACGTACAACGTTTGCAGTTTAGTTATTAGGTGTATTAAAAATACTATGCGATGCGCTTGCATTACGTCTAGATACTGTATTGTGTTTTAACAATAAACAATTGAAGGATGATAACTATTTCGTCTCGTTATATTTTATTTTCCACCCTTTACGATTGAAAATATTGTTTGAAAAATTCTGAAAGATAGTACAATTTTGTATATGATTGATACTTTCTGCGCCGACAACTACTTATTAAGTTAAAATAAAGTTCATACTATTATAAATCTTTAGGTGACCTCTAATATAAAATCAAAACTTTAATTGCTATGATAAAATATATAAACATATAATAATAAATTCAATAAAAATAATCTACACTTTTTACTTACAAAGTATAAAAAATTTACCAAAGGCATGACACAAAAAATTTGCTACAATAATCCTACTAACAGTAGACTAGTATACAACTTTCGATAGAACCTATATATTTTTATAATCATCTTTTCGTAATGAAATCGGGCTACGAGTTCTGGCAATCCTAGCGTATTCGGGTAAATAGTGGAGCACGGTAACCCTAATTGCATATACATAACAAGATTTACCGACAGCAACCGGCTCATAATCTACCACGTGTCATTCAGCGAGCGTGCTCCGCGATAATTGGATAAAATCTGTTTTTGATTCACGGCCCGCCACTCGGGACCAAGTGTGGCGTCATCGATACTTGAGAATAACTTATAAGATTATTCTTCTTACAAGACTACCACTCCACTAACTACTTCGAGTTTATTTATTCTAATTACACTTGGACCGTGGGGTCCTGATCCATGAGCCTCTACCGAAATTTATCGAAACGACTCATTGACTCTTCAGGTGATCAGAGGGCTGGTGCTTACCTCGGCCAACGGATCAGTATGGCGATCCAGCGAGGAAACGTAGCCAGCCTTCTAGGCACCTTACCAATAGAAGACGGTGATCTAGGCTCAGTATTCTACTTATAGTCTTGAGGGACTATGAGTAGGATACAATACAAATAAGTTAAGTTTAAGATTATATGTAATTTTTAAAAAAACATTACTCTGTATAAATAATGAAGTAGAATAATTCTAATTTAATCTGTATATTAATAATAACCTTCTTTCGTCTTAGCGTGTCTTTGTCTTACTGAGTATACACTGTATGCTACAACTCCAGTAATTTTTCGAAAAGTAATTCTGTAACATACTTCTGTATAAAACATAAAAAAACAGAATTTGAGATGTAAATTGAATAAGAAATATGAAGAAAAACAATTTTTAGCTAGACGTGTTGCTGGGGAGTTTCTTGCCGCTTCTTCTCCTTAACAGCAATAACACGTTGCGAAGCGGTGTACATAGAATAGGAAGCAAAATTAAATTTTAACTTAGTTATGTACCTTTAAAAAGTGTTCTCCAGTGGAACTTATTTTGAATAAAAACTTGAATTTGAATTGATTTCGAAGACCTCTAGCGGCTGTACTAGAGCTCGATTCTGGAAGTCTATAGAATTGGCTCGGACTGTTTTTCTGTTAATCATTGTTTTTAGCATACTATAAATCAATTGATCTGTCTGTATGATCTAATAAATCTATTTAATTATAACGTTGAAGATTTTATTCCCAATTAAAATATAATACTAATTTAATAGAAAAATACAATTAAATACTAAAACTAAACTATAGTATGAAAATAAACCTAAAATTAAAAACTAGAACTAAATATAAAATTATAGATAAAATATTGTTCCCAAACCACTGTTGTTACCGGGAACGTTCCCAAAAGGCTGGCGGCGTTACCACGTTGAATAGCAAAATTTAATTATTATTTTTCTCTTTTTCTAATTTTTGACACACCTGGTTGACTGGAGTGCCAAGAGGCTAGGCTGATATATAAGTTATATCGGATATCCTAAAAAGGAAGGCAACGCCTCCGTTCTCTTGGTGTTGCAAATCTCCATTGGTAACCACTTAACATCAGGGGTATTTTATCCAGAATGCTTACCAAAAAAACATAAAGGAGCGGGACTCAAGGTCCCACATATACCCCTCTTGATTTAAGCCGAACTGGAGTCACCGAGGGTGTGGGGTGTTGCCGTATCAACCAGCCCCCGGTTCAAGGGGAGGCACCACTCGCAGAAATGGGTGAGCCCACGTCTGCCAGGGTTGCGGCGTAGTCCAGAACTGGTTCCCGTGGCCCTTGCATATGACGACAGCAGGAGCACCGGGGTGTTGTAGCGAGTTATCCAGCGGGTTACCTCCGTGCAGGAACGGAAAAGACTACTAATTACTGCGGTCGTAAGAGGCGACAAAACAACCCACAGCCCGGCGATAGGGCATTTGCATATCTAGATGGCCACCACCCCTGGTCTAGTGTATGCCGCCATAATAAATTTGAGTTGTGTTCCGGCATCAGTGGCCAGGTCCGCGTTTCTCTTTCAAGAACGGGGGAGCATCTCTCGTATTGCTGATATCCAATGTCTGCTTTGCTTCATCATTAAAAAAATTATCTCAATGTCATGTTCCTGTGCAGTGGGATGTCCGCAAAGGGATCAAAAAAGGTCCTACATATACATGTAAATTTAAACGAATGGAATTTGTGCACTCGACCATCAACTTACTATCTGAAAAACCCGATCGCGAACCCATAAACCATTTACTCGACTTTCGCCGTTCCAACACTTTTATCGTGAGGGATAATCTGGGAAAATTCCGGGATATCACCATATCCCGTGAACATCAGGCTGACGATTGAAAACCCGGCTACGGCGGCCTATTGTGAGCGAACAAAGCTATTGTTAAACCTTTAAATGTTGTATGAAGTAAGGTTTTGTTTTCCATTTTGTAAAGTTGATTAAATTCGTCTGAGTAAACTTGACACGATCAAATACTAAGTACTGTGTATATTTTTATTATGTAATTCTAAAGTTTCTCGTATTTAATACAGATATACTTTAATGTACTGTTACGAGCTACAGGACTCGAATAAAAATAAATGCCGTTGGAATTCCTTTAGAGTTTATTAGAACTGTACGAACACTTATAAAACAGGTACAAATAAAACTGGATGCAACCAGTTCACACTGCACGATTCGATGCAATTCAACAGGCACGCGCAAAGTCCGTCACGATATCGCTAATCGAGAGTACTACACACGTCTTACTCGTATCGTAGTCGTCGCTTGACTGCCCCACCCCTTCGTTCGGGCATTGTTTTATACTAACTATACAGTACAAAAAAATCGACCGCGCGCACTGAGTTTACGAGAAATAGTAATTTGCACACCTGGTTATCTATTCCTGCGAACGGCCAACAAAGTCGAAAACTATTGTCTAATTGAAAATTTTAAATATGAAGTAAACAAAAGAACTCCGAATGTGGGAGGGGCAATAAACAAGGTGTGCAGCGTTTCTTTGTCATTAAAGCTATTAAAAAAAAACAACTTTTTTTAAATTTCTTGTCTGTTTGTTTGGGATGCATGTAAAAACTACTTGGCCGATTTCGATGCGGTTCTCGCTGGTAGACAGCAAATTCCCTGTTATAAAAGCTGTGACATTGCATATCGCGGGAATCCTAGTAAATAAATATGTACATATTTTAGTAAACTGATTATTGATTTTTAATGTTTTCTTTGTTTCAGGTAAGTACCGTGTCCTGTTAAGATTTCCCCGATATGGCGTAAGTGTTTTGGTCTCTGGTTTACTAAGGCCCCTCATACATTACGATACTCGCAAGAGACGATACTTCAGTCACGTGCCAATAGAATACATCGCTACATGGTTTTTCGTACATTATACTACTAAAACAAAGAAAATTTCATCATTTGAATTTGCAGCACACACCGCTAGAAGTTATTGTAGAGCTTTTGTTGCTGCAGGAGAACTACAACAAGATGATAGCATTTTTTTCATTATAATTTCTGACGCCATTTTGCGGAGATTCTGCAGAGGGTACGCGCGGCCTTCCGACACGGCGGGTATCGCGGGACTAGTAACAGACGCGTAGGAGGTAGGATACCGGTAGTTAAGGGTGCGAATCATCATACAAATATTTAAAAGATACTCCTCGGCGACTCATCTACGAGACTCGCATAGGATACTAGTCGTCTGTAAGTATCGTAATGTAAGAAGGGCCTGAGTTTGGTCCTCAGGAGCCATAAACAGCGTGAATACGCTTAGTCGAAACGTGCGTTTCCGCGCCATTCGTTACGGCCTCTCTTAGTCAACAACAGCGTGTAAGACGCTTTTTAACCGACTTCGAAAAGAAGGAGGTTGTTAATTCGAATATTTCTCGATTTCTCTTTCACTTGATTTCTCTGGATCCTAGAGAAATCAAGTGCAACCCTTGTTGAAGAGTGCCGAACGCCTACAATATTCGAAAGACAAAACTTATATACACATTCCAGTAGTACAATTTCTACAGGCCCTTAAAATATAATTTCTAAAGCTATTTAAGTAACTTAACAATCTTTTAATACATTTTATTATTAATAATCGAATACAATAAAAGAAAACTCCCTCAAGACTATAAGTAGAATACTGAGCCTAGATCACCATGTTCTATGGATAAGGTGCCCAGAAGGCTGGCTACGTTTGGCTACCAGCCTTCTGGTCACCTGAAGAGTCAATGAGTCGTTTTGATAAATTTTGGTAGAGGCTCATGGCCTCAGGACCCCACGGTCCAAGCGTCTATAATAATATTTTTTTAACGGAAATAACTAGAATATTATAGGCACATACAATGCGTTTCATTTTTTTTCAAATGTTGAATTTTCTTAATTTTTTCTTAGTTCGCACCTACTGTATAGAAAGAACCCAGTAGATCGGGTTATACGTTTATATGTGAGTCAGTCAGTCAATCAATGAGGACAAGCAATTATATATGTATAGATTATTATATTTAGTATTTTTCTTCCACCCATACAATTATTTTAAAGTAATTAAAGAAATTATTACATGCAAAATACCTTTTGTTGATTGTATGCTTAAACCATGCCGGCTATGTCCCTAGTCTGTTTAAAAGGTCAAGCCCCTTTCTACTCGCCGTTAAAAAGGTCAAAATAATTTAATACAAATTTTAAAATCAAACAGGTTTAATTTTCTAATGTTTACCTTTCATCTACACGTTATTAATTTAAAATTGCGTTACTAAATTGATTAGTTTATTATTTTAATTTCAGAAATGTTTGCTCTATTCTATTACTTAAAATAATTAATTAGTACTTGGAAGTTGAATAAATATAAGTTGTGTAACTTCGAAGTTAGGTGTTAGTTGTAGCGGTTAGCGTTTTATGTATTTTTTATTTTTGTAGCGGTACGAAAACTTAACGAAGAACGTATGAAAGGAAATGAACTAATCAGAGTAGACATCTAGATCGCGCCATTATTATTTATGAAAGTAATGATACAACTTCTACTACATCATAAACATACGCTGGTGTCAAAACTATATAGTCTATGTAATGGTTTATTCAGTCCGACGTACACATGTAATAAAATATTTAAGTTACTGCAAAAAAAAATAATCTTAAAACAACCATTGTTGGCAACACCAACAAATTTGACTTTGTCACAATAAAATTCCTGATGTAATGGTACAAATTTAGTATATTAATTAAATATCTCTCGTGGTGCAATTTATTCCTTTTCCTTACTAGTTTTGAGTTAATCGGTCATTACATTCACGTTTCAATATTTAGTAGTATGGTTAAAATAATAGTAGCTAATACGAATGGTGTGCTTTTTAATCAATTTGAAAAGGCTAATAATAATAAGTTCAAACATAAATCGAATCGACAGGTCGGTCTGCTCTACGAAGATAGTATCAAATTGGTGATCGAGCCCAATTAGGTTGTCCCCACATTCACAACGACAGTATTTCGTGACATAAAAACAAGCAAGCGTTTGATAAACTAACAATTTATTACATTTAATATGTATATTATTACAATTACCACATGCTGACGGCAACTAAAAATATCGTGATAAAACCTGCACATCGAAATAACCGATTTATGAAAACCTGGTAATCCGCCTTAGATAGGTGGGAAGGGTATACCGTCCTTTTCTTTAAAAATAGGGTAACGTTATCTCAGCCTTTTGTTAATATACATAATATCTAATATGTCGTGTCGTGGTGTTTGTTACCAAACTCCTCCGAAACGGCTGAACCGATTTGTATGAAATTTTTGTGTGCATATCGGGTACGTTTGAGAATCGGCCAACATCTATTTTTCATACCCCTAAATGATAAGGGTGCCCTACCCCTAAATGTTGTTTTTTTGACATTTTTTTATGATTCGATATTAAAAATACATACAACCCTAAATTTTCACCTTTCTACCACCAACCCCTATTTTTCAATAGCGATATTAGTACTTTAATAATTTTCTACTCTAGACAGTCGATAATTGATCAGTTACCATTCGATCAGTTATTCCCGCCAGGCGTCTACCGGTGTCATTTCTCACCCCGTAAACAGCACGGAGCAGGGATGAGAACGAAACCGGTGCTGCAATTGGGTTCTAGATTTTTATTTTTTAAGGGCAGAACAGCGTGTGCCGGGTACAGCTAGTATTTGTTATATTACCATTTGATGTTACCCGCTAACCTTTGATATTGTAACTCCACCTTTACCTACGTACATAGTTTGCTGATATGGATCTATTAGAATAACATTAATTTAACTTTTTTCTTTGTTTGTACGGCGTTTATGATTACAAATTCCTAACAGTAGGGTCCAGGAAAACAGAAGTGGAACTTTTTGTAATTTGAATGTTTCGTGAGGACTTCAGGGTTGTAAACAAATTACGACTATATCTGCGACGCACTGACAGAAGGTCACGTTTAAAGTACTGTAAACCAACGCCTACGTGTATCTATTTTAATATTATAAAGAGGAAAGATTTGTATGTTTGTAACGAATGAACTTCTACACTACTGCACCGATTTCAAAAATTCTTTCACCATTAGAATACTACCTTATCCATGAGTAAGATAGGCTATATATTTATTACTAGAAAAAGGGACTAGGGAATTAGGGATTCCTACTAAATCTTCAATAATGTAACCCGAGGTGTAAAAAAAATGCCATAATCCACCCGTGCGAAGCCGGGGTGGGCCGCTAGTCGCTAGTATACATCCTACTAATATTATAAATGCGAAAGTTTGTAAGAATGTATGTATATCTATATATTTGTTACTCTTTCACGCAAAAACTACTGAATGGATTTTGATGATACTTTACAATAATATAGCTTACACATCAGAATAACCCATAGGCTAATTTATATAGATATAGTGTGAATTATCCAAAATATAACGATTTTCCATTACCACGGGGCGCAGCTAGTATGTTTATAAAAGTACTAACATTTTCCCGCGACTTTTTCCACGTTGGACAGGTTTCAGAGATTACAGTTATTTTGTTAAATACAAAAACAATTCCCGTAAAAACTCGAGATAAGTTACTAAAGGCATACACAACTACAATTATTTTTTTTCGACCTGGTTATTTTAAACCCGCCCAAGAAAATTCCCGTAGGATTCTCGGGATAAAGTGCCGCAGATTTTAAGTACGGGAGCTTACTATCGGTCAGCGAAAACCGCATCGAAATCCGCCCAATTGTTTTTGCATGAACCCCGAACAAACTGACAATCACAAAAAATGTAATAAACAAAAGACCAGATTTTTACAATTTTATAATATTGTAGATTTAGGGTGAAAGATTATCCAAGAACGTAGTACCTAAATAAAGCCAAGTCATCGCACTGTAGGGCAAGGGCCCCCGAATTTTTATACGAGAACGGATAGTCCGCCACGCTTGACCAAAACAGCTTCGCAGGACTGACACATCGTTTATCTCGATGTTCAGGTTTCATCTCGATATTTTTCTTCACCGTCAACACTTGGTAATTGTGGGTGGCAGTATGCATATTGGGTCAGAAAGTTGCTTAAGAGGTACATGCTTTTTCGGCTAGATTCGAACCTGCGTCATTTGAGGTTAGTACACAAGTGCGTTAACATTAAGCTACCACGGCTCTCAGAGACTCATGCTCTCTATTAATATAAGAATAAGCAAAAACCATTTTTATTTGTATGAATAATTAAGTACTAAAGTTCAAATTCATTGATTTTTACGAATCGATTTACATAATACATGAGATTTTAATTCGCTAAAAGCCATAATATTTATCAAATTACTAGCAGTCCCGGCAGACGTTGTCCTGCACTGAAAAAAATAATAACCCAGGACCCGATCCTAGTGCCACCTACCGGTTTCGATTGTGAATCTAGACCATCCGGACGGCCTCTGAAACACAAACAAAAATATTTCATCAAAATCGGTATAATCATGCTCAAGTTATGCGCGTACATACGATTCATTTTTATTTATATAGAGAGACAACAATTTCCTGGTTAAAACCTTTTTGTCTCTTTCTCTCTCCCTTTATGGAAGGGAGATAAAATTTTCGGAATTTCTTCGGAGTAAAATAAACCTATTTATTTTTTCAGGTATAATATCGAGCTTTTACGTCCATTTTATCATAAGTGATACTTGGACCTATGTATAGTTTTTTATTGCAAAATGTATTTTAAACTATTACTTTGTTTCAAGACTTTTTTAGTTTTTGTAACAGTAGGGTCTAATCTAACTAAAACCGAAAATCTTAAAATAATACTTTAAACTACCTTTTGCAACAAAAAAATATACTTAGATCCAAATGTCGCTTAAGATAAAATAGCGGTAATAGCTCGATGTGATGTTTAATAAAATCAAAGTATGTTGATTAGTTAGGCGGCAATTTTATCATACACTACTAAATTGCGCAGCAGGCAAACCACGTTATCTCATTCGATCGTCATCTACAAAATTACCCTTGTCATTGCTATGAAATAGAACAGAAAGCGCGACTTAAAAGTTATTTTCATTCTTTTTATATAATACTAGCGACCCGGCGCGGTTTCACCCGCGCTCTGTCCCGCTCCCGTGGTATATAGCGTCATGTTATAGAGCCTATGACACTCCCTGTTAACGTAGCTTTCGAACAGTATAAAAAAAATTAAAATCGGTTTAGTGGGTCCAGAAATTACCCCCTACAACGTCACAAACTTCCAAACTACCTCTTTATAATATCAAGTATAGACGACATCAGTTGTTAACGCTTTGAGACATTCTAATTGTATGTATGTCGCATGGCGTTAAGAATTGCTGTCGTATCTTGATCTAGTTTTATACTAATAATATTAGCGTCAATACATAAATGAAATACACGAATATATAGTAATACAATTCACCAAATCAACCCCCATACAGCATCGGGGTCCCATAGGGCATTGCATCCCGGTAATGTAAACAGGGGAGCGCAGCCGGCGCGGGATCGATATGGCGCTGTAAACACGGCGGTTGCCATGGCGACGCGGCGGGAGATTTCGTCACTTCCGCCCCTTGGGGGAGGCGTAGGGCTGTCGCACACTGTAGTCTGTTAAACTTATATACTTTATGTGTGCATATAACGTCCGATTTGCACTAACGGAATATAAGATATAAGTAAGTGTTAAAGAAATGTCAAGTGGTTTAATGCATCTAAGGAGGGTTTTAGTAATAAATACCAAGAAGGTGTACTTAAGAATATTTAAAAAGAGACGGATACGCTTATCATATTTCAATCTTGGGCCCAGATTGTAAAAAGATGAGACTGAATTTAAGATTTATTTTCTATTATGTTGATATTTTTTTTATTGTAGTGAGTTTAATTATTTTGAATGAAGTGTAAATGTTTTCATATGATTAATTGTTGAAATTCATATATCACATACAAATCTATTTTGATAATCGATAAGTTATTTTATTTGAAACCATATTAGTAAGATGCCTCGTCTTCCAGATATAATTTAGGTCTTATGTTCCATTTTATAATAAAAAATATAACCCTTTCTAAAAGCTATATCAACTTATTACATTTCTTTGGCCCAAAAGTCACCGTCTCCTTTACTTAAGTACTTAATACGCGTAAATCGAGCAATGTACGTAATGTCCAAGAAAGGAATGAACGACTGTGTGAAAGATAAAAGGATGTGAACCAGAATAGTATGGATGGATTGAAAGCTAATAATATGTTTATATACATACATACATAACTTAACGCCAGGTCCCTTGGGAGGTGGGCACGAACAACAGAGCGCCATTTAGGCTTATTCTTACACACCTCACTTGCTTCTTTGACATTCATAATTCTTGTCATGCACGCTCGTCTGTTCTTAAGGCTCCTGACATCACCCTCCGCTAGTACACGATCAATTTGATCATGGAAGGTGTGTCGTGGCCTTCCACGACTTCTGCATCCATCCACTTTTGCATTGTATATCTGTTTAGTCATTCTTTCATCATGCATTCTTTCCACATGCCCGAACAACCGGAGCACTCCTTATGTTTATATGCTTCCAAAATTTGTTGTGCAAAATTATGTTAGGAGTGAAGTGGTCTAATTGATATTGTTAATGTTTAATTTGTATATTAAATTTAAAAATAAGTACTATATGGTTTCGGGCATAAGAAGTATACAATCATAATTTTACTTCCGATACACAATATACCAATTTTTGTGACTCGTTTCATATTCAAGGCCCTAAAAAGTATATTTACACGGAATATATACACCTACGTAATTTAAGGAGTTGTTTTCCTTAGAGGAAAAAATTTAATCAAAACACGCGTAAAATGTTGTTCCTGTTGTACAGTCGCGGTATGAAAAGGTTCGCCAGTTTTCTAATGGATTCATTTAACGTTCCGTGCGCACATGTTACCTTTTCAAACTAAGTCACAGAACTGAATGTTCCATAGAAAATTACAGTTAACTGTTTGACATTAAAGTGTAAAATTACTTAAATCAAATTTGTTTGATGTTCTATCTTGTCCAAAAATATTGTTTAGAGATGTAAAACCTTTTTATTGGTTTTAATAATTATGATAAACGTAATGTATAATCATGAAAACTATGGTTAAAGTCAGTGTCTGTCATTGTCAACGTTGCAATTTTCTTTTTTCAAGTTTCTATATTTATTAAAATGTTGGCTGTATTGTTTGTTATACTCGTCCAAGCAAAAGTCGACTTTAAGATCATGAACCTTTTTATACCGCGACTGTACATTCTGGCTTATAAACCGACTATTAGTGTTACTTGAAAGATAAAGCACAAGTTTTTTTCGTAAATGAAAAGATATCCCATATTAAAAATATGTAGGTACCTAAAATTTAGACGAGTGGGAAAGTTGACGTAGAAGTAGGTGTTCATTGTTAAAATGTTATTAAATTATAATAGCCATTTGATTGAATTCTATTCAATTATCTGCATTTTTGAAGTTTTTGGCGGGAACTGAAAGGGGACGTCGTGCTGTCCAGTTCTATTTTCTAAAAAATGTGTAAAATTACTCTATACATAGGCTTAAGAAAATGAAGAAACTATATTGTAATCTAAGATCTAGCTTTAAGGCCTAGCTGCCAAGCCATAAACCTAAATAATAATAATTATCTCCATTTTGGAAGTTTTTGGCGGGAACTGAAAGGGGACGTTGTGCTGTGCAGTTTTCTTTTCTAAAAATGTGTAAAATTACTCTAAAATGAACAATAGTTGTAGGATATTGATAGTTTTTGAGTAGTAAGTATGTGTTTTTGCGAGAAATGTGAACTATATAGCCAAATGTGGCGTTTCGAGTTTCCACAAGAACTCCGTTGAATGACGTCGATTGTAGCCTACAATACAACGGCGCCTGGCTTAAAAGCCTCGTTGCCAAGCCTTAAACATTTAAAAAAAGATCTCCATTTTGAGTAATAGATGTGAAGTGGACAGCCCTAAAGGCGTCGGCAGGTCGGGTGGGGGAAGCAGGGGCGCTGTCCGACGCAGCCTTTGTTAGCCAGGTGGATTAAGTAATTGTTATCTAATAGTTGTTACGGGCACAGACACATAATGAGCTTGTATGTTGATATGGCGTTTATTCAAGTTTTATTTGTAGTGATATACACAGCCTTACATAATACATGTTTTTTATTCCCATGTTACGGTTAGTTTTCAGTAACCGTGATCACGGAAAACAAATGTCAAGTGGCCGAAACGTCGGAATAAAAGTCAAATAAAATACTACACTTAAAACTGTTAACACATAGTTTTCTTATGTGTAGTAATCGCGAAAAATTAAGAAAATGCTTTATAGATACCGTTTAAAGTTAAACTGTACTGCAAAAATTACCCTACAAGCTCCCGCCAAAAAAAAAAAAAAAAAAAACTTGAAGCTCAGTAAACCGTTCAGTGGACGCCAAGGCAATCCTTTTTCATTTATCAAAAGGGGATTTTTCTCTATACCGAGTGCTTCGAGTGGCTTTGTTAGTCGCACGTCACTACCAGGACTGTATTGAAATCAATGTACCTACTACTTAGATAAATAAATTTAATAAGTAGTTACTTAACAATTTACGAACTAGGAACGGGGAAAGAGTACAAGTTGCTGCGGCTGGGTGGTCTGTCGTAAGAGGCGACAAAACCACCCACAGCCAGATGGTAGAGCATTTTCCCGTCTGGATGGCTACCACTAGACCAGGGGGTCTAAAGTATGCCACCATAACAACCTGGCATTAGTGGCCAGGTTCCAGTCTCCCTGTAGAGAGCGTCAGCACATTGGTAGGACAAATGGCCATAAACGATGATATATATATAGATGATATATATATATATATATATATATATATATATATATATATATTGGGTTTTTTTTCATTGATGTGTTTTTTTAACCTCCACTAATATTTTTATAAGTTTTCGCGACTAGTATACATTGTAATAATCATTGACACTTGACATCTTTGTCTTCTGTGATGACGGCTACTGAAAAGTGACCGAAACGTCGGTTTAATAAAAATCAAATAAATTACCGCGCTGAAAACCGTTACAACGTAGTTTTTTTATGACCTCCACTACTTTGATTTTTTTCGTGATTTCTTACTTCGTTGTTTGAAAGTTAGATGAGTCACAATTTCACGATTTCATAAGCTAATATCTCGCGATCTGATCAGTAAAATAGAAGTTATGATTTTTAAGACCTGACTAAACTATACCTGACGCGCTATGTATGATGAAAAATGTTTTTTCCTTTCGCATATTCTGAAAGTAAGCTTCGAGTTGCCTAATCACAGGGATGAAAACAGCACTATTCGTTCCTGTTGAAACGCGGCATAAATTGTATAATAAATAAAATCAACACTTGTAACATAATTTTATACTTGTACATTACTTTTCATTAAATTATTATTTAATTTACATAAATTTGAGCTAAATACTATATTACTATCAGCAATGACAAAAAAAAAGTTACTGGTAGAATGCCACAGAAAAAAAATTACTTGACGTTTCATATGTGACGCACGTGATGACTTTTCATCAGATTTAGATATGGATTTAAGGTCTGATTTTATTAGAGAAGTAGTTGTTTGTTTAACTAATCAGTTTTTATTTACTTTCCTTATATTCGAAAAGCAGAGTGTTAGTTTAGTGTATATTGTTTTACCTGGGGCGAAAGACCTATTTCGGCACTCGAATTATTAGCGCCTTCACTACGTGTACTCGCCCGTGTAACAATCTACTATTTCTACCCTCAATTACGTGTATGGCAGTCACATTTATTTTTACTACTTTGCTACAGTAGATATTGTCTAACAGTATAAAGATTATATATATTTATATTATATAGGTATATATTTCTTCAAAATTCCATCCATATACAGTAGTTTCTGAAAAATGTGCCTATTATATACAAAGACAGACAGACGGATGAACGAACATAAAGAAAATACAAAGTGCCGATGGTTACGGCATCCAAATAAAATTGCATTAATTTTTGCTAACCTCTTTCCAACGCTTAGAGTCATTACAATAGCACATTATATAAAGTACGAAAAATAGAAACTAAGTATAGGTAACACCCGTTTACCTTAATAGCAGTACGATATAATTATGCATAATAATCGCGTGCCACCTTCACAAAATGAGAAATAGTAAAGAACAAAGGTAAGGAAATAAATCTCAGCTGATTGACAAAACAATTACTTGAATTAAAAACGATGGACGGCACGCTAGTCCGCATTGAACTGAAATTAATAACCCAAGTTACTATGCGGTAATTTACATTAGTATAACATTAAATTACGTTTGGAAGATAAATTTTAGTTTGAGGTAGAGTACAATAAATTATTTATCTAAAAATTACAACAAGTCCGAGTCCCACAAACTTTTTATACATACATACATACATAATTTCACGCCAGTTCCCTTGCGGGGTAGGCACGAACAACAGAGCGCCATTCAGGCTTATTCTTACACACCTCACTTGCTTCTTTGACATTCATAACTCTTGACATGCACGCTCGTCTGTTCTTAAGGCTCCTGACATCACCTTCTGCTAGTACACGATCAATTTGATCATGGAAGGTGTGTAGTGGCCTTCCACGACTTCTGCATCCATCTACTTTTGCATTGTATATCTGTTTAGTCATTATTTCATCATGCATTCTTTCCACATGTCCAAACCACGGGAGCATTCCTTTCTTTACCTTCACCCCAACACTCTCTTTCAGGCCAACTCTCTTTCTTACTTCGGTATTACGAACGCGGTCCGCGAGCGTCCTTTTTATAAACATTAAAAAACGTCTGGGCGAGGCCACAGGCGTCCGGAGTTGCCTCACCGAAAGGATTAGTGTATGTATTCAGCCAGGTAATGCTGTCAGCCTCGCAGGCACACTGCCCAGCGACAACGGTCAGGCCGGGCTGGACCCATTGTAGTTTATAGTATATTCTTTCTCTTTAGTGTATTTGTTAGGAATTTATTTACAACTGGTATTTTCTTATTTTTCGCTACTAGTTATTACATACATTTAAAACTACGTTTTAATGGTTTTCAGCGCGGTATTTTATTTATTTGATTTTTATTTCGACGTTTCAGCCACTTTTCAGTATTTACAACTAACTCTTGTCCGAGATCTTTTTCTGTATTTTTGTAGCTAAATAGACTCTGATATTCGTTTTTCTTTATTTCTAGAAAAAGCCTACCTACTTTTAATAAGTCCCAATTTTCATATGCAAGAAAGAAAGATAAAGATTTATTCGTAAAAATCATACATAAGCAATGTCCGTTTACGCTCGTAACAGAAAAAACATCGCAAGTTTTGAGAAATTATTTCAATAATTTTTGGAATTTTGGTTGTTTAATTTTCCTAGAGATTGATTGAACAATTTATGCCGGGTTTCTGCATTGTTACCGATTTATTAAACTTACCATTGGTAATGTTTTTCAAGAGATTTAAAATAAAAAATAATGGTATAACATTTTTTTACGTTCCATTTATGGTATTACATTTACAGTTTATGTCAAATATTAAACTAGTAGCCGTCGACCAACGCAGTCCAATGCTGGACGTAGGCCTTCCGAAGTCCGCGCCACACATTGCTTTCCTCATCCTTCTTCATCCAACGCCCAAAGGCGAACGTATGCAAATCTCCAGTCCTCCAGGCTGGAAGGTTAACCAGGGTTTCAATTCTGCTAATAAATTATCGTCAGAATAGTCGGCCCACTGGCGCCATAATGGCTGTTTCTCATACTAAAACCACCATTATGACAGCAGTGGTCGACCATTCCAACGACATTGTAATAGCAGAATACAGGTCCTGTAGCCTGACATAATAGGAGAGATAAAATCTCACCGCCTCCGTTGGCTCGGTCACGTGGAACGGATGGGAGAAGACCGAAGCGTGAAGAGGGCCTATTTCGGACGATCGGGTCGGTCGCCTCAAGTACCGTCGGAGGGACAGAGTGGAGGCTGACCTGCGTGAGCTTCAAGCCCTTAACTGGCAAGAAATCGCACAGCACAGAAACAAATGGCGTGTTCTCGTTTCGGAGGCCAAGACACATTTTGGGTCGCTGAGCTAACGGAGTTAGTTAGGTTCTGTAGTGAGTCAAATTCATCATCATCATCATCCGAGTATTAAATCCCGGTTGCGTTCGGAGCGATCACTTCGACGCCCAGGGTCCGCTTTCCAACTATTTCTTCTCCACTTCGCGCGATCTTCGGCATCCCATTGTAGTGAGACAAATTAATAGATAGTAACTGAACAGAAACCGTCATTGGTATAGAATCAAGACGCTAGTTTCGTATAAATCCGCACACTAGCTATCTTCGACACTAGTGCGCACCTGCAATCGATATCGAGTGATGAAAACGCGTCGTGTTACAGTAATCGATACGCCTGTGTGAAATGTTACACTAAACGGAAGGACTGACTGTCGTAACCGCGTTATCTATGTGCACGTTGTTTTGCAATGTTGCAATTATTTCTATAATTCAATTTTTATTGAATAATCGTTGACGATGTTATTGGCGGAATGGTTTTAATTTTATATTTTACTGCCCTTTAGTTCCCTTGCGGGGTAGGCACGAACAACAGGGCGCCATTTAGGCTTATTCTTACACATCTCACTTGCTTCTTTGACATTCATAGCTCTTGTCATGCACGCTCGTCTGTTCTTAAGGCTCCTGACATCACCTTCTGCTAGTACACGATCAATTTGATCATGGAAGGTGTGCCGTGGCCTTCCACGACTTCTGCATCCTTCCACTTTTGCATTGTATATCTGTTTAGTCATTCTTTTGAAGTAGTTATTCTTAATTCTATACATTCTTGTCTTTTCTGTTTACATTATAATATTCTTATTTTTATTCATCGCTTATGTATGTATGTATTTATTTTATGCACTATTTATTATTTATGTACATACATATTTATCAATTTTACAATCACGTTTTGGTATTATATATAGTGAGGGGATTGGTTTTTGTTATTGCATGAGTTCAGCAAACAGGCAGACAGCCCAGCTGATGGAAAGTGGTTACCATCGCCTATGGACATTTGCAACACCAAAGGTTGCTACAAATGCGCTGCTGCTCTTTTAAGGCATACGGGAACCTGGTCACTAATGTCGGAACACAACTAAATGTTGTTATGGCGGCATACTCTAGACTAGGAGTGGTAGGCATCCAGACGGGCAAATACCCTACCACCTGGTTCTGAATTGTTTTGTCGTCTTTTACGACAGACCGCCCGACCGCAGGAAAATGTATTAATTCTCCGTTCCTGCACGGCTAGTTACAGTGTTACAGTAGTCGCCTTACGTCGACATAGGGATGGTGGGTTCAATCCCCAATCAGTATAAAATATTTATATCGAATATTGAAAAACAATAATCAAGCAACATTTGTAAAATCTGTCGGGATAAGAGTTTAAACTTTCAAATAATCCAAAAAGAAAGCGCATCAATTGTTTTATCGCGATAGTACAGCAGGCAGGTGGACGGCCTGCCTGATGGAAAGCGGTTAGCGTCGACTATGGACATTTGCAAAACCAGCTTTTAAGAAATGTTGTAACACTATTTTAAAAAAATCCATACAGCGCTGTGGGAAACCCTCAGCTAGGAGCTGATTGCATATGCCCACTGTGTGCAACAGAAACGCTCTAGAGACTCGTTGCGTACATGAGCGAATTGGTTCAAGGAAGTGGGGATTAATAAACTACTATTATATTAAGAAAAGAAGAACATCTATACGTAATTGGGAACTTGGTACTTTATATTTACCTAAGTTGAGAGATCAAAATGAAACAAGCCTATCGTGTTTAGACTGTCACAAAATGTCGCTTGATACAGATAACTTTTCACTGCTTGATATGACTTGCATGTTTTTATTTTTTTACATTTTTAAATGCTCTATTTACTAATGCAGATTCTTTTATAGGTAACTTATATCGCTTGGATCCAAATTAAAAAGTGTTATAAATTATTATAATAACCGAACGTTATGACTTGTGGTATTTTCTTTCTTACTTGTAATTATTTATTTTTTTGGAAAACCTACAGCTAAATACATTTGATTAGATAACTATAATTAATACAAGAAAGCCAATGACAGGTTTTCACGGATAAGCTATTGTTTAAAAGTAACATGCAAACGTAGAAAAGGCACCGAGATGACTAGTCACTGTTGAAAAATTTAAGGCTTAGACACCGCTAGGCTCCCGAAATACTGATTGCAAACGGGTCGATGTCATCGTATTTACTTACATTATTTAAATAATTGCTTGCTCGCACTAGAAATGAGTTTTGTCTGTAATTAGTCAAAACTTAAAGGTACATTTATGGGTTGATTAAATCGTATAGACTTCGGTGAAATATTAAAGTGGACCTTACTTAGGAGATCTGGACAATCAATATCAGAGATGATAATTTTTAGAAGAAGTAAAAAGTCAGCAATATCTCGTCGGTCTTTAAGTGGCAAGAGGTGAAACTTTTTGCAAAGATCAAAATATGAATCACTAGAGTACTGGATCTTTTTCCTGTAACATAAATGACGAATAAAACGCTTTTGCACACTTTCAATGCGGTCTATATATTTATGATAGCGTTATAGTAATTTTTTCCTATATTTGAGATACTATAATACATTTTATGATAACATTTTCAATATCGATACCATTTCAATAACGACTGAACCGATTTCGCTAGTTCTTTTTTTGTTATGTTTGTTATTGTCAAGAGAAGGTTCTTATGAAAGAAAATGGCGCGGAAAATTAGAAAATTTAAGAATACTTAACATATAAAATTATTTCTAATCTAACCTTAGCGCTTTGGACAATATAAACTTTTTTAATGTAACCTTATGACGTTTGACATAGAATTGACAGAATGCGTGCTGAAAATATCGTCAAAAAGGATGTAAAATAAACTGATTATTGTTTAAAAGAAATACTTCGGTCGGAGTTATTTTATTGATAAAATACATGTAAAATAATTAATTTAGCTGTAATCGGGTTCCGATATTTAGTTAAAATTATTTTTGTGTGTTCAAGTGGGTCTCGGGATGGTATAGATTCAAATTCGAACCAGGTAGATGGCGCTGTAATCGGGTTCCAATATTTAGGTGAAATTATTTTGTGGGTCCCGGGATAGTTAAGATTATATAGATCTACCGGTAGGTGGCACCGCTAAAGTCTTCCTAAACGGTGAGACCTATTTTGATGTTTTTTTTAGTTTTGATTAAAGTGGATTCGAGAATGGTTTAAATTAACTATTGGTCCCGGTAAATGTCGCTGCAATCGGGTTCTATGTTTTTATTACTAAGGGCAGGACAACGTCTGCCGGGTACAGCTAGTATATAATATTTTTTAATTTGATTTTGAAATTTAACTAATGTATTTTTATTTCTTAAGAACAGACGAGTGTGCATGAGAAGAGTTATGAATGTCAAAGAGGCAAGTGAGGTGTGTAAGAATAAGCCTAAATGGCACTCTGTTGTTCGTGCCTACCCCGCAAGGGAACTGGCGTGAAGTTATGTATGTATGTATTTCTATTTTCTAATAACATGAATACATATTAAACGTTTTCGTAATTAAATAAAAAATAATTAAAACAGGTTGGATACACAAATTGTGCAAAACCATATTTCATATACAAGAATCATGGAAATAAAGATTTTATAATAGCTGACCAAAATGCATGTTTTAATTTAAATATTGGAAATCTAAGTGTGTTTATATATCTTTAGATTACTAAAGAATTCTTATCGAAAACTAAAAGCAATTCGATCCCTACAATCTTTAGTCGTCTCCTAAGAAAACGGAATATCCAGACGCTTTAAGGAAACGTCCTTTTAACGTGATCTTGTCAGGAATGTAGACAAAGACAAATGCCAGGTATTAAGGCAGTCTGGGATGTAATGGGACTCACTACTGTTACCTAAGCTATTGCTCTTCCTACAAGAATTGTTCAAATGGTGTTGATCTTTTTGTAGGGTTTCATGAATAAATACTACCACTGCGCCTCCCTACCTCAAGAAAGGCTTTGAATTTCTGTACGTATTTAGCTCCCACTTTTGGATGTCCAAAAGCAGAGCCAGAGGAAGGACCACTACATTCTGAGCTCAATGTAATTAGAGACAAGAATGGATGCATTATTAAAGAAGAAGAATGTATACTAAACTGATGGAAAGAATATTTTGAGGGATTATTTGAAAAAAATAGGCCAGGTGTGAACAATGGGACTGATGTAAGGGAGGTAAGAGAGGACAATAGCGATAGTATAGATATGAATGAAATCACCGTCGAAATGCTGAAGGCCGGACAAGGCCTGGTTGCAAGTCAATTGTACCGCCTTCTCAACATGTGCTGGATGAGTGGTTCTGTGCCAGAAGATTGGTGTAAAGGCATAATTGTTCCACTCTGTAAAGGAAAAAGGTCACAACAGGACTGCAAAAATTATCGGGGCATTATTAGCCTTCTCAGCCTTCTCGGAAAATTATATGCTAAATTATTGATTGAACGGGCTTTGGGAATGACAGAAGGGAAAGTATAGGATGTACAAGCGGGTATTCGCAAGGGAATGAGATGTACGGACCAACTCTTTACTTTACGATGTATAACCGAAAATTTTTTGGCGAAACGCCAAAATGTCTATTAAGCTTTTATAGATTTGGAGAAAGCTTACGATAGGGTTATAAGAACTGAACTGTGATCAGTTCTGGCTAGGTATGGGGTAGCAGATAACCTGATACAATTACTAAAGTCTCTCTATGACGATTCCAGTGCTTGTTTTAGGATCAACGGCGCCTTCTCTAAATGGTTTAGCATCGAAGACAGGGATGCGTAGCATCGTCGTGGTTGTTCAACCTTTTTATGGATAGTTGTTTCGATGGCTTGAAAGAAAGTGAAAATAATTTAAAAACGAATGGGTTACTCATCAAATGTCTACTCTACGCCGATGATCAGGTTATACTTGCATCATTGTAAACAGAGTTACAGGAGATGGGAACAATTATGGATGAATCTTTTAAGTACAAGGGTATTAAAATGAATGTGAACAAGACGAAAGTTATGGTGTTTGTAAGAGATGAAAGGATGACAATGTGCAACATACAAATAGGACATAAAAAACTAGAACAAGTCAAAGAGTTTGTATACCTAGGATGCATGTTTACAAGAGCTGGAAAGCATGAGAGTGATATTGAAAGGAGAGTAATAGCAAGTAATAAGGTTAATGGAGCGCTTAACTCTTTTATGAACAGCCGGAAGATATCTGTAAGGGCATGCCTGGCTGTCCATCAAGAAGTGTTAGTACCAACGCATACATTAGTATGGCAGTGAGAGTTGCATATGGCAGAAGAAGGATCGTAGCAGGTGGAAATCCATCATCTCTGCCTAACCCTACCCCAAAAGAAAACAGACGTGACAATATGTATGTAACTAAATACAAAAGTAACACACCTGTACATTCGCCTTGTTTTTATAATAACTCTTTTGCCGTCCAAACTATACGTCTTCGGAATGAGCTACCTATTACCTATTGCTATAAGACAACCCAAATCCTTTACAGTGTTTTACAATTCAGCTTCAGTAGTATTACTTCTCTATTGTGTATTCGTAATATTGTTATATATATGTATGTATGTTTGTATTGTCATATGTATATATACGTGATTGTATACGTATGTTTATGTATATATATGACAACAATAACAATATATTTATATTGTTTTTGTACTTATATGTATTGTGTATACTTGATGTGTATACGGAGGGTGATGTCAGGAGCCTTAAGAACAGACGAGTGTGCATGACAAGAGTTATGAATGTCACAGAAGCAAGTGAGGTGTGTAAGAATGGGCCTAAATGGCGCTCTGTTGTTCGTGCCTACCCCGCAAGGGAACTGGCGTGAAGTTATGTATGTATGTATGTGTATACTTATCATTTATCGTTATTTTATAAACTGCACCACCGTCAGTGTTAAAAACCTATTAATTACTGCCAAGGTTCCCTGGAAGAGATCGCTTTTAGCGATAATGCCGCCTGTTGTATTATCTCTTGTATTTTTCTATATTTTTTTTTTGGTTATCTATGGTTTGGTGTACAATAAAGTGTTGACTATGTATCAATCTGTCTACTTCATACATTTATTTATTAAAATATACATTAAAAAGTTCACACGCAGTAGAAGCGAAACTTCAGAGAATATACTCACAGATAATTCTTCTGTAACTTTTATTAATATAAATATACCATTAGCCTAAAATCATCAACATATTATAATTTAAAATAAACTTCTTAAGTATCACTTCCAATTTTACACTGATTTGGTCTAAAAATATTATTATCAGTTTTATTTCGGTAGAAATTGGACCTGTAGTGGAACACTTACAAGCCAATAGATGGCGCTGTTCAATAATTAATGTCACAAACGTTTCCCGAAACATACAAAGAATATATACAAAATTTCAACTATAACAGATGGGCCTAAGCCTGCGAGGAACAACATTAGCCTCGCTGGAAGCTCTTCCTTTGAGATGGAGGAGCATTCCATCTCGCTCCTTCATCCCGTACGGGGGGCACCCCCTTCAGACCTATGTTTAATCATCGGTCTTTTATTGACTCTCTAACCTGTGCTGCAAAATGTAAAGTATCTCATTCTGTTGCAGGCTTAGGACTATACATACATTTATATATTTATCTCTTTTTATTGTCGCCTTTTCGTGCCATCGAATTTCAAATCACAACGATTCTAAAAAAGTTTCACTTCAATAATAAATGAATATATTAAAGAAAACCAACACTAATTTATATATATACTTCCTTTTGGAAAGTCATTTCAAATCCCATGCAGATATAAACGCTGTTGCATACAAATGAACCTTGAAAATGCAACCCACATACGATCGCGTGTAGTCGGCTAAGGACGGCCTTTTTTTTTCGCCAGTCTACCACCACGAAGGCAATCCGACACCGGCTCCGCTTATTCATTGCGTCCGTTTTGCATACAAACGACCGGAAGGCTGAAGAGCTTAAACGACGAAAATGCAGTTTTGAAATTTTGTATAGCGTAAAGGTGTACTTAGCATAATTTTTGGCTTATTTTATAGGCTTGTGTGGTTCGTGCATTAATGTGTTTGCGATTTTATATTTATTTAAATGAGTTTTATTTTATAACGTGCCTTTTCATTGCGGTGTTTGGGAAATTATGTAAATTATTTTTGAAGTGCTGCATTGCAATTTGGTTTTAATGTTTTTTTGTAAGTTACTATGTCGATGAACATTCGTCCTTACTATATTTATAATACACACACAATTTATTTATAATTAAGGCTGTTTATTTTCATGATGATTTTACGCAAATTTAATCTTACATATAATAACTATATTTAATCAATTTGCACCTTGTATAAAAAAAGTAATATATGATATTAAAGTGACTATGTTTTATGTTTGTCTATTTCTCACTGATATAAAAATAAACTTTTTTTTATTTTTTTTATTGCTAGAGTCCAGCACACAGACAGACGGCCCACTTGATGGAAAACGGTTACCATCGCCTATGGACATATGCAACACCAAAAGTACTACAAATGCGTTGCTGTTCTCTTAAGGGAGATTGGAACCTGATCACTAATGCCGAAACACAACTCAGGGTTGTTATGGCGGCATACTCTAGACCAGGGGTGGTAGCCATCCGGTCGGGCAAATACCGTACTACCTGGCTATGGGGAGCTTTTGTCGCCTCTTGCAACAGGCCATCCGGCCGCAGGAAATTGTATTCTTTCTCTGTTCCTGCACGAATAGCAGACATAAATCATATTATTTTAAGTATTGTCATCAGTGGTCTAAATGGATGAACAGCAGTTGGCCTTAATATCATGTACAATTGTACATAGTTGTTAATTTTTTATAGTATCTTTATTTTCTGTTTTTGCCTTAAAATATTTTTACTTATGTACTTACTTGTATCGTATTCGCGTCAATATGTGACGCTTGAAAACACTGCAGGAGGTCGCCCTCTTCGAAAATCTCAGTGTTCAAATCAATCACATTCATGTGTTTCTATTGAAAGAATGACTATACCATAGGTACGTTGCGTGGTTACTGATCCGAAATTTATTCGAGCGAAGTCATTTGGAAAACTGTATTAATGCTTAATAAATCTATTTGACCAAAACAAATATGGACGAGTTGATAAAGAACAAGAACGCTTAACATTAATTTATCCAATTTGGAAAACATTTTTTCGACGCTTACGTCACATTACCGTTCACACGTCGCCACAATATACCACAGTGTAGAATGAATCATAACGTCGCACTTGTAAGACGTTGTGAAAAAAGTACAAACAGATGATCCGAGTCATCTGGCCGGGGTCATTCACCCGACCGTTGACCTCCGCCTTAACATCAGGGCCGAAGTTAGGTTATGAAGACTTAGCACTTTTGACGACTTGCATGAAAAAACATTCTTCAAATCAACTTCAACATTTTTAGAATATTTTGTAATTGGCCGAAGTAGGAAATAGACAGACGGCCCACCTCATTTTTTATTATTATTACAGGTGTTCAGCAGACAGGTAGATGGCCCACTTGATGGAAAGCGATTACCATCGCCTATGGACTTTTGTAATACAAAGGCGCTGCTGCTCTCTTAAGGAAGACTGGAACCTGGTCACTAATGCCGGAACACAACTCAAGCTTGTTATGGCGACATGCTTTAGACCAGAAGTGGTAGCCATCCAGTCGGGCAAATGCCCTATCACCGGGCTGTGAGTTATTTAGTCGCCTTCTACGATAGGCCGCTTGTCGTACCTGATGGAAAATTGCTATCATCACCTATGGGTCTAAAACACTTTATAACTTTCATCGCCTGCTTAAGCCCTTGCATGAAGAATTATGGATTATCTTTACAAATATTTCATCCCTTCAGAACTGATTTTTTGGACAAAAGGTAACTTATGTGCTTCCTTAGGAATCAAAGTATTTACTTTAATATTACTCATTGACACTCATTGCATCTTTGTCTTCTGTGATCACGACTAGTGAAAATTGTCCGAAACGTTGACATAAATATCAAATAAAATATCGCGCTTAAAATCGTTAAAACGATGTTTTATTATGTATACTAGTCGTGAGAAGTTAAGAAAATACTAGCAAAATTTCTCTGCCGAATTTCATTATCATACATTCAATACTTTAAGCCAGCTTTCTATACCTTACTATCCTATTTTTGACCGTATCAATTTTCTACTACCATTGGTAGGAAATTTATTATTCGCAAGGATGCTTCAAATTTTTTTCAACTCGATTTCTCAGTACATAAATCTGACAATACTCGAGCAGCCTGGAAATATACAACAATTTTTATATTTTGTACCGTATGTCTGTGATTATGTCAAAATTTTATCTCTGTCCAACAGCGACCCGGAATTTGGGTATGCGTGGGCCAGAAACACTTTAAAGGCCTTTTTTTGACACTTTTATCTCATTATGATGTAATAGACGATTAACCTTCCACTTCAAAGATACACCCAAATGCAAGTCCCGGTTGAGCTATCGAACATGAATGAATCTGAAGAGTGAGCCCCGATAGGGTGGAGGAGCGAGATGGAATGCTCCTCTGTCTTAAAGGAAGATCTTCCAGCGAGGCTAATGTTGTTCCTCGCAGGCCTAGGCCCCATCTGTTATAGTTGAAATTTTGTATATATTCTTTGTATGTTTCGGGAAACGTTTGTGACATTAATTATTGCACAACGCCATCTATTGGCTTGTAAGTGTTCCACTACAAATCAATATTTAATTGTAACAAATTATAAAATAGACTCTAAAAGACAGAGCAAACATTGTAAATTGATACAAGAGTGTAAATAGTAGAATAGAGTGTAAATAGTGGGACTTATTTTGAATAAAAACTTTTGATATTGAATAAATAAAGGTACGCTTTATACAGCCGGTAAAAGAGCTCTAAATAAGGTTCGAAAAGAACACCCGAACAAAAGATCTCCTCAAAATCAAAGTCCCCGACCATGTCAGAGGAGAAGCTGAGCTTGCTAGGCCCAATAAAAAAATATTTATAGAAATAGGGGTAATATTTGTATATTAAACGGTAACATAGTAATATAGAAGGTACACAGTAACACTACTTGACCTATAACATACAGTCATACTTAACAAGGACCCGTGGTAGCTTAACGGATAATGCACTTTTTTTCCCAGTCGCGTTTCAAATGATAGGGTTACGAACCCTGCTGGAAAATAATGCATTTCTCAGGCAATATCTTACCTAATATGCATATTGCTACAATTACCACTTACTATGTGAGGAAGGGTGAAGGGAAACATCGTGATGAAATCTCCCCATTGAGGTAATCTATGTGTCAGATCTGATATGCCGTCTTGGACAAGCTTTGTAGTATACGGATAAACTCGTCGAAAATTAGAAGGTTAGTGTTCCGGAGCAAAGAACGGTAGTTAGCCGTAGCCTCCTTCTGTGAGTCAATTATGGTGCAGAAGGAGGCGGCTGAGAGAGACAGACGGTAGAGAGCGCGGAAACGGACCCCATCCGCAGAAGGTGTCTTCGGGGTCGTAGGTGCCGCGTGGTCCAGTGGGGATCCCGCAGACTCCCCCTGTTGTTGAAGAGGGTACCCTCCTCCGGAGGTGCCTTAAGTGAGCTAACCAGGCGTCGGGGCGTCTCAGATATAGTTCTCTAGTTCCTGTGGCACCCCATAAAACCGCATAGGACAGGGCGCAGGTTAGGTTTTTTTTAATTTGTCAGAAACATGCAGGTAAAAGATATTACATGTGAAATATTTGTACTGAAAATAACTGTAGTGTAGTGTGTTTGTACCTGCAGTGCGTAGTTTGGCGGCCGATCATCCACCACATCCCTCGGTATAAAGCCTTCCCCCCAGGCCCGAGGATGGTGTCCAAAGAAAAGACATTCCCCTGCGTCATCAAAAAAAAGATATATTAGGGGGAGCAGACATTCAAATCAATTGAATGTTAAAAAATAAAGTTACAAAACGACACTGTCTTATCGATTTTGTACGAGCTAACCTTCTTATGACGTCATAGGTATGTAGCACCTCTCCTACTTACTTATGACGAAGGTGTCCAAAGAAAAGACATTCCCTGCGTCATCAAAGAAAGGTCTATTAGGGGTGGCAGACATTCAAATCAATTGAATTTTAGAAAATAAACTTACAAAACGTCACTGTCTTATCGATTTTGTACGAGCTTACCTTCTTATAACGTCATAAGTAAGTAGGAGTAAAAAGAATCAAATAACGCATCAATTATTGTTTCTATCGTTATATTTTAAAAAGTAAATGCTAATATGTTATTTTAACACATGTTATTTTGTTTTTAAAAATATTAGAATTGATTGTAACACGTGTCCGCGTCCCTATTATTATCATTATAAATCGGTAGATTTCTAACCTTTCCGCTTAAATGACATTTTAGTGTCATAATGACACCAGTCACTGGTAAGGAATCGTAAGCTAATGTACTAACTTAAAAATATCGGAATTCAGGTTTGTTGATAACATTGACCGGTTATCGCCTAGGGCTAATTTAAGTATTATATTGGAAATTCCGTGTGCATATTTTTTAAAGATAAATTAGGTTTTCTTAGAATTTTGTCTGAGCTCCGAATGACATTCGGGCGGTTCAATCAGAAGCATTTTTACTTTTTTTGCCTGTGGACGAAATTAAAATTAAAGAATGACGACACACTGCATGTTTTAGAGCTTCGTTGTGACTTTATGAGGAACGGAATTATTATTAAACCGTAATGCCTGTCAGAATTATCTTCATGATATATAATTTTTACGTGTGCCAATTACTGTTGAATTTTTTGATTAAAGTGAAACTTGTTTAGAATCGTTGTGATTTGAAACTCGATGAAACGAAAAAGCGGCACTAAAGAGATAAACACAAATCTATAGGACTAAACCTGCGAGAGAGTCAATAAGAGCGATGAATAAACATAGGTCCAATTGGACCGAAATAAAACAGAATAATATTTTTTAGACTAAAACAGTGAAAAATTTAAAGTGATACTAAATATGTTTATTTTGAATTATAATATATTGAGGGATGTAAAAGTAAAGTAGAAGTTAGAGAAGTATTATCTGTGAGTATATTCTCTGAAGTTTCACTTCTACTGCGTGTGAACTGCACACACAGACACACACAATTTTATTATTTTTGAGATTTTCCAAATTATAAACTCCAAGTCCGTTCCCGTAGCACCTTTACCTATTTATAGGTAATTGCCTGAACATCCGTCCTACCTCAACATTGGATGGTTACGCATGCGTTAAATTTGTATGCAACATGCACCATTGCATATGTTTACCCGTTTGAAGTTATAACCATGATTCTAGTAGCACGAATAACATTGTGTTCTTGATAATTACACAACACACATGCTTATTAGGAACGTTTTATTATAAATAATAATTTCTTAATACTAGCTTTTGGAAATGAAACTAAATTATAAATTAAAGTAAATGCTTAAAAAAATAAACTACATACATACATAACTTCACGCCAGTTCCCTTGCGGGGTAGGCACGAACAACAGAGTGCCATTTAGGCTTATTCTTACACACCTCACTTGCCTCTTTGACATTCATAACTCTTGTCATGCAAGCTCGTCTGTTCTTAAGGCTCCTGACATCACCTTCTGCTAGTACACGATCAATTTGATCATGGAAGGTGTGTCGTGGCCTTCCACGACTTCTGCATCCATCCACTTTTGCATTGTATATCTGTTTAGTCATTCTTTCATCATGCATTCTTTCCACATGCCCGAACCACCGGAGCATTCCTTTCCTTACCTTCACCCCGACACTCTCTTTCAAAAATAAACTACATTATAAATAAATTATTATAAAGTATGTATCAAATCGCTGCCAGAGGGAAGCGTGCCCAGAAGGCTAGCTTTTAGGGACGTTTCAGTATATGTTATTAATTATTTTATTGAAGTTTATGAATAATTAAAAAAAATTGTACGTATTCAAGCATGATGTGGCAACCTGTAATGAAGTCTGCACTTTGACTATAGTGCATAGTGTAATAATACAAATAGATGTACGTATTAGTGTAAGACTTGTTGATTGTTCTTGATAATAATAAAAAAAACAATATAAAGCCGTAACGTACCAAATATTTGACAAGAGTCTCATCTATGTTACTAAAATACTTAAGGATGAATTTATCTAGACAATTCCAGACTAGCCAAACCCATTAGATTTTAAGAAGTCATCATAAGTCTGTCTAAACATGGACATAGTCACGTTCCCGGCAGTAATCCAACTTTGGATTGCGTACAGCATATCAATGATCTTACTGGCAAATTAACATGCACCTAGCAACCATTACCTTCCATTTGAGTCGACCTTATTTTCGAAACTTTAGAGTCCAAAATCCAATGTTAAGTGCAGTGCTAGACATTTAAACTAAATTGCATAATAGACTATATAAATGAAGTAATAAGGTTAGCTTTTCGATGGAGAGCTGAAAATACAACATGTTCTGAACTTGTACATTGTTTCCGCGGATTTTATTTCAAGTTAGTTCTAAGAGATCTTTATCGTTTACAAGAAATGAGTTGAGTCACTGCTCATTAAATTGGGGAAACGACCTTTTTCAAGACTAAAAGGTGTGTTGCCTACGTTTAAAGTGGTAGTTTGAAATGTAAAAAGTTTATGCCTTGTATTCTGTTACGCGATAAATTTTTGAATGAAATCGTCTGCTTGCATTTGAATTTAAATCATTTTTTACTTGTTTTACTAATATCGAACTGTAGTTGTTCGTTAAGTTAACCTAAGCTACATAAGTCAAGGTAGCATTGTTAAATTTGCAAAATCCATTTTTTTTGCTGGAGTACAGCAGACAGGCATACGGCCCACCTGATGGAAAGCGGTTACCGTCGCCTATGGACGTTTGCAACAACAGAGATGTCACCAACGCGCTTCCGGCCTCGAAGAAATTTTATGATACCCTTTTTAAAACAACCGAACCATTAAACCAACCTAAGAGTTTTCAGCACATGCTATCTTCAAATTCGTATTCCAAAACCTTCCCGAGTGTATAAGAATTTGTTACTGCACAGGATATACCCCGTCTAAAGAGCCAGCATTTGTATGTGAGTGAGACGGCGTTATTAGTTTAATATTTAATTGCAAAAATCGTATGTGTGAAGTACCAAAATTATTTTTTAATAAAAAACAACGTAGGGGAACTCCCCCTCAAAGATTGGCATGCTATTAGTTTCCTCTAAACATTAATAATATATTTTTATGTAGCCAGATATTAAATATAAAAATATTTCTTAAATAAATTGACAGCAATCGGGATAAAAAAAAGTTTACCTGTTTTATTTGTACCTACATATATTTATAGTCGGTTTTCAGTTTTTTATTATGGAATGTAATTTAATTCATAATTTAGTTTTTTAAGTAAACGTTATAAATATCATAATTTTAGTGTAACTTTACTGAATCGTTTTTGTATTTTTTTTTTAAACTTAACAGTAACGAGAATTCGTTGGTTTTATTCAAGTCATACATTCCAATGTTTTTATTCAAACTAACTTCTATTAGCGAAGATGTTTTGAAGGTCATACATATAAGTTGAAAAATCTACTTTCTACTGTATTTACAGCCATATAGAACATCATGATCACAACTAGATCGTGTACTAGCAGAAGGTGATGTCAGGAGCCTTAAGAACAGACGAGCGTGCATGACAAGAGTTATGAATGTCAAAGAAGCAAGTGAGGTGTGTAAGAATAAGCCTGAATGGCGCTCTGTTGTTCGTGCCTACCCCGCAAGAGAACTGCCTTGAAGTTATGTATGTATGTATGTATGATCACAACTATCATACAGTGTACTTTTCGATCAATAACACAAAAATCTACCCCATTTCTATTTGGAGAAATCAATAATGCCCCCATCCGAATTCCGAATACATAAAAACAATGATAAATTATATTTACACCCTTAACAGCGCCGTAGTGCTGCACACAATGATATGGCGTGTACGCATTGACGCACACATGCGTTATGTATATGTGGGGAGGCAGCTGCAGAACTTGAATGCGCTGGTCTGTGGTTGCCAAAGTTTCTTGTAATTTAGTATGTAATATAATGCAATGTAACATTTAGAAATTAATACTTTCTTTCAAAAAAAGAATAATAATTTTACAAAAAAAAATACCAACTGTAAATATTTTTTATATATTCAAAAGAATAATTTAAAAAAAGTATAAGTATAAATATATATGTATGTACATAATAATTTTATTTTAATATGTATATTTATTAATTAATGTGAATGAATAATAAATCGTTGAGTTTTTCGTAGGAAGGTGGTTGATGATTTGATGTGCAGATTTAATTTTGTTTTTAAATGTAATAAATAATAGGTCTATGATATTGGTTGCTTTTAAGAATGATATTTGAGTCAGTTCAAATCCTACATTTTGGCTCACTCCAAGGTGGATATGTTATTTATAAAGGATCAGCCATTGCCTGGCGGTATTTCTTTAAAGATTATCTTAATACTTGAATATTTATAAATACCTGACATTGACCGCATGCACTAAACCGTGCAAACCCACTTTTAATAATGATGAAGAAACAAATTGTTTTATTTAAATTTAACTATACAATGTTTATTCATTGTCAATGCATTTTGTATCTCATAAATACTAGCATTTGCCCGCGGCTTCGCTAGTTTTAATGTAACTTTTATAGACAGTGTAGACGATCGTCCGTAGAGAGTCCCACATCCTTTCGGTAACATCCTCTCAGACCCGGAGATAGTTCACAGATTTGAATGCCCAGCGTCAATATATACATATAATAAAACTGTAGAGGTCAAATTTCTGTACAATGAAAAAAAATGCTAAAACCCGAGTCAGGGTGATGTAAGCAGTGAAATAACACTAATTTAGATAATTTTTTCAAATTTTTTGTTTCTCTGTTTGTCTGTTTGTACCGGCTAATCTCCGAAACGACTGGACCGATTTAAATGAAATTTTGTACGGTGGTAGCTTATATCCCTGGTCAACATACCTCTAACTTTTGATCCCGAAGAATTAAAAAGTTCCCGTGGGATAATTAAAAAAACCGCACCACGCGGTCGAAGTCGCGGGCATCAACATATTCTTTATTAGAATATGTTTGTCATGAAGTAGGCTAAAGTGCCCTAAAGTTTTTTCATTATACTGTCTTGAAAGTATTCGTAATCTAGAAAAATATTTCGAAACACGTCGATTTTGAAGAACAATGTTACAATTACCTGCGCAAAAACAGCGGAAACCTATAAAAGTCATGAAGTTCGTTCATTTTGTTAACAAGCAAGAAATCGGGTAAAAAATGAAACACGTGTTTTCGGTTTGTTCTTTTATCGCTATGGTGTAGTAATAAAAGCAAGTCACGAGTTTTTTCGCAATGTACATCGTGCAAGGTATAGTGGAACAAAATTTTTGTTTTAACGTGTCATGGTGGTTGTAACCTTTTGTTGTTCTTACTCACATTGTAATTAAATAAAGTTAATTCTATTTATTCGTTTAGGCAATATAGTTTTGTTTTTAGGTGTGTTTTACTTTTATTAATTACTTTATTATTAAAATAGAATTTAATAGCCGAGTGGAAACAGAAAGATAACAATAATATAATGTTGCGAATATTATTTGGAGGTCGTTAGTTAATATAAAATTGACTTCCAAATATGTTTTTATAATACTTCGCAAAGTGATATCATATTTTTTAAAGATTAGTAAGATACTGTCCAGCATCAAGTGCTAATTGATGTTTTTTTATTCTGCGATTTTAATTGATATTGTTACGAGCTACAGGACTTGAATTAAAATAAATGCCATTGGATTTACTATAGAGTTTATTAGAACTATACAAACACGTATAAAACAAGTACAAATAAAACTGGATGCAACCAGTTCAGACTGTATAAACTACACGATTTATTTACACACGAATAGTCCGTCACTACATCGCTAGATGAAAGTACTACACACATCTTACTCGTATCGTAGTCGTCGCTTGACTGCCCCACCCTTCCGTTCGGGCATTGTTTTATACTAAACTGTATAGTAGAACAAAGGATCGCGTTCGCCGAGTTAATCCCGCACACCTGGCAAGCTTCGACGGCCATAAACAATTTACAATAACAATAGAATTTTGTCTAATTTCAAATTTTAAGCACAAAAGAACTCCAAATGCAGAGGGTAATAAAACCCTACTTTATGGCAGGCCGGTGTGCTTCGTGGAATTTTGGCCAAGTTGTAACAATATGTTATGCAAAACTAATTGGATCATCCGATCAGAAGTGTCAAAACTCCTCTAACATCATAAGACGTCTTTCACGTTTATTTTTGTTTAAATCTCCTTATTCTCTTGGTTCTTTACTTCTGAAATTAAAACCGTTCAAATAACACGAATAATATGTCTCTTAATGTAAGTACACACTCCACATTCATATAATTTTAATTTTGTTATACACACAGACGTATATATAAACATTATTATTAGTCCGGCTTCGGCCTGTAAATAAGCTTGCAGTGGAAGCATACCTGGATACTCAGCGCATGCCTTATTTGCACCGCACACAAATGCCGTCAAGTTTCATATAATTTTGTATAAACTACCTTACTTACTTACTTACTTACTCCGTTGGCTCAGCGACCCAAAGTGGGTCTTGGCCTTCGAAACGAGAACATGCCACTTTTCTCGGTCCTGTGCGGTTTCTTGCCAATTACTGGCTCCTAGCTCCGACAGGTCTGCCTCTACTCTGTCCTTCCAGCGATATTTAGGACGGCCGACCGGACGCCGACCTACCGGCCGTCCCAAATATGCTTTCCTCACGCTGCGATCCTCTCCCATCCGTTCTACGTGACCGAGCCAGCGGAGGCGGTGAGCTTTTATTTCTCCTATTATGTTAGGCTCGGCCACGAGATTCTCAATTTCGAGGTTACTTCGGACCCTCCAGCTGCCATCCTCTCTTTTTGTTGGACCCAGAATTTTACGGAGAACCTTCCTTTCCGCTACTAAAAGCTGGTTCTCCTCCTTGAGGGTAAGCGTCCAAGCTTCGCACCCATACATCAGGATGGGCCGTATGACGTATAAACTACCACAAACTCCATAATTAAATAAGCGCTCCTCAACACTTTTGCGTTGCAGGAATATTTAATTTTCAAAATGATACTATATATAACTTACAAATTATATATTTGAAGTAGTAAAATCGAATCCCCCGTCAATATTAATTAAGTTCAGATAATTTCTCAATCTTGAACAAGAACAATTATTTCGTGACTATAAATTATATTTTACTGCTAATGTATCTATTATAATTCCACCTGAAGCGATATTTAATACTATAACGATTTGTGAAATAATATTATATATTTTTTGTCTAAAGTTAAGCAACGTCGTATTGTAAAACAACCATTTGATATTGAAACAATACTTGCTGCGATATTGACAAGTAATCAATCAAGATCATCATATGTGGCTAAAATATGGGACAAATTTTAGACAATATAATTATTTTTAAAGTCAAATTCATTGCGAGCTACAAATTGTTAATAGATTTTAAACATGTGTATGTAGTTCTAGTTACTACTAACTTTTCCTGTAATTATGCTCGAGTACAGTTGTTTATCAATTCAAAGGAAAATAGCAGTATATTATGTATTTTATCCTTGCAGGAACGGAGAAAGAATACAGTTTCCTGTGGCCGGATGGCCTGTCGTAAGAGGCGACAAAACAACCCACAGCCAGGTGGTAGGGCATTTGCCCGACTGGATTTCTACCACCCCTGGTCTAAAGCATGCCGCCATAACAAACCTTGAGTTGTGTTCCGGCATTCGTGGCCATGTTCCAGTCTCCCTGAAGAGAGCAGCAGCGCATTTGTAGTACCTTTGGTGTTGCAAATGTCCATAGGCGAATGTCCGTAAGCTCTTTCCTTCAAGTGGGCTGTCTGCTGAATTCCTGCAATAAAAGAATTTAAAAAAAATATACCACGTTTTATAAAATCTAGATCATATTCAAGGTCGTGAAAACGAACAACAACTAACACTTATGTGAGTGTTAGGAATATCCTCACTGTTGTATTCCGGAGTTCGCATAATATGATTCTCTACTATACAAAGAAAAATAATCATAGAATAGATGACGACCATTTTAACCATGCTTTTTGAGCATCGTGGCTCCATAGTCCTAGAACCCCAGCTCCATTAGCATTTGATATCAATAAGCCAATTCGTTTTGCTCCCATCTTCTACAATCCCACACTAACCGGGGTTGGTCCTTGTGTGCATTTCTGTTTGGTGCTTACTAGGATAATGATGTCGCGTTCAGATTACATTGTTAATAAAGACCCAATGCAAGTGCTCGTGATTCCGACCACAAAAGAAAAATAACTATGCTTCATCTTCTGGAAGCTGATCATTATAGTATTTATCCGGGTTTCTTAACCTTTATATATACGATAAAACATTTTAATAATGAACATCGATTAATATTTAGTGATCATGTTTTGCGGCTTTCCCGATTTAAATTTGAATCGTATCAAATAGGTAATTAGTATTTGATTGGCATGTGAAATAAGAAAAAACACGTTGGGAAAACTATACACCGATAAACTGGTGTAATAATAAAATTATTATATAGGTATGTAGGCATGGCAATAAAGTCAGGGTACATTGAACGGAGCCGGATCGCCTTGAAAACGGGTCGAGAGTATGAACAAAAAACACTATTATATTTTTATATAACTTATTTAAAACTTATATAATTTATCGTCAACATTGTATTGAAATATTACTTTAAGCTGCTAAATTAATTTGTTAAATTTTTATTACTAGTTGTAAATTCGTTGAAAGTATTGAATGGTTGTAGACTATCGGTTGTTTTACACTAAGATTAGACAAAAAAAATCTATGCAGCTTCACTTGCCTAAACTTAAGTTTCATATTCTATGGAAGCTCTTCCAATATGCGATATAAAAATTACACTAAAAGTAATAAAAAAATTCTAAAGTACTCTGTGGAGAACACGACGAACAAAGATGAATACAAATATCTAATATTTAATAATAATAAATATTGAATCTTATATAACAGCATTAAGACATTACCAGATTATTCCCCAAGGATATTGTATCGGTTACGTATATTGTCGAATGCACCAAAGTTTGAGAACCGCAGTCTGTGGGCCGATAATATTTAGGGTTCCTTTTTTTTGTTGTAGTGATCTCATCCGTAACGTATGGGTGCCTTTGCCTGCCGTTCATTTTTTTCGAAAACTTGACCCCACGTTCAGTTATGTTTAGGCCGGCGCGTCGCGCGGTTGTCTCCGACGCTCTTTCTAGTCATTGTTTCCAAATTAAGCTTAAGTAACGTGTTTAGTCCTACAACTAGCAGCGTTACTACCGAGCATAATTTAGTTTTTTTAAGTGTGTGTGTTTTTTGGAAATTTAGTATAAGTTTTGTATTGTTTGTAAACGAAGATCTTTTTTTTAATGAACGGATTTGGATTGCTATGGTAAGTTAATATTATAGAAACGAAACAGATGTATTAAATTATTTTTGCTTCACTCAAGCAATATTTTGGATTTCAACTCTCGTTTTTTTTTTCCAAAATAATTTGTATTTTATAAAATACTTATTTCTTTATGTTTTACGTACAAGTCCTGTTAGTTTCACCTTTTTTAGTGTTTATGTGCATTCATTGTCGACAATAAATATTTTTCTTTCTTTCTTTCTTATTTCTTTTTTTTTTCTTATTTAATAATATACTGTTTGTTACTCTACACATTCTACAGAAAAGCATTAAACTTAGCTTCTATTGACTAGTGGTCTAATCGTCGTCTCGGCTAATTCACTGAAACGCAGAAATCTCAGGTTTGATACTGTGCAGGGCAAAATATTACGTATACTCTTACTAGAGTTTAATTATGAAACTAAGATAATTAAATCTTATTATCATAATTATCAATTTATTGGTTCAGGTGTGGAGTTGTAGTACAATAAACATAGTTTAGTATTAATTGTACAATAATCACGGTGCCGTGACAACAAGCAATCAATTTGAATATTATTAACATATGATTTTCGCCGGTCGTTGATTTTTGTGATTACTTAATTGTAAACAGGTTAATCACGCGACATTGCCTACAAAGGCTACAAATGCGTTTAGTTTTATTTATTTTTTGCTTTAATTAATAATATGTGAAGGTTTTATTGCGATTTTTGATAACTTTTATTGAGTGTGAAGTAATTAATTAATAATAAAAAATGATTCTTAATTTGTTTGATACATCATGCTGTAACTTCATATAAAAATGAATCGATTTTCATGAGTATATCGTTTATTTAATCTATAATTTAATATTTCCGCTTGGATACATAATCGAGTTTACGCTAGGGATAAATTCGAAGTTTATTTAGATTTTATTGGTCTTATTCATATTGAGTTAGAGTGAGTTTGTAGGCTTCTTTAAGAACCATAAATAAGCCGATAAACTGACCCTAACTCAATATGAATAAGACGGTTAGTATCTATGAGAAAGCTAGTAATATAAAGAATTGATTAGGTGACACACGGAACAATAAATTCTGAAATTATTTTCATACAAAATACTACACTAAGTATAATCTTACAAAATATTATGAAACTACATATTTTTAGTTAATGTTTAAGCAAAAATTAATATGCTATTTCACTCGATTAAGTTATGACGTCAAAACTTGCTATATTCGTACAAATAGCCCGGTCAAAATAGACAATTGACCCTTGCATAAATTCATAAGCTGAAAATTTACAGGCGTGTAAGGGATACCACTTTAATGAAATCCTGAAAAGTCCCCACTGATCCCTCGTGTGCAACAATTTTTATTCGAGGTCAAAGCTCGCAAAAATGGGTTTCTTGGATTTTTTGGCCAAACGGTTAGTCTTACAATAAAAATAGCTTAGACCAAAATTGTAGATCAGGTAATTACCTACTAAAATTGTCCTTATACTTTTTTCTCTAAGATTTACCATTTCTGAGAAAAAGCCATTCGAAATTTAGGGGGAGCCTGTATTTTCTGTAAAATACATACATTTACATACACTTCCACGCCATCTATGAGGTAGTGTACGAAGCGCGTTTTTTAATGTGGTTTCCCCGGTAGGCATACTCCACGATCTGTTTTAGTGGTAAATCAGGTCTTATTGAGCTTTTTCTTCTTATTCTTCCATAATTATCTTCTTCTTATTTTTCCTTTGCATACTCCTGATTTGATGAAAATTGTTGTAGCAACGATACATCATCTGTTTCGTCGTTGATGTTGATACCTTCTTCTCTTGAAAGTTCAACGTTTGAACACGACTGCCCTTGACAAGTGATGCATATTGTTGAACAAAATAAACCCTTATAATGACTGGCCTGAACCCACTGCTGGGACATTTATGGGTTGATAATATTATAAAAATGACAGGTGCATGAATGAAATAGTTGAATTGTTTCTGTTTTAAATTCAGTCATGTTATATAATTCATTCAATGAATAACTTTTATCTGACAATTGAAAAACCGGCCCTAAATCGCGAATCTCTTAAAGAAAAAGCCGATAAAATACACCTTCAATAAACATATGTGCATGTAGAGATTAATTAATTAATAATAAATAATCGGCACACAAACACATATAGTGTATATCTCTAAATTAAGCAAACTACGCTTGCCTTATGGGTACACCCAGATCATAGCAAAGAACGGATTAAATTTGTTTCCGAAATTTACCATACCAGGAATCGAATACGGAGCCTCTGCGTTTTTTTTTGAGGCGGGGGAAATGCATTTCGCAGACTACTGGGGGGTCCTTTACTAGGGATTAGATCCAGGCGACGAGAGGTGACATCCACGAATGGAGCACCAGAGTCAAATTGTCGACTTGTGTGGAGACTCGAAACCTACCTACTAACCTACTCAGTACTTCACTAAAACCACCCTCCTCCCATGTGCCCCGCGCTTATGGCAGGAAGAGCGTGAGACTTAGAACGTAGTTACGCCCACGCTGGGGAGCCTCTGCGTTGCAATGAGGCAGGCTGGCAAAGGCTTAGCCCGTTCAGCCACGGAAGCCGTCAAAGTATCAAGTTAAAAGTATTGACGCTACAAATGTCTAACAAGATCGTAGTAATTGGAAATTCATTATCTATGTCTATCCCCCTGGAGAAACAGGTGTGGTAATACGTATAAATATATAATTAAATAATAATTAAGCAAATTGTAATTCTGAGCCAACCATGAATAATTATTGATTTAAAAAACGGCTTTCGGATAAATCATTCATTTATTCCTAATAGCTGCTAAAATTATTTTTTTAACATTCTATCACACTGACGTAATGTTATGCCTATTTCTTATACAGATAGGCAGAGACTAAGGATTATATCCCAATTCGAAAAAGTATATTTATTTGTAACGAAAACTTACATAAATGATATATAGAAAACTTACCTTAACACTAATATCTATTATTTACTTATGTAGCTTCGTCGTGTGGTCTCGAAACAATCAATGATCATACGATTTTTTCAAGGCCTGTTATATCTCACTATTCATTCAATACCTTAGCATTGGTTGAATTTTGACATTATTGGTATGAAGCTTATGTCACATTTTAATCGATAGTAAGGCAAATGAACGGTCGGTAAGTTATAATAATTAGTCATTAAAACGACTTTTGTACCACATTGTACAACTGTGTTTATTTTATGCAAATCTTTAAAAATAAGTTTATGATTAGTGTTACAACCTAGGCCCCGACAAAGACAAATTCCACGTACAATTATGTAAAAGCAGATTTTATTACCTGTTGGCATTTGAACTAATTGTAATCCTTTTCATAATCGTCTTCTTTTGTTCACTTATTTATTGGCATACGTTACTAGTTATTGTACAGAACAGCCGATTGTTCTATTGAACTCGTTTACGGCCGCTTGCGGCTGCATCATTAGCCAGGTGTTACGGATTACGGTTACTAGGAAACTGCCCGCCCGGCAACATGTGTGGCCGTTTGCCGGGTGGGCACAGTTTCCATTCGCATTTGTGAAGTATAACACGACGGCCTGATTGAGAGAGGAGACAGTTGAGCTACGACTACGATACGGGCGTGACGTGTGTACATTCGGGAATCTAATAGTGACGAACTTTGCGCGTTTTATTGAATTACGATTTTCTGCATTACGTTTGGATTTGTTGTGTTCGGTTATATTTGTACCTGTGCTATACGTGTTTGTATAGTTCTAATAAATTTTATAATAATTCTAACGGCATTTTAATTCGAGTCCCGCTAACTCGTAACATTACTAAAACTTCTTCTTATAAGTCGTTCCCTCACTACTGAGGATCGTGACTTTGACGGCAGTAAATAATTGCTCTCTTCTACTACAACTTACTAAAGAAAGAAAACAGGTTTCTTTCTACGACGAACATACATAGATACGACGGCCCATCAAACAATCCAATTGAGAAACAGCTATACACAGAGTCTTTGCGGGTTACGAAAACCGCGCACATAATTAATTTTGTAACACCTATTTGTTATATACGTGCTATTTTTTAATTTTCGTAACGTTCGTTTTTGTTTTTATCTATTCTATATATTCTTTATTCAAATTACAAATTTATGAATGCACTTACAAAACTTTTTTTAATTGGTTAAATTGAAATAACCCAAATAACCTACCCACCTAGCTGTGAGTTGCTTTGTCGCCTCTTACGACAGGCCGCCTGGCCGCTGGAAATTGTATTCTTTCTCCGTTCCTGCACGGATAGGTCATAATACATTGTATACTTTGACTACCTTGTTTTGAATGTTATCTTATACTAATCTTATATATATAAAAGAAAGTGATGTTAGTTACACTATTTATAACTCAAGAACGGCTCTACCGATTTGGCTGAAAATTGGTGGGGAGGTAGCTTAGAACCAGGAGACGGACATAGGATACTTTTCATTCCGTTGGAACCGGTAGGTGGCGCTGAAATTGGGTTCTAGAATCCTCCTAATCATCTGGACCGATTTTGGTGATTTTGTTTTTGTGTTTGAGTAGGTTCCCGGATGGTTTAGATTCACAATTAGAACCGGTAGGTGGCGCTGAGATCGGGTCCTAGATTTTTATTTTTTCAGAGCAGGACAACGTCTACTGGGGCCGCTAGTATATAATAAAGCTGAAGAGTTTGTTTGTTTGTTTGCTTGAACGCGCTAATCTCAGGAACTACTGGTCTGATTTGAAAAATTATTTCAGTGTTAGATAGCCCATTTATCGTGGAAGGCTATAGGCTATATATCATCACGCTAAGACCAATAGGAGCGGAGCACTAATGAAGAATGTTTCAAAGTCGGGGAGTTAACTTACTTTTTTTTAAACTATTCCACGCGGACGAAGTCGCGGGCAGAAGCTAATCGTAATATATAGGGAATAATATTTTATTAAAGGTATGGTAGCTTAAAGAAGCATGGAAAAGACCTTTTGTACCCCAATTAATTGGAGTGGATTAAAGAAAAGAGAAGTAGCTTAGAAGCTGAGACATTGAGTCTGAAATGACGTAGTTTCAAATCCTGGCTGAGAAGCATGGACCTCATAGGCCAGTTTTTCTTACCCAATCAGTATATTGTTATAATTAACATGTGCTTAAGTGAAGCAAACATCGTGTCGGGATCATCGGGATGAGCTTAGCATTCGACGAGGTTTACGGGCTAATAATTGCCACTCCAAATTTACAATTGCAACTCCACTTGGTTATGAATTGGGTACCTTGAACCACTACATGCAGCTTTTAAGATCTATAATGTGTTTTCATCAAGTGTTAATGATGAATGAATGAGGAAATTTGCACATAGGGATTACCAATGTGTGAAACTTACGTAGCCGCCAGCAGCAGTATTTCCAAGCCTAATTATCTATAATAATATTATCAATTTTTTAACATGCCGTGTCTGTACACTAAGGCTATTTAAAAAAACAACTGGAATATAATAGAAACGATGGAGAACACGGTGCAATTTTTTTTAGATTTCTTGTCTGTTTGTTCGGGATTCACGCAAAAGCTACTGGGCCAATTTCGATGCGGTTTTCGCTGATCGACAGCTAATCCTTAAACTTTACGCTACTTTTTATCCTGGTAATTCCGCAGGAATTTTCCTGGGAATTATTAAAAGTGGCCAGAGTGAAAAAAAATCTAATTCCAATGTCATTTTTTTACTGATCGATAACAAATTTAATGTAATAAAATGTGCGATATTTTTTATCTCGGGAATTCCGCTGGAATATCCCCTGACCGGTTTGTAGTTGTTAGAGTGCGTAAAAATTAGCTTATTCCGACACAGTTTGCATTAAAACGATTGCTTACATTCTTCTTCTGAATTTCAAGTCAAAGGTAAACGAAGTCGCGGGCATATCCTAGTAATGTAATAGTGTAGTAATGTAGTAATCTTTTTTTTGCAATATCAAACAGAAAATCTTAAATGTACATTAAAGAATCAGTATGTATATTAATCTTGAAATCTATGTAGCCTATAATATATCCCCTGAAGCCTTATAAAATTGGAAGCGTTCTTACATGATTTGTATTTCATAATATTACGAAACAAAGGTGCGTAGGCGAGTTAATAAGAGATTGTTCAAATAGTTATTAGCCAGTTCCGCTTCTCTGAAGTAAGGGTCTTGATGTATTGCACAAGCGAAGCGGCCGACAGACACCTTTATGGTAAGGTCAGAAAATCGCTATTCTTCTCTTAATTTCTTCTCTCTAAATCTCTAACGTTTCTCCTACGCATTGAGCACATGGAATGAGCTCCCAGCTGTTTTCCCATACTGCTACGCTATGGGATTTTTCAAAAAGGGTGCCATACAATTTCTCAGAGGTCGACAGCGCATTTGTAACACCTCTGGTGTTGCAAATGTCCATACGCGACAGTAACCGCTTTCCAAGTCGTCAGCCAATCTGCTGCACTTTCGCAATAAATAAAATCAGGGTAATGCAATAAACATTTTAGCAAATACTCTAACACCGCGCCTTCGTCTGATATCTTGCGTTCTGACTTATATCAATGAGCCTCGTATTTCAGAATGATTAACCGATCAAATTGGAATGTTGTCCAATGCCGTCACGTAACTTGCAGAATAGAATACAAGAGAATAATAGAATAGAATTTCAATTTAGGTATATTGTATTACTAAATGACAGGACAATTACATTTTACAACCAATAATTGCAGGAATTAACAGGACCAATTCATTGACAATCACGGGACGTCATGTATCCGCGCACATTTCTATTATCGCTACTCACGCGACGTCGCATGATAGGCTCGTAATGTTTCATACATAATATATTTATTTATACCCATAGATGTCAGAAAATCTAAATCATGTGCCATAATATGTAAATAATTCACTTTAAATCTTTGTTTTTATCTAAATGATAGACTATTCTATTTTACCTAATATTGTGATCTGCTGTCCACGTCTGTCTTTATTTTTATTTTCTTAACTATTTAGATATTATTATCTAATAACTACAGATAAACTAAAAATATTCTTTAAGTCCCTTTGCCCGGAAAAAATAGTGATAAGGCCACCTTACGTTTTACCAAAAGAACAAATGTATTGCGTTTTTGTAATTGAATATTTTACACAATTGGCCCGCCTTAGAAGACTCGTATTTTTATTTTGGAAAAAATATATTAACACATACATGATATCACGCCTGTTTCCCATGGGGGTAGGCAGAGACTATGGATTTCCACTTATGACGATCCTGTATTACGCATCTAAACCAAACAAACTACTTACATGCCAAACAAATACCTGTAATATAATATAAATAACAGTGCAACATCCGTCCGTCCTTGAGTGCAGTTGTAAACCAGCGTCAGACACCCGTTGTCTGGCATTTACTGACCTGCACCTATTTGGTACCGCCGGGAGACACTTTGAAATAATAGTCTAAAAAATGGCATGTTTCTTGGATCGCTTTACGCTCCTCTTCTTACCAAATCTCACCCCGATTAACGACGTTTTGTATTAACCTATTCATATTTGAGTTCTAATAGATTTGATTAATGAATGGAGCGAATTATCTTCTAACTCAAAGAACTGGACTATTGACAAAGCGACATTGCTTTTACTATTGTTCATACAATTTTATCAGATCAAATTAAATATTGCATTATGAAAGTTTGGTTTTGCAATGAGAGTTGTCTTGACTATTCGTTATTGTATGTAAGTGCGTGTGTGTCTGGGGTGTTTGTGCGTAGTAACATATATATTTTATGGGTTTACTTATATATTGGAGATGCAATGGACTGTAGTGTTTTTTGGTATCCGGTTTCCAGGCTGCGTTCTGCACACCTATACCCCGGTTTCATTACCATGGAGTCCAGGAATGCATGCCGCGTTCTGCCTGCGTGCAGCCCGGTCTCACTTACCGGGATCTATTGGGGTCCTACTTTTAATGAAAGACAAACAAAGCAACTTAAGGCTATTACAAATAATTAAGTTCTAAACACTAATAAAACAAATTTAAAAATAATAATACTCAATTTCATACATAAGCTATACCCGTCTCTTTCCTGCGCCCAACAGTCGCTTCTACATTATCTACGGGGCTTAGCAAACTATATTAATGTTTTTATCGCCTGTCTAGACGGGTCGGTGAGTTTCGCACATCGATGTTGTCGTCGTCAACACTTATGTATGATTGGATTTTAAACGCTACCGGGATTTTCCTCGTGGAAGTGTAATTATGTAAGTTTATTGTTGTGTAAATAACTGATTTTAATGAAATTAAAGTTATAAAATTTACGCATGCAAAATCACGTGTGAACCCAGTTTTATTAATAAGTTAAAAATACTATTTAAAGTATAATATTAGTAACATAGAGATTAACATTAAACACTAATACATTTATTATGGTAACTTATGTAGTTTGAAATATATTATTGTATATGTGTATATGACTTTGTATATATATATGTATTTATTGCTTTTTTCCTGCACCACCTACATCGCCTGATTCAAATTTCTTTGATTTACGTTGCCTGGAAGAGATCGCTTTGAGCGATAAGGCCGCCTATTGTATTTGCCTAGAATATATTGTAAATATGGTCGGTTTTTGTAATTGTATATTTTGGTTTGCAATAAAGTGTTATCTCTCTCTCTCTCTCTCTCTCTCTCTCTCTACTAAAAATAAATGTAATTAAAATACGATATAAATTATAAACTTAAAAATAAATTGCAAACTGAGCTATATTAAAAACTAGAAGTAAACAAAAAAGGTATAATTATAGATAATAAATATTGGTCCCAAACCATGGTCACTTATCGGGAACGTTTCCAAAAGATTGCCGGCTTTACCACGTTGTATAGTAATGCTCAATCTTTGAGCAAAATAGACGTCAGCTGACGTACTAAACTATATTGTTATGTACAAAATATACTATAAAAAATTGAATATTACTTTTTATCCGTGCAGGAACGGAGAAAGAATACAATTTCCTGCGGCCGGGCGGCCTGTCGTAAGTGGCGACTAAACAACCCACAGCCAGGTGGTAGGGCATTTGCCCGACTGGATGGCTACCACCCCTGGTCTAGAGCATGCCGCCATAACAAGTTTGAGTTGTATTCCGGCATTAGTAACCAGGTTCCAGACTCCCTAAGAGAGCAGCAGCGCATTTGTAGCACCTTTGGTGTTGCAAATGTTCATAGGCGAATGTCCGTAAGCGCTTTCCTTCGAGTGGGCTGTCTGCTGAATTCCTGCAATAAAAAATAAACTTTGATGTAAATTGAATATGGTATAGGTTCTCTCTTTTTATTTTAATTTATTATTTGTCTATTTACATAATATTATATTTAACTGTTATGTGTACGTAGTTTTCAACTGTTACATTCATGCAACTATCCAGTTTTAATTGTAACATATTATGTTTTATTCTATGAATAACATTTATCTGGGGATTAGAAAATCGGCTCGTAAACAATTAATTTCAAACCCTTTTCTGTTGGGCTCCCGTTGCTGGTATTTGTGTATGTAAACACTTTCTGTCCTGATGACTCGTAGTGGAAAGAGTTGAAATTGAAGCTTAATGTCAGACCACATACGTTATCATAAGAAATTTTAAAATATATTTCGCCAGTATTAATAGTGACCTCATCAATACGTTCATATAATAATTCAAATAATAAGTCTTGCGAAAATTACCATAAAGTTGTAAAAAACTTCCTGCTAAAAGGTTAACAACCGGATATTTTAGAAATTAAAGTTCTATTTATATTTATGGAAAAATACAAATTACGTATTTTGATCATTAAGTACATTAATACATAGCGCTATAAAATCTTATACATGTGTATATTTGATTAAAAAAAATCAAAGTATGAAAATAATATAATAAATCTGTAAAAGGTTCGAGTTTCTACAATGTAAAATGAATATAAAAAATAAGAAAAAATGAATGGGCCAATTCGGACCAGCAGATTCCGAAAATGCAACTTCTAGAATTTTTACTTGGGAAAAGGTGATAGAAGACGAGAGAATTTTTTACTTTGCTTAGGTTTTAGGATAATCTCGTTTTTTAAACTCACAAATGGCAACACTGATGCATCCTTGGCGTGACGAGGCAAGCGCCGTACTAATAAAGACAAATATGAGTAAAAAAAAAATGTACTTTCTGTTTGTAAAAGTACTATTTAACGTGAAAACTAGAGGGGGACGGGGGGGTCTTGACATATACTACAGGGTGGTCACCGAGGGGCAAAATATTGAAAAAAATTGTCACGTATGGGTACGTTCTAGTAAAGCAAGACATGCGAACCAATGAGCTGACAAATTAGTACGTGAAAATCCAATGGAGACGTAGATTGAATGGGAAGATAGTCTCCGGTAACAGGTGACATGCATAATTGAATATACACACCCGAACATACATAAAATACACAATGAGGGAGAAAAGAGCTCGTTTTCAAGAAATTATTAAAAAAAATATAGATCTATTAAGATAAAGCGGTTAATAAAACACGTGCACGCCCCCATAATATGCTGAGTTTGAAATCTTACTTTCCTTTGTCTAAACCCAATATTAGATGGTACATTTTGTCTTGATTGAGAAGGTGATGTCATGAGCCTTAAGAACAGACGAGCGTGCATGACAAGAGCTATGAACGTCAAAGAAGCAAGTGAGGTGTGTACGAATAAGCCTGAATGGCGCTCTGTTGTTCGTGCCTACCCCACAAGGGAATTGGGATATGTATGTATGTATGTACATTTTGTCTTACAATTTGAATGAATCCACCAAAGTGATCCGTATAAACTTGCATTTATTGTCATTGAAATAATGAAAAAAAAGTGTTCATTCAGTATTATATTATTGGTTAAAAAACAAACTCAATACAAGTAATGTCAATTCTTTACCAATGGTAAGATTTAAGAACGGAAAGTAAGATGCGTCAGCCAATCGCAGTTCGCTGGAAGTAAGCTTTCTCGAGTTTACCCCACGTAGTTATCCAGGTCCTCCGCTGTTCTCAACCAACGTCTACCGGCTATCTTACGCAAATCGTAATAGAACGTAGATAATTATATTCAACCTTGCAGAAGGACGAAATGCAGGAAATAAAATTTGTCTGTTCAGGAACGAAGAAAGAATATGATATCCTGCGGCCGGGCGGCTTGTCGTAAGAGGTGACAAAACAACCTACAGCCAGGTCGTAAAGTATTTGCCTGTCTGGATGACTACCACCCCTGGTCTAAAGTATGTTGCTATAACGACCTTGAGATGTGCTCCAGCATAAGTGGTCAGATTCCAGTTTTGCTTTAGAGAGCGGCAGCACATTGATAGCACCTTTGGTGTTGCCAATGTCCATAGGCGACGGTAACCGCTTTCCATCAGGTAGGCTGTCTGCCTGTCTGCTGAACTCATCATGTAATAAAAAAATGAAAAACAGGAATCAGACAATAGAAACATCTATTTAAGGTAAGGCAAAGAGTTTCTTCAAAGAGATTTGCAAGAAACTCTTTGATGCCACCCGTGATCAGATGGCTGGCTCATATTTCGCCCAACAAATAAGCATCGCCATACAGCGCGGCAATGCAGCCAGCCTTCTGGGCACGCTCCCATCTGGCAGCGATTTGTTACATAGTCTATAATCGCTTGTACTGTATATTAAATAACAAGTATATAATATCATAGTAATATATATACAATATCTTCTATATGTACATCATTGGTAATTAATTATGTAAGATAAATTTAAGGTAAATAAATAATGTTTTAGATAGGACTGTATTTAAAAAATAAAAAAGGTTAAAGGATATTATTTATAAACTTATTCTTAGAATGTTTCATATTATTTTTGTCTTCGCTGCCACTGTTACGTTTTAATGTTTTCCTTAAATTAGGGGATTGCCTGGAAGAGATTGCTTCAAGCGATAAGGCCGCCCTTGGTTCAACATTTATTGTACCTAGTTTTTAAGAACGTAGTTTTAATTTTTGGTGAACAATAAAGTGTTGTCATTCATTCATAAACCCTGATAATTGAAGAAAAAAATAAACATTCCTAAATATTAAGTAGTCAGAGGGAGTGGAGGAGAACCGTTCATCCGTTTCATCCGTGCAGGAACGGAGAAAGAATACAATTTCCGGCGGCAGAGCGGCCTGTCGTAAGAGGCGACTTAACAACCCATAGCCAGGTGGTAGGGCATTTGCCCGACTGGATGGCCACCACCCCTGGTCTAGAGTATGTCGCCATAACAGCCTTGAGTTGTGTTCCGGCATTAGCAACTTTGCTGTTGCAAATGTCCATAGGCGTTGGTAACCGCTTTCCAACAAGTGGGCCGTCTGCCTGTCTGCTGAACTCCTGCAATAAAAAATAAAATAAAAAAAAGGAGAGAAGAAAACAATGAAACAATAAAAAAGTAGTGCGCACACTTATTTGTAATAATATGACGAAACCAAAAAAAAAAAGGCTACAATAGTCTTATGTCAAATGTTACAGTGACACGTTGTATTATATAAAACTGTATATTATTACTAAGTACTAAATCGCCGGTGAAAGTTCATGTCATCTGACAATTGCAAAATGGACTGTAATATAATGTAAGTCTTAAGTCACCGTGAGTCAGCCTGATGGAATGTTAGCCAATACTACTGTTGTATTAGACGCGGTGGCTCAGTGCCTAAAGTATTTGTTTGGCAAAAGTAAATTACGTTTAAAAATTGAATCCTTACTAATCTATACGTATATAAATAAACAAAATTGCAGTGTCTGTTTGTAATGTCAAAATATAAACGTGGAAAAAATCAGGGGCGATAATTCGGACCAGAAGATTCCGAAAATGCCATTTTTAGAATTTTTGACTCAATTTTAAAATCAAATTCAAAAGTTTTTGTTCAAGTTGCACTGGAGATCATTTTTTTGAAGGTCATACATATAAGTTAAGGTTTAACTTTACTTCCTAGTCTGTGTACACCGCTTCGCAACGTCTTCGTCTGCGTCTGTCTGGATGTTCCAGCTAATCTCTGAAACGGCTGGACCGATTTTGACGGAACTTTCACTGGCAGATAGCAGATGTTATAAGGAGTAACTCAGGCTAATTTTTTTAAGCTTTCGCAAAAAGAGATCCACGCCTACAAAGCCGCGAGCACAATTAGTATTAAAATATGAAATTTTGCATACACGTTGTATAGAACGGAACATAGGGTACATTTAATTAAGAAAAAAGATGAAAAGATTTATTGGCGCCACCATTGCAATCAATTAACAAACACATCGTCACGGCAACGACAATGACAGCAACAATTTTAATGTGTTGCTCTCATGGTTAGTTGGTAGTTATGCTTTCGCTATAAGGTGTTACGGGTATTTATGTGATATCAGTCATTTTAATGTTAGTCTCTGTGGTCTAGTGAACTAAATGTTAGCCTGCTTAGTTCTTAAACGTTGCTGTGTTTGATTTTTCCCTTATTTTAGTGAGTCTGGGACCGGCCTCAGAATCTTTCGGCTCATATTATCCGTAGGACAAGCGTAAATTGCTTAACTGGAGAATTTAGGTACAAAGTAAATCTGATCCTAATGTCTGGATTTTTTACATTAGGATTAGAGGAAACAACCGAAACTTAGTTAGTTCTCTTACTATATTGACTCTGCCAGGAATCCATCTCATAGCCACTAGACTACATACTGCGAATATAATTACATTTATTTGAAACTGGTTATATAATATGTAACTACATTTAAGAAAAAAAAATATAGAAACTAGTGTGATTTGATATTTAAGCGATTAAAATGTTTTATTTATACAAAAACAAGTCCGCGAATCTTTGTAATTCCCAAAGATCAAAAAACTAATCTCCATTAAGATCAACGACCTATTATTACTCGTCTCAAAAAATTCTCACGAAATCTTAACAATAAATACACTTTTGCCTTAAACAAATTAGGATCCATTACAATAAAAAAAGTAGTATTCATGACCGAGAACCGTTAAAACTATTAATCTATTCGCTACTCATGACTCACCCTCAGAAACTTAACACGGCCCTTTCCTTTTAAATTCACACGATCAGGTGCTTTTCTATTTTGCTATCCCAGAATAGGGGCTCTCATACCTGTTCCAACGTCTTCAAGATGGCGGCTAACGGTTTTGTTGTCCTTTGTTCTTTATTCAAAAAACGTAAAGTGACGACAGTATTATTAAACTAGGGTCATTGCGGTGTGAGGTTATAAACGATTTGGTGCAGAGGGATGGTATAAAAGCGATTTAATAATAAATAATAGAATAGATATGGAAATTCATAGATATTTGACTTTTGTGTTGGGCATTTGAAACTTGTTGGCTTTTATTTTCAACAACATTAAAATTTTATTAAAATGTACAGCAGTTGTAAATATTTATAAATTTGAAAGGCAAAATTCTAGATTAACTGTTTATTAAAATGTGTATTTTCGAAATGTCACAAAATTGTCTGATGCTTCTGCTTGAAGATTTAAAACTTGATTGATTATTTATTGACTGTCTAAATAAACAATTCGTGCAAGGCCGTGTTTAAATAAGAATTCATTTACCACTTTTCGCCTCTATGTAACGCTATATTAAAATACATTTTGATTTAGGCTATATCATTATAGACCTCGTGTAGACGTCGTGCCATCGCCGACACGCCACCACCGCGCTGCTGCTATACTACTACTATGCTGTAAATCTCTGTGTATATGAGAACCTTGTTCGCCCTCCTGTATCGTCGTCCCACCGCTTAACAGTGAAAGTGCGGCGGTGGCGCGATATCGTCTAGCCTAAACAGTTTAGCGACGCGGCAGTTGCATTGTAGCTGCAAGGTGACGGAGTTGTGTACACGCAAGTTTTAGCGTCATAAAATGTCCATGATTTTTTATTTAAAACACGCAGTGATTACTTGCATGTAAACGACTGCTATGTGCTGCTACTTTTGAGATGCCGTCAAAACTAACCCGCAAAAATCACAAAAGCAATTTCCAGATAATTTGTATATATTAACAGTACCTATCTCCAGTAGGTCTAATATGGTATTAAAGGCACGTATACAGCTAATGTAACTTGGCATGAGTGACAGCATTTCCAGCCAATAATGTACCCAGAACAGATTAATCTTGTTGCAAAGATCCTTAGAGGTATTAGAGTTGCGAACTTTAGGTATAATGGAGTGGCGTACATCTATACATACATAATTGCTTGGCCTCACTGACTGACATATCAACGCACAGCCCAAACTACTGGGACTAGGAGCGTGAAAATTGACATGCGGGTTCCTTCTATACAGTAAGTGCGTATTAAAAAAGGATTTTTGAAAATTCAACCCCTAAAGGAATGGAAAAAGGAACGAAAGTTTTTATGAAATGAATGAATGAAATTTTACATACCTGTTTCTGTTTATGAATAAATGTACACGTGTATCGGAGTTTTTGGAAAACCAACCATTAAGGGGGTTAATTAATAAGGGAAGGATAGTTTGTATAAAATTGTCCTTTTAAAAGCAAGAAGCAACAAATTTTATATACCTGCTTCTGGTTAGAAATAAATGTACACATATCTGTGTTTTAGGAAATTCAACCCCTAAGGAAGTGAACAAGATGCTACCTTTTTTTTGACAACTCAAACTATGAATATTTAAATCTACGCGAGTGACGCCGCTAGCAATATAGCTATTATCACAAGAAAACTGTCGAAATTCCAAATCCAATTAAACCGCGCAGGAACGGAGAAAGCGTACAATTTACTGCGGCCTGTCTTAAGAGGCGACAAAACAACCCACAGCCAGGTCGTAAGGTATTTACCCATCTGGATGTTTACTACCCCTGGTCTAGAGTATGCGGCCTTAACAACCTTGAGTTGTGTTCCGGTTAGGTTTTAGTCTCCCTTTAGAGAGCGGCACATCGGTAGCGCCTTTTGTGTTACAAATATACATAGGTGACGGTAACCGCTTTCCATCAGGTGGGCCGTCTGCCTATCCGCTGAACTCATCCAATAAAAAAAATCTCTAAAAGAAACATTCAGGCGTTAAAAAAGCGTATAAAAAAACAAATTCCTTAACCGTACTTCATGATAAACGTCAGGATGGTCGTGCCTAGTTGTTCCGTCACGTCGCAGATGGCAGATAAAACATGGCGACGCTGTATTTAAATCAAGCCCCGTAAACGGACGCCGCAACTTCCTATCATACGACCAAATTAAGTTGAACTCCGACCGTCTCGTACGGAACGCGAGGACATAATAAACCTCATAATATTCTACTTTATTAACTAGGCGTCATTTATTTTTAGCAGATAATTGTAATAATCTATTATGTACATATATACCTTATCTTTTTGAAGTGAAACTTCTATATAGACGGGGGGTCTTAGGATTTTTCTGTCACGAAAAAGCGTTACGATCGCGTGGAGGAACGGCATAAATTTAGACTAGACGTGGTGAGAGGCGGCATAATTTTAGAGTAGACTATGGATTCGTTTTTAGTTCCGGATGGAATTCAGTTTTTTTATTTGAAAAATAAAATATGTTTAAAAAAAAATGCATTAATTAAAATGTACCTAAGCTAACCAAATCATAATTTGCAGTAAACCTGCGAAAAATCTAAATGTGTGCTGGGACACATAGTAGAAGTGAAACTTCAACGGACAAGTGGAAAAACGAATCGCAACAAAGTTTTAACTTGAAGTTTTACGGGCAGATTGTTAATGTATTTGTCCTATTTGAAAACCTGCCCGTAAAACTTCAAGTTAAAATTATGTTGCAATTCGTTTTTCCACTTGTTCGTTGAAGTTTCACTTCTACCATGTGTCCCAGTACACATTTAGATTTTTTTATTGTACTAGTTCAGCAGACAGGCAGACGGTCCACCTGATGGAAAGCTGTTACCATCGCCTGTCCTGTGACATTTTATCCATGTATATATAATATATACATATATAATAATAATAATCGGCAGACAAACACACACATTATATATCCCCAAATTAAGCAAGTTACGCTTGTGTTATGGGTAATATACAACGGAGTACTCTGGGGCCGATCCCAGACACCCAGACCATAGTAAATAACGGAGAAAATACGTTTCCGAAATTTACTATACCAGGAATCGAACCCGGAGCCTCTGCGTTGCAGTGAGGTACGCCGGCAAAGGCTTAGCCCGCTCAACCACAGAGGCCGTCAATATATGTATATAAAGGTTCTATTTTTACCAAAATGGCTACAGAACCCTAATAAATATATTGCAAAGTGCGTGACTAAAGCCAGGTAAAAATTAATTGATAACTTTCGATGTCAGAAATTGACAGAGCGTATTTATTCAAACAAGTAGTATAAAAAGTAATGGAAAAGTAATCAAAACATTTTCTATTAAGCCTTCAAATCAAAATTACTTCTGATCTGATCAATGTATGTATGAGTTCATCAAAACTTTGTCTAAGTTTAATAAATCTTTTTATATGTAACTAAAACCCGATAGACTTTGTCCTGTCCTGAAAAATAAAGACCTAGAATCCGATTACAGCGCCACATATCAGGTCCCACTGTGAAGCTAAACCAACCAGGGACTCACTCAAACATACATATTTTTTGATAGAAATCCTGGGACCCAATTCCACTGCCTCGTACCGGGTCCAACTGTGGACCTAAACATAAACAATCCAGGGACCTGCTGAAACACGCACAAAAAATTCCACCGAAATCGATCCAGTGAATTGTAAAGAGTAGAACCTTCTGACATAGGTATTTCATACTAACAAGATGAATGAAGACACCCGCCTATAATGCCGTTGAGAATGGCGCGTCGCGTTCCGCACGCGTTCGTCTCTACTCTCGTGTAGTGAGTCTTTTGGCCGCCTCGCGTTGGATTAGAGAGCGATTATGTGGCCCTTGGGCCCCCGCCTGCCAAATCACGCGGAGTTGGTAGAGTTTCCGCTTTTTCCGTAACCCTGGCATAAGGCAAGGGAAGAAACACCGAGGGGTTTAGTGGGTATCATCGACTCGGGTGGCAACAGTACTTCTTCGACGCCACTAAAAAGTGGCGAATACCATACGCCCCCGTCGCATTTCCCCCGCGGCAATTAGTCCTCAATCGGATTTGCCTTCGTTAAAAAAAAAGAAACTTCAGTAAAAAAATATATATTATCTAAGTTTAGGAAAAATGTACGTAGTTATCGCCGTATCAACTGTATCAATGATATGGGGCCCCCAGGCTGCAGGGGCCCCGAGAGTGTTTAAGCAAAAAATCCTAAAATATTATCCACAATCTTTTATAAATAAATAACATTTTTGGGAATAACTGCTGGGCCAACAGGAATCACTATCAGACTTGTCATTATTGTCTATAGAGGCAGAAAATTTAGGACCCCACCCACCCCTTGTCCACACAATGTAATGGACATAATTTATGGATGGCCCCTTAAGAGTTGCGGACATACCAGACAGACGCGGAAATCGACTTTGTTTCATACTGTGTAATATAGATTTATTCATATCTTATTGGTTTGACATCTTGTTTGGATATAACATTTATAGTTGTAATACAAGTATCCAAGTTGGGTCATAAAGTCATAACAAACCGTCATGAGTCACATTTAGCCAAATAAGGCGTGGCCACACAAACAGTCGCGGGAGGGCGACAAAATGGGTCGCACTTGTTGCTAACACCGCACCGGCGAACTCTATTTTTAGGTAACGGCCCATTAGTCTGTGGTGTGTGCACTCCACTTTGTAATTTGTTTCTGTGCTAAGTTCGATTTGTTACTATTAATTAATGTCCTTGGTTTTGGTATTTCTCCTTTTCGTTAACATGTTACGCTGGAGCAAGTGAATGAGTTTGTATATCTTGGATGTGCTTTTAGCAGGGATGGAAGGTACACCGCGTATATAGAAAGAAGAGTGAATTTGGGGAATAGTTTGAATGGAGCGTTAGGTAAACTTCTAGGCGCTAAGAACCTCAGCCAAAAGGCCCAGCTCGCCGTACACAACGCGGTGCTAGTACCTACGCTCACGTATGGAAGCGAGAGTTGGGTATGGAAGAGAGAGCATGAAAGTAGAGTAAACGAGATGCGAGCACTGCGCAAAATCTGCGGAGTGACGCTCGCGGACCGCGTTCGTAATACCGAAGTAAGAAAGAGAGTTGGTCTGAAAGAGAGTGTCGGGGTGAAGGTAAGGAAAGGAATGCTCCGGTGGTTCTGGCATGTGGAAACAATGCATGATGAAAGAATGACTAAACAGATATACAATGCAAAAGTGGATGGATGCAGAAGTCGTGGAAGGCCTCGACACACCTTCCATGATCAAATTGATCGTGTACTAGCAGAAGGTGATGTCAGGAGCCTTAAGAACAGACGAGCGTGCATGACAAGAGTTATGAATGTCAAAGAAGCAAGTGAGGTGTGTAAGAATAAGCCTAAATGGCGCTCTGTTGTTCGTGCCTACCCCGCAAGGGAACTGGCGTGAAGTTATGTATGTATGTATGTTAACATCAGAGCAATTTGTCGGCCTCTGGAGGCCTTTGCCGGCCTAGCGCACCGGAGCGCAGGTCCCCGGTTTGATTTCCGGCATGGCTCAAGAGTGGTCCGTTGTATTATTACCTATGACACAAGCATAACTTGCTTAGCGACTAAGGAGGCTTATGCTTATACTTGCTGGACTTTGTAGTTTTTCATTCTTTTTAGCCGACTCCTTGTCTATAGAGGCAAAGTTAGTAGTAGTAGATTTTGCATGTTATGTAAGGTTTTGTCTTTACGGGACTCATATAGACGTTCGTTCAAAAGTCCTTAAAATAAATAAGTAAAATAAAAACTATTCCACGAATTTTTAACGAGAAAATTACGAACGTTTCACGTAAACTTGATTTTGTTTTCATATACATTTCTATATATCAAAAGCAATTCTTGTGAAAAAGACATTATTATCTGAAACCTTTTCTGAATTTTTTGTTTGTGAAATATTTGTAATATTTTTATTGTGATTCGTGGAGAACAGATTTGTCGTATGTAAATCCGTCAATTTATATCTTCAAAAATAATAGACATATATACATACATACATACATAACTTCACGCCAGTTCCCTTGCGGGGTAGGCACGAACAACAGAGCGCCATTTAGGCCCATTCTTACACACCTCACTTGCTTCTTTGACATTCATAACTCTTGTCATACACACTCGTCTGTTCTTAAGGCTCCTGACATCACCCTCCGCTAGTACACGATCAATTTGATCGTGTAATCGAAAAATAATAGAGAGATAGCGAAATCCGTTCAGGCAGCCCCTAATAGCGTCAGAAGGCTGATATCTGGTGCCATCTTCTCATGTAAGCTGTAGAAGCTTTTCTTATTCATTCAATTCATTATTATAACTATAATTAAAAAAAATCCTTTTATTGTGTCTTGGTCATATTGAGTATGCACTGTGTGCTACAACTCCATTAATTCTTCAAAAAGTAATTCTGTATTGTGATAGGTTAGGGTAGCAGAGTAAAAGACAATATTATGCACAGTGAAAATGTTTAATTAATATTGAGTACGTATGGAACAAACGAGCAGCCATATTAGAGGGGAAGCGAGTGTTACCACACTCATAATAGTATTGTCTGTTAAATACATTGCTTTCCAATATGTATAAAACTTATAAAAAAAAGAACTTAAGATATAAATAGAATAAGAAATATAAAGAAAAACAATATTTAGCTAGACGTGTTGCTGGGGAGTTTCTTGCCGCTTCTTCTCCTTAACAGCAATAGCACGTTGCGAAGCAGTGTACATAGAATAGGAAGTAAAATTAAAGTTTAACTTATATGTATGATCTTTAAAAGGTGTTCCAGTCCAGTCCAAAGTAAGTTACACTTCAGTGTAACTTGTTTTGAATTTGAATTTAATTACTTTTGTTTATTAGACGATTATCATTCTTATTCTTTCGCTTTTATGACAGTAAACGCCATTACAACGCGCACTGTAACAAAGAGATCCAATAAAGATTAACGCGAAATCTGTGAAAATAAGTCAGCCTGAATGCTTTTGGAGACCGCAAAGTAAGCGGTCCGTGCGAATCGCATTAATCGTATGGGCATGTAACTTTTATTTCCATACGATTGCAATCGTTGCTTAATCGAGTCGATTGTTAATGTTAATCTATCTATAATATTATAAAATTCTAAACATGCCGTGTCTGTACATTGGAGCTATTTAAAAAAAACAATTGGAGTAGGTAGACTATATAAAAGAGGGAGAACAACACGATGCAATTTTTTTTTAAGTTCTCGTCTGTTTATTTGATTGTTTGTCCGGGATTCACGTAAAAACTACTGGGCCGATTTTGATGCGATTTTCGCTGATCGACAGCTAATTCTTGGACTTAATTTCTGCGCTACTTCTATCCTGGGAATCCCGCGGGAATTTTTCTGGGAATTATTTAAAATGTCCAGATTACAAAAAAAACGAATTCCAATGTGATTTTTACTAGCCAATAGCAAATTTAATGGAAGAATATGTGTGATACATACATGTTTCATCCCGTGAATTTTCCCGGGAGCGGTTTGAAGTTGTTCGATATTGCATAAAAATTTGCTTATCTCGACGCAGTTTCCACTAGAACGATAGCTTTCATTTTTTTCAAATGCTGCGATACTTTGTGTCCCGCGAATTTCAAGTGAAGCGTGGACAAAGTCGCGGGTATTTCTTTTTTATTGCAGGAGTTCAGCAGACAGGCAGACGGCCCACTTGATGGAAAGCGGTTACCATCGCCTATTGACATTTAAAACACCAAGGGTGCTACAAATGCGCTGCTGCTCTCTTAAGGGAGACTGGAACCTGGTCACTAATGCCGGAACGCAAGTCAAGGTTGTTCTGGCGACATACTTAAGACCAGGGGTGGTAACCATCCAGTCGGGCAAATGCCCTACCACCTGGCCGCAGGAAATTGTATTCTTTCTCCGTTCCTGCACGGATCAAACGGGCATATCTTAGGAGTTTTATAAAATTCATGCGTGACATTCCTCTTTTAGATGACTTCATATTTTTAGCATGTGACAGTTGACGTATACCAGAGTAGAGGAGTATGAGAGGGATAGACATTATTCTGACCTCCAAATTGTTGAGAAAATGTGACAGAAAAGAAATATTTAGTTAATGGTACGTACAAGTGATTTATATAAGTCTGCATCACTATTTATGGCCGTTCTTATATAACACAGATTTAAATAGCTCATTTTGTTAACTGACTTCCGCTTCCACATGTACCTTATTACTGTGGCAGGAAGTAAAGACGTGTTAACTTGTGGTATAATTTTGTGTCTGGTTTAGTAAAATGTTGTATGCCTTTCATTGGCGGAACAATACCTGTATTGGAATAAAAAACGACACCGTGCTTAACTCAATTGTTACAATGTCCATAAATGAATTTGGAAGATTAAATTATAATTTTTATGTTTTACCCACTATGCATTACCCGCGATCACAGTGCTGTCGTTGTGAAGGACTAGTGATTTTTTGTTCTATTAACATCCTTACAAACTTTATACGTAGATAAGTAAACTTTATAGATTTTTATCCGTGCAGGAACGGAGAAAGAATACAATTTCCTGCGGCCGGGCGGCCTGTCGTATGAGGCGACAAAACAACCCACAGCCAGGTGTTAGGGCATTACCATCCCTGGTCTAAAGTATGTCGCCATAACAACCTTGAGTTGTGTTCCGGCATTAGTGATCAGGTTCCAGTCTCCCTTAAGAGAGCAGCAGCGCATTTGTAGCACCTTTGGTGTTGCAAATGTCTATAGGCGATGGTAACCGCTTTCCATCAAGTGGGCCGTCTGCCTGTCTGCTGAACTCCTGCAATAAAAATAAATAAAAAAAAGTTTTATTTATGTACAGCATATGTCTACAGTTATTTACACGATACGATATTAAATAAGAAAAAACTAAAAAATAAAACTACTATATACATATTTACAAATAAAAAATGAATTCTATTTCACTGTCGGTGGGGAGCGTTCGCAAAATGCTGGCCGCATTTCCACGCTGTATAGCAATGCTAATGCGTACTCCAAAATACAGGCCAGCATTTATGGTAACGCGAGAGTCCTTTCAATCGCATTGAAAGCAACTTTATTAGATCTAATATCATATTCTTCATAGCAATCCTTTTTCTGTTCATCTTCTATTTCAATCAAAATTAATATTCATTAAAAATAATAAATAAAGCTACCACTCTCAAATACACATCCCAAATCCCCTTTATAAGTCCTTTTTATCCGTACAAATAACTTCGAATAGATATAATCGATTCGATTCAATAACAAACCCAAATCGATTATCGGCACGATAAATCTTAATCGCGCGTACTTCCCCACCCGTAACTCCATTTGCTATGGAATACGAATTAAAATCGATAACGAGTGAGACGTGATAGCAAATGGTGCAGAAAACGGCCCAACTCTTTAATATATCGAGGGAATTTGTTCCAATGTGTTATCACGAGCGATTTTCAACTCTGTTTCTTGATCTGTACATGTTACGTCTTTATTAGACACTTGCGTATGTTAAAACGTTGTATTATTTCTTTCTGATTGTGTAAAATGATATTATGGTGATTTGAGGTTTTTATTCCAACTAAGCACCTTAACTGGAGAACAATTTTTGAAAGGTTTAATTTAAATCTACCTCCTATTCTATGTACTGTAACGGCCAGCGGTTACTGAGCTGACCGGAATCTTATATCTTATACTAATATATAAAGCTGAACAGTTTGTTTGTTTTTTTGTTTGTTTAAACGCGCTAATCTCAGGAACTACTGGTATGATTTGAAAAATTCTTTCAGTGTTGGATAGCCCATTTATCGAGGAAGGCTATAGGCTATTTATCATCACGCTAAGACTAATAGGAGCAGAGCAGCAATGAAAAATGTTTAAAAATCGGGGGGGCTTTGAAAACAATTTCCACGCGGACGGCGTCGCGGGCACAGACTTCTTACATTCATGTGTTCAGGTCGCGGCCTGATACAATTCTGTCTTCGATTGTTTTGGGAGGCGTTCTACGTTTCTATATAAAATCATTATATTTCTTAATATATATGACGACTAAAGAGGTTAGTCGTTACAGTACACCGCTTCGCAACTTGTTATCGCGGTTTAAAGAGAAGAAGCGCCACGAAACTCAACAGTAACACGTCTAGCTAAAAATACTTTGACTTCATATTGAAATATCCTATAATTGGCGTTATTAATATTGTATAGAGTTTAATGTTCAAATTTATGGCTAAGCCGTTGCATATCTAATAAAATAAAATAAAGTATATAATATATCCTATGCCCTTTTGTAAAATAAATGCAGAAGTTTGTAATTAGGTCATGTTATTGGTCTAAGCCTTAGCATTTTTAAATATCCAAAAAAACTTGACTTTTTCAATGTCACATAATAATAATATAATAAATAACCCGCAAGGGGGCTTTGTGGCGAAGCGTTAGGTGAGTAGCGACACCTCGTACCTGACTCCAGGGGCCAAAGCAAAGCCCCCGCCTCCGTGCTTGCCTTAACCAGCCGGCACGGAGTGGAGATCGATAAATGAGAGATAAATGGCATCACGTCAGAAGTAGCTTCGGTGAACCTGCAGCCCACCTTTCTACACCCCTTAGCCACTCACACCCATGTTACCCCTGTCTTCTATGGCATCTTTTGGGGCCCATGCAGGGAGTGGCGAGTCACCGTCTGCCCATTTTTCCATGTCGTCATATTCCCAGACCTCCAGTACCACTAGCAGTTCACCCCAATAGCCCGGTACTTTTTGTACCCATTTCCCACAATAGTCCTACACTGGCCGAGGCTTGTACTTGGGTGCATTATTATATGGTTTAGACAGGGATAATCGCCGGTCAGTGTCACGCCACATTTACATTAAATTGGTCAAGGGGCCTCTAGGTATTGGCCTTCCCATGGCCCCACGCAAGCCCTCCAAATGTCCGGGCCATTTTTATGGCCCGTGGTCTTGAAAGACATACAACTACTAATAATAAATAATAACAGCCGATAAATATCCCATTCCTAGGCTCGGGCTTCGCATTACAGGGGAACGGACAGTATACCCGCCACGCTTGTCCAAGGCTGTTTGGTAGGTTTGACACATCGGTTACCTCGATGTGCAGGTTGCACCACGATGTTATGTCGCCGTTGTTAGCACGCGGTAATTGAAACAACATGCACATTAGACCAGAAAATTGACTAAGTGGTGCATACGTTCCGGCCAGTATCGAACCCGCGTCCTTTAAGTTTGGGACGCGTGCGCTAGTCATTACGCTACCACGACTGTCACATATTTTAAATTTACAACAACGAAATTTTGTGTAATATAAGAACGAAAACAGGTATATTATAGATATCTACATACAGTACCTAAGTACATACGCACCTGTTGAACTCCGACCTAGATACAAAGTTTTCTAAAAATTCAATGTGAACCCAGTAACAACCTGTATTGTTGGGCGAAATTGAAACGGTGTGAAAATCCGGATTTATACTATCAAATTTATAAGGTATCTTTTAAATAAATATTATTTTAATGGTCTTCCGTTGTATTGTTAAGTCTTATGGAAAAATGGTTTTCTTTGCCTTTGAATTACTTATTCAGAAATTGTTTTTGTGAGTTGAAGAATCTAAATTCCGGCTGTGTTCAGAGCGTACGCTTTGGAGGCCAGGATAAAGTTGACAATTAGATTGTTTTAATACTTTGCATTGTATTTGTAATACTGTAGAAGACGATGAGGAATGCCAATCGCCCAGTAAAAATAAAAAATTCTAACAAATAGGAAACCGACTTCAAGAGCAACTAAGAAGCGAGAGATACATTATTCTACATCTTGAAGTCAGTGCATTTTGTTGTTGTAACAATGTATATAATATTTTTATGATTTGCTTGGCACCAACTTCAAGAGGATGTAGAAAATTTTATTTCTTGCTTTGTATTGTTACGAGTGCGGGGCTCGAATTTAAAATGCAGTTGGTATTACTATAGAATTTATTACAACGATACAAGCACGTATAACACAGGTACAAATATAACTGAACAAAATCAGTTCAAACGTAATGCGCGATTCAAGAACACGCGCAAAGCCCATCACTATATAGGTTATCGAATGGACACAAGACTCGCCTTGATCGTGGTTCTCGCTAGACTGACCACCTCTCAATTGGGCCATTGCTTTATAATGCACCGATGCAATATGTCTACCTGGCAAGCGTCCATGAAATTTCCTAGAAAATGTAATCCGCACACCTGCGTAATTATGCCTGCGAAAGGTCATAAACGAGTACAATACACAGTGTTCTGTTTTTCTAATTACAAATTTTAAACACAAAGTAAACAAAAGAAGACATTCATAAATAGTTTTAATGTTATTAGCTCAAACGCCGCGACAGGTAATAAATGTGCTTTATCTACAGGTATGCAGGTGGCCCAAATTGTAACAGTTATTTTTAGCAATAAATACATGTCTAATACTAATAAGTAACAGACTATGTTTCTCATACGGGTCTCAATGTAATATTTATAAACTAAGAAAGAGGTAGGCACTGAAAATCAGTATTGAGTCGAATATACCTTTCGATACTGCAATATACTGAGTGTCAGCCTCATTTGTCCAATTGCGGCATACTTTTATAATGTTATGATTATTTATTAACCTCATATATTTTGTGTTTGTGTCTCCATTTGACAAATAAACGTTTCTTGCTTTCGTTCTTTGTAGTTACTCTTGAAATCGGTTCTTTTGTTACAAAATGTTTATTTGCTATATCTTCGGAATTCCAAGGTCCGATAGCAATGAAATTAGTATCAGACCACTATAAAGGTACATTGAATCCAACAATAATAGAATGATTAAAATCAGTTCGGAAATAAAATAGTTATGGCTGAACATACATGAAAAAAAATTACACTACGAATTGAGAACCTCTTCGATGTTTGAAATCCTTTTTTTGAAACTGGCGTAACAACATATACGTATGTACCAGTGGCGTGGACTTCATACAACTTGATTCTCCATAGCCTACCCTTAAGAAACTAGCGACTAGCAACCAAAAGGTCGAAAGCGCCATGAATTTATTGGCGCTTACGTTTTTGTGTGCATAGATTATTATCGTATTACTATCTTTTAAGCTCGGCAGATTTCCACGATTGTTGGATGAAATAGCAACTCAACTCAAAACGCACGTCCAAAAAGGTTTTTTCAAACCTACTTTTATCACCCATCAAAGTCGATCGGTCATCGACTCCTGTGCTTTTTGTATGCTAATAATGGAGCCTTAATTTCTACAATAGTGTAGTCGGCACTTGCATCATACGGTATGCTTTTTCGACCGGCTCACCCTAGCCGAATTTCCACCTTTCGACCGGCTTACCCTAGCCGAATTTCCACCTTTCAACCGGCTTACCTTAGCCGAATTTCCACCTTTTAACCGGCTTACTCTAGCCGAATTTCCACCCCACGGCACTGTTATGTACAACTGTATAAATTGTCTCTTCAGGCAATAGCTTAACCAATTTTGGGCATTAACTGTACGTCCCTCAACACAACAGTTAACTTCGCAATTTACGTTGCTCAAAACCACAATGCTCTTTCAGTCCTCATACCGTTTATCTCTGCTTTTCGGATTGAATTTAAACGCTTAGGCTGCGGTCTTATTACCATTTTATTTACAGAACCGCCTGAAAAGTATGGCAATGGCCTTAACCATTATCTTTAAAGTGTTATAGGTGTTTTACTGTACAATTGTTAATTTGAAAAGTGGATATATACGATCAATACCGGACCAATAAATTTATTTCACTAAACAAGTGTTATATATTTTATAATATATTTATTTAATGTCTTTTTTTATTCATTTTCCTCGATACATAATTAAATTCATATTAACAATACATAACATACAATTACTATAACCTATAACTTAAAAAAAAAATCTAATCATTATTAGATTAGATTTTTTTACTCTACGATCTCTGCAGGAACGAAGAAAGAATACAATTTCCTGTAGCCGGAAGGCCTTGTCGTAAGAAGGGACAGAACAACCCACAGCCAGGTGGTAGGGAATTTGCCCGTCTAGATGGCACACCCATGGTCTTGAGTATGCCGCCATAACAACCTTGAATTATATTTTTGAATTAGTGGACAGGTTCCAGTCTCCCTTTAGAGAGCGGCAGCACTATGGTAGCCCTTCGATGTAACCGCAGTCTGTCTGTTTTCTAAACTCATGCAATAAAAAATAAAATAAAATCTATTAGAATGATTGTAACAAGTGAATAAAAGCTGAATTACATTGATCAAGCTACTTCAAATTCGAAGGAAGCCAGTGCTGGCTTCATACTGGCATCGTGTAAATGGCTACTGGCTTCATATAAACGGGAGAAGTCAGTTCTCAGTACCTGGATCAATGTTAATTAACTTTAAGGTTTATTATACCTTATATTAGCTGGGACGATTGTTTGCGAGCACTCACATTGGCACTCTTGATCAAATATTTGGGCAAACGTTTGAAAATCAAGGTTGAACGAGTCGTTGGGTTAAAGACTTTGTGTTTTTCTTTGCCGAGACTTGGTTAAATAGAGATATTGGATTTTGCGATCTTAGCTTTGTTATATTTACTAGACAATTTATAAATTGTACTTGAAATAAATAAGATAAAGTTTATTTCAAAACTCATTCTAATTCTGTATTATATTAAATTTATTATTTGGGCCTAAATTTAAAAATATCAAATATAAGCTATTTATTTTATTACCAAATTTATTTAGTCTTGCAGACAAATATAATAATAATATGCCATTGTTTTTTACTTAGCCATAAGGTTTATGATTTATGACTTAAATTTTATTTACTACATAAAGTATTTCGCTAATCTCCAAATAGCCTTTTAACCAGCGGCATAATTTAATATTTTTGTATACATGTGTTTATATTTACTTTATGTCAATTAATGAAAATATGAAAATAAGATTTTTAAAATATTTAAATTATTCCATGTAAAGATCATAGCAAGTGGAGACTCATCATCTCTGTCCACCCCTATGGGAAATAAGTATGATAATATGTGTGTATGTAAAATATGAATGAAAAAACCACCCTTCAAGTTCCCGCCAAAACCTGACATCCCACTCAGTAGAGATTATTCATAAGAAATAACTCCGCTCAATCGCGTAATTGGAAAAACCTCCAAAATCAGACTAAAAGAAACAAAGCAGCTTCCAAAGGGAAATTAACACAAAGAGAGCTGGTGGAAAAACCGTCCAAACTGCCGTTCCTTCTTATAAATCGATTCAATTCCGATAGCATTACCTTTGAGGTTATAGGGTTGTCAACCATACCATTTTATATTTAACAAAGAAAGAAAGAGAGAGAAAAAAGTTTGTTTATTTAGAGTTATGTTTCTGCTACACCTGCACTGTAATGCTTTAACTAATCTTACCAATAGTTTATTTGCCTTACTATCTACTATCGATTAAAATTTGACATGAGCGTCCATACTAGTAATGTCAAAATTCAACCGATAATAATGCAAGTGAATAGAATAGTAAGATATATGAACCGTCTATAATAAAGGCAACGAAGGAAGGAGGATTAAAATATAAAGAAAGCATATTTAGAGAAACCAACCATTCGGCGATCAGTTGGCCATCCTAAATATCGCCGGAAATATAGTGTGGAAGCTGACTCGAGTGAACTTGAAGCTGTAATTGGAAAGAACCTGTGCAGGACAGTGAAAAGTAGCATGCTCTCGTTTCGGAGGTCAAGACTCACTTTGTGACGCTAAGCCAACGATGTTAGGGTCATAGCTCATTAGACCCACCCGGTATTTGACAAGCACGGTCTTCCACTAGTGAACACATCGTGATTCTCAAATTTCCATATAGCCTGTTAACGATTGGTATTAGGCGTCCTGAATCACATGAATCACTCCGAGCAGCGGGCTGTCACCGACTAGCTAGGCGATTTGGTGCTGGTCGATTTCCGGATGGCTCAAATAAGCTATGTAGACCACTAGTTAATCAGTTAGGCTAGATATATAAAATTGAGAAAGACTATGCTAGGCCTTTCTACCGGCAGTGGATGTGGGCTTTGGGGCACCGACCTTTCACTTCACGGGGAGTTGGTAGAGCTTCCCGTTTTTCCCTTAACCCTGGCATAAAGCGAAGGAAGAAACACCGAGGGATTTTAATGGGTATCCCCGACTCTGGTTGCATTAGACGTATGACGTATGCCTGACGCCGACGCCGCGTTTCCCCCGTAGGGGTTAGAGCTCAATCGGATTTCCCCTAATTAAAAAAAGACAACATAAAAACGATAATATAAAGCTAAGAAGCTGATAGGCAGTAACCGACTATTCGATGAGAGGCTTTAGAGCCTAGATCATCGACGCAACGTCGCTACTTTGTCGGCGTTCTATAGGATACACTTGGGCGAGTCTGGTACGGAATGGCACGAATGAATTCCTTCCTCACATTTTTACCACCAGTCAAGCAGACATACGAGTTCACACCACCAATATATGGTGGAAATACCAACAAAGCGGACGAAACGCTTTGCTTTCACTTTCATCATACGTACCGCTGAAGAGGGGAACTCTTCACTGTCGTCTGTTTTTCCTGATATACACAATTTAGGTGTCTTCAAGTGTCACGTGAACATGTATCTTCTAGGTAAGCGTGCTCCATCTTAGACTGCATTTCAACAACCTATTCAATATTGAAAAAAGAAGGATTTGTCAGCCCTATTCACAAAACGCTCGTTTAAGCATTCGCCAATACAATTCGTATTCACTCCCTCCTATTTTACCTTTTCTTTTAAGTGCAAAAGAAACACACGGGGGTCCTGGCTGAAAGCCAATTCAAAGGAAAGTCTGCCGCCACTTTTCGGGAAACTATTTTTGGCTTTCTCTTGTCTATAACACACGAAAAAGTTAAAGGCTGTTTTTTATAATACTTTACTAATATATTAGCCCATAAACTCACAATTGGGCTCGGACCTCCAATTCTAGAAAAGAAAATACGTTTTTATATAGAAATATTACAAATATTCAAAGATGATCAGCGGTCTCATGGCAATTTACTTTTCAATTTGACATTCCTTCACAGGAATTGGTCTTTACGAGCTACATTATGGGTTGATATAATAATATAGGTGTATTTTAAAAAAGTCAGCTAATTAGATTTCATGAAAATCGGCCTCGACACTCCTTGAGTATTTTTCGTTATAAGTATCCTTATACTTTTGGATTACGCCATCGATTTATAATTTTAGAGCAATTTTTTTTTTTACTGAAGTTTCTAAGTTCTATAGGGTTTTTGACGGGAATGTGAAGACATGATTTGCTGTGCAGTTTCTTTATATATATAGTAATCTTTTATAAAAGACGACATTTATGTGGAAAAACTTTTACGTAAAATGTACGGCCTTTCGTGGCTGTATGGATTTAATGTTTTTGCCTACCATTCTGGCGAATTGAACTAAATCGACAATCAAACGTAACAGAGGAAATTTTAGGGAATCCCCATACTTATTTCTATTAGTTACTTGTAGTGCCATCTATCGAAAAGAGTATCTAAATATTTTAAAATAGGACAGAAGCAAAAAGCAACAAGTGCCTGACAATATAGGTCAACGCTCCCTAAAGCCAGCTAGAACCGGAACTTTAAACATCTGTTACTTTCTAAAATAAAAAGGCCGGTTGTAGTAATTGTAAATATTGTAATCCTAACTAATATTATGAACATAGATGTCAGTTTCTTTGTTTGCGATGTTTCTCAAAAAAACGATTTTATTTTTAGTTTGTATTTTGACAGTTTACCAGATTACCTTTAAAAATAACATACTAAAATGTCAAGACTACAGAACACAAAATTTGCATACACGTTGTCAAGGGTATAAAAACAGGACGTGGGATACCTTTTATCCAGAAAATGTGCTATTCCCGAGGGATAGACGAACATAACCGAAAAGCTGGCGCTTCGCACGCGTTTTAACACATCGCCATGGCACCAATAATGGCATGACAGCGATAATTTTAACGTATTCCTCTCATGGCTAGTTCCACCTTCGCTTTGATAGATGGCGTTACGGGTATCTATCATTAGGTTCTTTAAATGAAAAAGTTCGACGTTCCTAAGAATTATATCATGCCCACTTGGTGGGCTTGTTATGCTTGCTTTTTTAACACGAGAAAAGCCGATGATATTAAAAGAATAAATCATGTAACTAGTAAGTAATTCCTGGCTGCGTCACAAGTTTAACCTTTTGTGCTAGTTTAGCCCAAGAAAAAAATTAGTCCCTACCTACCCTTGCAGGTAACAGGCGTGTTATTTAAGAAGCAAGCTATATTTTTTATCGAAATTTTCCTATCAACTAGGAACCGACACTTTACGAAGTTCCTCAACGAAAACCTCATATAGTAGTAGGTCGGCGAGTAATAGAAATTCTTTAGGAAAGTGAATAATTTTTCCGTTAACAATTTTGTGAGTGAATCGAAAATTAATGAGAATTCTTTTCTTATTATTTGGTTATTATTTATGTGTAAAGAAATGCTTTATAAATTTTCCAACGACGGTTAATTCGAAAAATTGTTTGAGCAGTTTTTGAGCCTTCTTTTATATCCTATCATCGTCTCGATAAATACTTAAATCTTACAAAAGGAATTATATATTACTAATAGTTAAAACATTTCTTCGTCTGCAGTGTTTTCATTTAGGTATTTATTGTTTACTTACTTCTCAATTTGTAGCAATGTATTTCGTGAATAATAATACTTATGACTTTTTTCTTTTTTTGCAGGTAAGTGGCAGACTATGAAGTTTTATACCTATTAATAAAGATGTAGGTATGTAATTTTTTGCATTTTCATCAATGAGCTTTATACGCAGTTCCTCTTGCGTAAGCCTTAAACCCTTATCGAGCGGGATCTGTCACATTTTCTGGAATGAAAGTACCCTTATTTCCTTCTCGCTTTCGAAGGTGCTTTATTGAAAACAAAGTAATTTATTCAAAGTTTTTGTTATAGTTACATATTACGTCTGTATATACAGAGAAAGAGTAAAGTACACAGTTTCGTGTCTTCTGATGCCCAATTTATACACGTATTAAGTACGTCGTCGTCAGCCAATAACCGTTCGCTGCTGGACGTAGGCCTCCCCAAGTCGGCGCTACTCATCACGGTCCAGTGCCTTCCCCATCCAGCGTCTACCTGCGACAAATGTAACCAGTCCACTGCCACTTCCAACCTGCTAATTTAGCGAGCTATGTCGGTTTTATGTATTAAGTATATTTATGTAAATAGATAAATATAGCCTTTTCTGAGCTGCAATACATCTGTACTAAAATAATATATAATATCGGCCACCCTTCTCAGCTTGTCTTTGCGACAAAGGCCTCCTGCAAGATCCTCCATTGGTTCCTATCTTGTGCAAGTCTGGTCCAAAGTGGTCCGATTACTCCTTTATTTATTAAATACATAAGTAAATTTTAAATATATTTAAAATAGAACTTATGATAGTAAAAAGGAAATAAATGATTTTTAAAAAGGTTTTTAAATACAAGCTTTCGAGATCCTGGATATCATGTAGCAGCAGACTGCTAGCCAAGACAAGTAAAACGAGCCCAAACACGACGGGTCTATCTTGTTACTAGTACAGGTGTTATTAGGGCCACCATCCGACTCCATCATCAGATCAGCTCCATGGTAGCATATTATTGCATTGTCACGAGATATACATATTCCAGCTCAATCGGAAACCGGGAAGTTGGTCAAATTTAACTTATAAGATTCCACCCGAACTTACATACATACATAGGTACATCCATTGCAAGTTAAATAAAAGCTTGTAAAAAAGAAGATGGTTATTTGGATTAGCAGATTCCGAAAACATAGTTTTATATTTGTCTTTTAAGGCATCACATGAAAACTACTAAGTAAATTTAAATGGAACTCGTCATAAAGCTAGCTTATCTCCCGGATCAACACTAGGACACTTTTATCTCGATAAATGACGTTTTTCGTACGATAGACGAATATGGTTAAAAAAAGGACGCTGCGGTCGCGCTTTTTGGTGCCGCCATGCCAATTCTCTTAACAAACATGACGTCGTCATTCAACGCGACCGAACTCTTAATTAGATGCTTCTTATTTTAAAATCATTGCACAAACGTTACTCCTTTACATATTTAATATACAGTCGACACTCGATAATTTTAATTTTTTACCCGGTCCCTTGAAAAATAGTCGATAAATTGAATAAAATCATTATTAATCGGTCCCCTCGATAATTTTAAGTTGAAAGAATAAGTGTCTTAGTATTTTCCCAAGTTTTCGCGACTAGTACACATAAAACTACGTTTTGACGGTTTTGAGCGCAGTAATTGATTTGATTTTTTATTGTTCCGGCGTGTCGGCCACTATTCAGTAGTAGCTGTGATTACATAAGACAAAGTAGATGTGATGACGGCTATTGAAAAGTGGCCGAAACGTCGGAATAAGTATCTTTCCCGCTAACATGCATAAATTTGAAATCCGGGCTTCCCTACTCTCTGTAATTTGAAGCGCTACCCTACGCTTCTACGCCCTCAAAACTAACACAAGTGGCGATTTCTTCTCAGCTCTTATCACTATCGAAAATTCATTGGATAATTATAGACTAAAGTCAGTCACTCAACAGTAAATTACGGACTTCTTTTCAAAATTAACATTTGTGAATAATGGTACAAATGTTTTAAATAATAAACCAAGAATTTTGACCAAACTCTTGTTTTCTTGATTTTTTACCTCCCTCCCTCTTAATTATAAACTCCTGATATTTTTTGAACTCCTGGTAATTTGAAGTTTTTCTCTGGTCTCCCTCGAGTGTCAAATTATCGAGAGTCTACTGTAAGTACCTATAGATAATTTTCCTATCGTATTATTTGGCAAAATGTTTCCCCAACTTGACTGTTTGTCCTACTTTAAATATATTAAACTTTTAATGATTGAATTTCCCAAATTAAACAGAAATACTTGATAAAGTTTCCCAGATTTGAATTCTTTTGAAGTTGTTTGTAATAAGTGTTACACAAGTTGTAAATCTCATTTGTGAATTGTTTATGGTTGTTTGAGATATTGCTTGTTGTTGTAAGGAAGATTTAATCGTTTATTAGGTTCCTTAGACATTCTGATAAAACACGGTAACTCCAAAAAAATTATGATGTCCATCTGTCTTTGTGTTGATTAAATAGATATCAGTCCAAAAGACGATAAGCTTTGTCCTGGTGTTTGCTGTGTGGTCTTGATGTACCCCGGTAATAATGGTTTTTAACCAAGCCAAACCACGATTATTTGTGACTGTTGTTTATTAAAATCATTTGGTGACTTCAAACGCAAAACTTGTGGTGTACGCCGCACATGACGGCGATGTTAATTACGTCTGTTTTAATAACTAATTTTTTGCGTAACTTTATATATATATAATTCTTCTGTTCGTGTGTATGTCACTGAACTCCCACTAAATGGTTGGGGCGATTTTTATGAGTGCTCAGGTGGATTCGAGAATGGTTTTGATTCACAATTGGCACCGATAGATGGCGCTGGAATGGCGTTCCAGGATTTTGACGATTTTTTTTGTATATTTGAGCTGTACCCTCGATGGTTTAAATTCACAATTGGAGCCAGTAGGTAGTGCTGCAATCGGGCCTTAGATTTTTATTTGTCAGAGTAGGACAACGTCTGTCGGGCGCGCTAGATTATATATAAAATATTCTTTACGAGCAATACTGGCTCATACATCGCCAGTATCAGAAGTTAACTCGCTTCTTAACTAATGCAAATGAATCTTTAATGAGGAGTAACGTCGATTTCAAACTAGGTTGATATTATCTTAGCAATATGTTATGTTAACATTTATATTACTACTAGCTGTCCCGGCAGACGTTGTCCTGCCCTGAAGAAATAAAATTTAGAACCCGATTGCAGCGCCACCTACCGGGCCCAAATGTAAGCTATCCTATCTTTCAAGTCGGATCAAACTGCACACGGTGTGCAAATTTGATTAAAATCGGTCAAGTAGTTTAGGAGTCCATCGCGGACAAACAACGTGACACGTAATCTTAATATATATAAATTACCTGTCACGTTGTTTGTCCGCGATGGACTCCTTCCGACTTGAAAGATAGGATAGCTTATATTTGGACCCGATAGGTGGCGCTGTAATCGGGTTCTAAATTTTATTTCTTCAAGGCAGAACAACGTCTGCCGGGACAGCTAGTTTATATATATATATATTATAAGATAAGATATAGTAACGATCTCATAGGAGACTGCGTCCCTCTGCGTATTTTACCGCCTATGCCAACGCCTCACTTTTACAACTGCACCGCTCGCCAGCGATGGGATTTTCACCCCCCTTTCCTTGAGCTCCCACGCTCAACTACGCAACAGTTCTCTAGAACATTTATTCCGCGTTCAACAATGATCTGAACGTCCCAACGCAGTTTTCCCTTTACGCTATGAGATGAGGTTCTTTAAGAAGGGCTTTATAACATTTCTTAGAGGTCGGCAACGCGTTGGCGACACACCTGGTGTTGTAAACGTCCATAGGCGACGGTAACCACATTCCATCAAGTGAGCCGTTTACTTGTTTCCCTGCTTCAGTCAATAAGAAAATAGTAATATATATCTATAGGTATCTGAATATCTACAGATATAGATATTTTTCCTTTGTACCCTGTCATTCGCATAGATCCCTGAATTTATTCATCACGTCGACTGGTTTCCCTGTAAAGCTTCTGTGCCTTATTTCCAATTTCATGGGATTCGACGTAAGCTCCTTAACCATAAATAAACCGCGTTCAAAGCGCAAATAAAAATGGATAAAATAGATTCCGCCAGGTCGGTATTGCGAGTACATTAATTTTCTGCTTACTTAAATTGGTGTGGGACAGGTTATGAGAGGGGCGCGAGAGTTACCGAATTTTCGCGCCCCTCTCATAAACTGAAAGGGGTGTCACTTAAAAAAATTCAAAAAGCTTATTCTGGAAACTTATTTATCTCTTTTTATATATTACTAGCGTGTATACGCGACGCTTCGTTTGCGTTGCCTTGACGGCGCTGTATTATTTGTTAGTGCACAGAAAATAACGTGACCGCAGTGCCACATTTTTGGCTGTACTCCTCTATCCCCCAGAAAGCACGTCATTTTGGGGATAAAAAGTATTTTAAATGTTAACCCAGGATATAAACTAGCTCTGTGTCATGTTTTATTTAAATCCGAATAGTAGTTTTCGCGTGACGCTTAACAGATACAACAGACACAAAAATTCTGAAAATTGCCTTTCAGCACTCTGCTAGTCCGTATAAGCTACCCTGATGTTTTCTCTTTTATAATGAATGAATGAAAACTCTTTATTGTTCACCATAACTTAAACCTAGACAATTTAATATTAATAAATTTCCATTAGAACAATCGGCGGCCTTATCGCTTATAGCGATTTCTTCCAGGCAACCCGGTGTCCAAGGAGACGCTAAAAGAAAAATTAAATAATATTTGGTGGTTTAACTAAATTAAAACTAATTCAATCATAATTAAATATAATTAAAGAAAATACAAAAAAAATAATGAACTACTATAGATATACATAATTAAATAGATTATAATAATATAAATTACATATGTATGTACTGCAACAAATTTTATTTAATGGAAAAATAATGGTCAGTGATCAAGTGTTTGAATGTAGAAATGGAATAACTTGTCTGATTTCAAGGGGAGGGAGGTCCACAAGCGAACAGTCTGCACGGCAAAAGAATTTCCTACGAGAGACGAAGTGTATTTCGGTATCGTTAGCAGAAGATTTATTTGAGCGAAAATTACAGGAATTAGATTGATAGAAGAAACTAAAAATACTATAAATTTTGGATAATATCATTAGTATGTATCTGTACCGTACATTTTATTCGAATTATGTTAGCTTCTATTATCATTTTGTTGTTTTCACCGCGACCAAGACATGTATAAGTTCATAAACAAAACATCAAGAGACACCCTCGTAAATAAATTTATGTATTAATATTCAACATATTACCTAAGTCATATTACATCATAGCATCTACACGTAGTCAATTTGCAATAAAATATAACGAGAAACGATATAACTGAAGAGGAATACAAACATACGTCGGCGTTGGAGGCAATAAAACAAAATATCATTTCGAAGATCGGCTCCCGAGTAAAACTGGGCTGTGTCAACCCTACGTTACATGTGTGTCTGCTGCTATTAAACACACATGGCTATACTTCTAAACCTGTAGGTAAACTCCGTGCCACATAAGAAGTCCCACAGACGCGGCGCAGCAATCGCCGTACTTAATCCTGCCAGAGTAATAATTTGCTAATCCGTTAATCGATGTAGGTAATTACAGAATAATAAATACAAAATATTTCATAATTAAAGCTCTACATTTATTTCCAGGCTACTTTAAGAACAAAATTCTACCAAATAACAGAGCTGCCACTTTTAGTTACTTTATTTTCCGTGGGACTTCATTTGTGGCGCGGACTCCAATGTAGTATCATCCTAGTGCAAGTGGTTGTAATGTTGATATTCGGCTGATTAACCAAATTCAATCAATTTGATTGTAAGTCAGAGAACGACACGACGATGGTAGGCCGGACAAGACGGTATTTAATATCATTGATTTTGTTTTTACTGCCTCAGTTCAGCAGACGGACTGACGGTCCACTTGAAGGAAAGCAGTTAGCATCGCCTATAGACATTTATAACGCCAAAGGTGCTACAAATGCGCCGCTGCTCTCTTAGGGGAGACTGGAACCTGGTCACTAATACCGGAACACAACTCAAGGTTATTATAGCGGCGTACTCTAGACCAGGGGTGGTAGCCATCGAGTCGGGCAAATACCCTACCACTTGACTGTGGGTTATTTTGTCGCTTCTTACGACAGGGCCGACCCGGTCGCAGGAAATTGTATTCTTTCTCCGTTCCTGCACGGACATTTCAAGTTTTAATTAAAATGAGTTAGTTTGGTTGATTCGTCCAAAATGAAAGACAGAGATGAAGCGTTTACTCTCGACTTAAGATTAAAGTTCGTGTTGCTAAGACGTGTGGATAGTGCATTGCAAAGGCGGTGATACCAAAAAAAATGGGGCTGCAACGCCATCCTTTTGGCTATATTCGCCTATCCCACGGAAATTACGTCATTTATTGGGGTAAAAAGTATCGTAAATGTTGATCCGGGATATAACTCAGCTCTGAGTCGAGTTTCATTTAAATCCGTTCCGTAGTTTTCAGGTGATATATTAGAATAAATAAACAGGCAAGTGAAAGGTGCACTTTGTGAAATCTGATAACCCCGAATTAGGATGCCTAGATTTTCTCTCATTTTTTTAATTCATCGTACAAGCTCGACAACTCCTTTACAAGCATATTTTTTTTCTAGATAGATAAAACTGTGCAGCTTAACATTAGTCTTCAAGTTCCCAAAAAATCGGCAATCGACTAAATGGCACCAATTTTCCCTTTTTTTTTGAGGAGGGTACACTGTTCTCTAGTATAAAAAGGTAGGTCAGGGCAAGACTGATAAAACTCCAATCAAACCACCCTGGCGTCGGGATATATCAGAAGCAATTTATCCTTCAAACAACTTACAGTCAAAAATGTCCAACGTATTTCGGCATTCGGTTTGTTGTAGCCGAATGAATGGTGCACTATTCGGCACAATAGGCCGAAATATCCCTCAATCTCAAGGGACCCGTCAGACCGCGCACGTGACTTGATGTTGATTAAATACATTCATTACGGGATGACTGCGTACCGTTTGTTGTAGACCCGGCGATATAGTTGTTGTGCAGTTTAGTTCTATTGTAAGGAGGTAAAGTTGAAATTTATCTGACGACTGTACGCGATGCGTGCGCGGAATTTTTTGAGAGTAAATTGTGGGGTTTTGTTTGAAATATTATTCGGGCTCGCATCGAGGAGTAATGTTGGTTTTTTGGGTTCTATTTTCGTTTTCTTTGTAAGTTTTTTATTTTCGAAATAAATAAGAGTTGCGTCACTATTAACTTTATTAAAAAACACACATTGCGAGATATAGTTTAAAATATGATAACGAATAGTATCATATTTTAAACTATAGTTGGTCTGAAAGAGAGTGTCGGGGTGAAGGTAAGGAAAGGAATGCTCCGGTGGTTCGGGCATGTGGAAAGAATGCATGATGAAAGAATGACTAAACAGATATACAATGCAAAAGTGGATGGATGCAGAAGTCGTGGAAGGCCACGACACACCTTCCATGATCAAATTGATCGTGTACTAGCAGAAGGTGATGTCAGGAGCCTTAAGAACAGACGAGCTTGCATGACAAGAGTTATGAATGTCAAAGAGGCAAGTGAGGTGTGTAAGAATAAGCCTAAATGGCACTCTGTTGTTCGTGCCTACCCCGCAAGGGAACTGGCGTGAAGTTATGTATGTATGTATGTATGAATAGTATCATATTAAATACGACCCAGCGCGGTTTCATCCGCGCTCTGTCCGGCTCCCGTGGTATATAGCGTCATGCTATATAGCCTATGACACTCCCTGTTAACGTAGCTTTCTAACAGTAAAAGAATTTTTAAAATCGGTTTAGTAGATCCAGAGATTATCCCCTACAACGTCACAAACTCACAAACTTTACGTCTTTTTAATATTGGCTTAGATATAACAAAAACGATACGACTCGCAATCGTACCAAATAGATATAGTTCAGCATATTTCAGACACAAGTGTGTCTGACGCTGGTATTCAACTACACCCTGGATAGACAAAAGTAAAGAACACATTAAAATTAAGCTGAGTTTCCAACGAATTTATTAAAATTCTTATTATCCTATTCTTATTCTCTTACTTACTGATTTGATCAGAAGAAAGGTTTAAAGTAATTAAACGTGAAAAACTAGAGTAGATAGGTCATGTAGGATTTATGACATTTCAGAGCATGGTTCTTTGGATTGTTACACGATTATAACAATTGTATAGTATTTGCAGAAATGGATTCGAAATGTAATAAATAAATGAGAAGCATTTTTTACAAACTTGTGTACGTATTCAAATTTGAAAAGTTTTTTATTCAAAATAAGTTCCAGTCGGGAACAGTTTTTAAAGGTCATACATGTCAAATTTAAATCTACTTCTTATTCTATGTACACCACTTCACAGCGGGCAAGAAACTCCCCAGCAAAACACGTCAAGATAAAAAATAAGGAAAAAATGTCATCAGAATTATTTATATATCTCACAGGCTCAGGCAGGCGTAAACTCATTTTATGGCATAAAATCTAATCAATTAAGTTGCAAACATATCTGAATTTATAATTTAGACATTAAATTTATTGTAACCAAGTGAAAGAATGACTAAACAGATATACAATGCAAAAGTGGATGGATGCAGAAGTCGTGGAAGGCCACGACACACCTTCCATGATCAAATTGATCGTGTACAAGCGGAGGGTGATGTCAGGAGCCTTAAGAACAGACGAGTGTGCATGACAAGAGTTATGAATGTCAAAGAAGCAAGTGAGGTGTGTAAGAATGGGCCTAAATGGCGCTCTGTTGTTCGTGCCTACCCCGCAAGGGAACTGGCGTGAAGTTATGTATGTATGTATGTATGTAACCAAGTGAAAATAAAATGTACCGATGAAAGGTCGGTCCGCTAATATATCAATAAAAGCCCGGTTCCAAAAAGTAATCTCGTCTATTATTTTATTCAACAATATAAAGATTAAACGAAGGCCCTTTTAAACATCCCTTTTATTTTCAAAATCATCCCCTTAAAGCAGTCACGCGTCGTACGTAAGGGTGCGATTCTTAGGGTTACCAATTTGCCTTTTGTATTCTATAAGCTTCTGATCTCTCGCTCTAGCGTGCATAAAATCTAATAAGTGCGATAGAGAACAAATACAGAGGGTCGAACACTTCGTACAGTAATAAAGTTGTCCGTATACGTTTTTGTGGGTAATATAATTCTGTATTCTATTTCGAATGAGATAGGGTGTATTTTTGATTGTTTTTTTTTCTGTAGATAATAATAATACACCGGTGAAATTGTTAAGTCCGGAATGTCTGGTAACTGTGAAGTTATGGATTTTTGTATGAAAGGCAATGTTCTGGTAGTTTTGTTTCCGAAAAAAATCGCTCAAGATAAAATCATAATGTTTCAAGTACTTAGATGGAACTATGGCGCTTAAAAAGAGTTTAGGGATGCCCTGACTAGGATGGAGGAGCGAGATGGAAAGTTCCTCCGTCTCAAAGGAAGATCTTCCAGCGAGTCTATATTGTTGTTCCTCACAGACCTAGGCCCCCATATATATTCTTGGAAATTTGTGTATATTCTTTGTACATTTCGGGAAACGTTTGCGAACTCAATTGTTGCACAGGGCCATCTATTGGCTTATAAGTGTTCCACTACAAGAGTTTGAACTACGCGGGCTTTAGAAACATTTAGTGGCTCAATAGACTGTCTATTCCTCTCTCTGTAATAGAAATGCGGACGTGTGTTACAACATATTTTAATATTTTCACACATAAAAAAATCATCTTGTCATTTAACTTTTAAAATATAATTTCAAACAATAATTGTATTGTGTTCCGGCATTAGTGACCAGGTTCCAGTCTCCTTTAAGAGAGCAGCAGCGCATTTGTAGCACCTTTGGTGTTGCAAATGTCCATAAGCGATGGTAACCGCTTTCCACTAAGTGGGCCGTCTGCTTGTCTGCTGAACTCCTGCAATAAAAAAAAAGAAAAAAAAAAATCAATGTGCTATTCGACTGGTTTTACTTGTACCTACTTATGACGGCATAAGTAGGTACGCTCGTACAAGATCTATGAAACTCCCATGTTTTGTAAATTTATAAAAAGTTCTCAGTGATTTGACTATCCTTATCTTACTTAGTTCTTCTATTATAGGTATGTATTTGTATTTTAATAAGTTAGCTAGTATAAGTTCATAAACTAACTAATATAAAGATACTCGCATATTAAACTTGGAATGAATATAACAAGATCAAGTTTTTGTTTGAAACCGTGAAAATATTCCCTATTAAGTTCGATGGGTTGCCAGTTTTCGAAAATTCTTTTTAATAATAAATTCTGTGTCCTCCTGAGTTAACTTAGATGATAGATTATGAGACTTTACTATTATTCTAGGCATTAAAATACAGGATTTCGGAAATATGTGCATTGTCTCCTTTATATAATTATGTAAAAATCAATTGCTGGTCGTTAGTCTCGCTGAAACTCAAAAGCGCCTTGACAGTAGGTGGCACAGAAGTCGAATCCCAGGATGGTTTAGATTCACAATTGGATCTGCCAGATGGCGCTAAATTCGGACTCCGGGATGGTTTAGATTCAAAATTGGATCCGGCAGATGGAGTTAAAATTGGGTCCCGAGGTGGTTTAGATTCACAATTGGATCCGGCAGATGGTGTTAAAATTGGGTCCCGAGGTGGTTTAGATTCACAATTGGAACCGGCAGATGGCGCTAAAATTGGGTCCCGAGGTGGTTTAGATTCACAATTGGATCCGGTAGGTGGCGCTAAAATCGTTTCCCGGGATAGTTGAGACTTACAATTGGATCAGGCAGGTGGCGCTAAAATCACGGCACCCTGACGTTCCGCCTGACGCAGGTCCTCTCGGGGCACGGATGCTTCGGGAGGTACCTGTGTCAAATAAGGCTAAACAGACGTCAGGGTGCCACCACTGCGCCGGGGGCGACGAATACACGGCGCTGCACACCCTCCAAGTGTGTCTAGCCTGGGACGAGCAGCGCTGCGATCTCGTCGCGGCCATCGGGGCGGATTTGTCCCTTCCGGCCGTGGTGAAGGCCATGGTCGGGAGTGTCGACGCGTGGGACGCAGCCGCTTCCTTCTGCGAGACCGCCATGTCCGCGAAGGAGGCGGCGGTCCGCCATGCTCCTTTCGCCAGCGCCGGCGGCGGCGTCGGGGTTCTGCTTGACGACCTCCAGCCGCCGTAGGCTACGTCCATGCTGGCGACCGGCGGGGAAACCGGACCTGCCCGCACATATAGGCCGAAGAGGAGGGACGCGCCCCGATCCGCGCAGTGAGCTAGAGGAGCCGGAGAGACCCAGATCTCCGGCTAACAAATGGTGAGACCAGCCCGCAAAGGGGCCGGCCGCCGTCCGTCCGGGCTGGTGGTGAATGCGCGAGCGAGCCCACAGCCCGGACAAAGGACGTTCGGGATCGGACAGGGGTTTTAGTGGGTATCCCTAACCACGGCGTGGTAATAGCATCTCACATGTCACACATGGGATGTCACACGTCGGTTGCTAATGCCACCCTGACCTGGCGAATCCCACACACGGGTCGCGACCTTTCCCCCTCGCGCGGCTCACGGTCCTCAAACGGAGGTGGCGCTAAAATCGAGTTTTAGATTTATATTTTTACAGGGCAAGCTAAAGACTACCGGACCCGCTAGATTATGATAATTTTTAGTTTTTGGTTTGAGTTCTACAATAAACCTTTAACACCTTCGATTATTAAATACAGTAAATTAAATTACAGGCAGAGTGTTAAGAAAAGTGAGTTAGAAATATTGTTGTAATATTCGAGTACACAAACGATCCGTGAAACGAAGACACCCTACTGAGCTTAATGGCTGACTAAGCAGAAAACTGTCACCGTGGCAAATTGCATCTCACAGAATAACAAAGTGTCGTTTTGTTACAAGTTGTTCACTCACTCATTCATTCATTTCATTCGTTTCAATTAAAATGCTCCACGTCTCAAATTCGGAACGCTAATTGGCTGTCAAACTGCGCGCCAGAAATGACAGTAGAGATTCAAAATGGCCGATATCAAACAATTTAATTCGTGCTATTATATTGGTCGGATTTCAAATTGAATTTGTGCTACTATTGACGGTGGAATGCGGTGCATTTTTGTTAATCAATTAAATTAATTTATTTCTCTAAACTTATGTCTAAAACCTTAGTTACACATTTTAGTTATAACGAGTAAAATTAAGACTACATTTTTTTGGCGGCGGTTGTTGCACTAGACTTTTACTCTGTATTTTTTTATTGCGGAAGTTCAGCAGACAGGCAGACGGCCTACTTGATGGAAAGCGGTTACCATCGTCTATGGATATTTGCAACACCAAAGGTGCTACAAATGTGCTGCTGCTCTCTTAAGGGAGACTGGAACCTGCTCACTAATGCCGGAACACAACTCAAGGTTATTATGGCGGCGTACTCTAGACCAGGGATGGTAGCCATCCAGTCGGGCAAATACCCTACCACCTGGCTGTGGGTTTTTTAGCCATGATGAATTCCGTGTCGGTGTAGTTTTGTATTTTTGGCCATTTTATTATTTGGTGGTTATATATTAAAATTGTTTAGTTAATTGATGATAGCGTGAAAGTATTAAAGCGAATGAAATGAGCGAAAAGAACGAAGTAGCGGTTAATTATTAAAATGTGATGCTCTAATAGATAGTTTTTTTTTTCTAATATTTGCGTTTTCGAAATCTTGTGGTCCGAAATAGCGTCCATGGTTTATTTTTAAATTCGCTGTACGAACATGCCTACTCCAACAACTTTATTATATTCTATAGACAGATAGGTTTACTCTATTAGTCTAATAATATTTGTAAATAACTAGTGCAAAATAATACTTTTACCTAAAAAAGTGATTTATTACGATAACCTCGTTCGCTCAAGATAAAGAAAATAAAACATGATTTTTCTTAAAGTTTACCAGCGAAATTGGGAACTAGAGATCGGATTAATTAAGGTTACGAAACATGCCTAGCGGTTTTTGCCGATTAGTGCCCGTGAACTTAGTTACAGAATAGGTTTCTGCTTATTGTTTTTATTTTCAGTATCTATTACGAAAATAATTTTGTATCCTATATTAAATTTTCCTTATATTATAAATCCGCGACTGTTTTGGGTTCTTTTTTATTGCATGAGTTCAACACACATGCAGATATTTGCAACACCAAAGGTGGTACAAATGCGCTGCATCTATCTTAAGGGACTGGAACCTGGCCACTAATACCGGAACACAACTCAAGGTTGTTATTGCGGCATACTCTAGACCAGGGGTGGTAGCCATCCAGACGGGTTCTAAAGGTTCTAAAGAAGTTACGTTTTTATTATGGGTTATAGTAATAATAGTTTTTATTCACTGTTAGTCTGTCAGAAATAACATATCGATGGCGTCAGTCAGTGCTGGACCTTGTAAAGTAATGACCTGTTCTTATATCTCACTAACCGTTTATTTGCCTTACGAGCAATTAAAATTCGATGTAGGCTCCATCGTAGTAATATCAAATTTCTACCGATGGTAAGGCAAGTGAATGAATAAATAGTAAGATATAAAAACCAAACATAAAACTACTAAATAACGAAGTAATCACAACTTCCATTATTGTATGATTCAACTTCCTTACATATTTCATAAATGTATACAGTCTACTCAAAATGGATTGGAGGGAATGAATTCATTTAAACTTGGTAGACGCTGCAAGCCGCACTGCCGTTGCGAAGTTTTTTCAACCGCTAAATTATTCATCAGTATGAACCAGGCAGCGGGTTGCGGATTTCCTTGTATTAAAACACCCTCATATGTTATTTCCATTGTGTTTCTGCTTCACCCTTGTTAACTTTAGTCCTGTATTGCAACAGACACGTGAGATAAGGCATCAAAGAGTACTACGAATAAAACTCGGCCCTTAAAACTGTTACTGAAAGGCACCTATTCCTCCATAACTAGATTATTAAAGGTTACCCATGTTTCGCTTTTTGACCTTTTCTTATTTGAAATATTTGTAGACCAGTCAAAACCTACGTCAGTCGCAAGACCAATGGTCAATGGAGCTTCCGAGTCCTGAAGGCCTAAATTGACCACTATTGGAGAATCGTTTTGTGAAATTGACACGTGTCTAAATATACTGGTAGTGGTAAGACATGGTATAAATATTCCACTTGATTTTGATACTTGTCATGTTCGTGATACGAATCTGCGACAGCAGCCACTTTAGGCCCAGTGAGGTGGATCAAGTCTCGGTAGATTTAGTGTTAGACACTCTCCAGCCCAGAGTTTGATGACCTGCGGAAAGTTTCCGGTAAGGATTGGGTGAGGAGGGATGTATGGTGCAAACTTGTGAAGGCTTAACTCTACAAGTAGACTACGAATGGCTCACGACATATTTTCGTTTGACTGCAGTGTTTAAAACCTTGAAAAGAAACATCAACACCAGGCGCTAAAATTTGTTCAAACTAACAGTTGTGAGTACCTAAGGAATCCCATGTACTGGGCAGCTAATCTAATGTACGATGGGTCATTAGATTTCTGGTGCCAGTAGACATTAGAACGAGTATGATAACATAGCAGCCAGATCAATACAAGGCGAATGTATGCAATACACTACTCTCCATGCTCGTTCACTAAAAGACAGATATCATTGTAAATTTTTCCACGTCCGTATTATTCGACTATAGAATCACTATTAGCCATAGCCTGGCTGGCTGCTCATTATCATCTCCCAGGTAATAGGGTATTTTCCCGCCTGGATGACTACTACTTCTGGTGTAGAGTATGCCGCCATAACAAGCTTGTTAGTGATCAGGTTTCAGTATCCTGTAGAGAGTAGGAGCACATTGGTACCACCTTTGGTGTTACTAATGTCTATAGGTGATGCTAACCGCTTTCCGTCAGATGGGCCGTCTGCCTGGCTGCTGAAATAATGCAATAAAAAAATAAAAAAGTCATTGCCCGAGCGTTAAATCCCGGTTGCGTTCAAAGCGGAGCGGTCTTAAGCATCCCCCATTTTGAAACTATTTTACGCATGTCATCCTTCATAATGTCAAGCCAGCATTTCTTAGGCCTTTCCCTTCGACTGGGACCTGGCGGAGGTAACATGGCTAGACATTTCTTCCTCACATAATTAGCCGGTGGCTGTGTACCAGTACAAGCGACTCTGTTGCAGTTTGTCTGATGTGTCACTGATATAAAAACTGCTGCGAGAGTTCTTGGCGCGGTTCTTTCATGTGACTCCACACATCCATCACAACACATTCACCTCCGTAACGCATAGCTCCTGCCTGTGTCGCTCAAGTACAGGCCACGCTTCACTGCCATACAAAAGCACTGGCTGGCTGCTATAGTGCGTATTGTGGAAAATTGATTGCGGCTACCTCAGCCTACCTGTCACAGCCAGGCATCCTAGTGCGGGGTCTTAAAGTTATCAAAGCATTACTTTACAAACTTTCCGTTAATTTTCTGTGTAAAGGGTTTACACTATAATACAATGTAAGCATTTTAAGGTCGTTTCATACGAATACGCGTGTCCATATATGGTCATGTAAACAGCGCTCCTAAAAACTAGGCGTGGGCTTTACTTAACTATCGCGTTACAATTGATGTACGAGGGGACAGCCCCTGTGTGAATTTACCGATATATCGCCCTGCGAGGGGTGGAATTAGAAGAGCGTTATTAGAACAAATGGCATTTTCATTTTGTTTGAGATCTGTGTACAATTCACTCGAGTTGAAAATAACAAATTATATTCGAACACTAATAAAGAATATACTTCTGTCTTAGTTTTGAAAATAGAATATGTTGTGTTATATTAGTTTGTAGAAAAAAATGTAAAGTATAAATACAAATAAAATATATAACTAATATGATTTTAGGTTAAGGCTTCAGATGTTTTAGAAACAACAATGATAAATGGAAAAATACCTAATGTACTTTTATGTTAGAAATTTAGATTTCATTATTTGAAATATAAAATTTAATACTTATCGCTTTTCACAATAACCATTCGTTATTTGACTTTATTATTTGAGTGACTTATTTGAGTTTATACATACATACATAACTTCACGCCAGTTCCCTTGCGGGGTAGGCACAAACAACAGAGCGCCATTTAGGCTTATTCTTACATACCTCACTTTCTTCTTTGACACTCATAACTCTTGTCATGCACGCTCGTCTGTTCTTAAGGCTCCTGACATCACCTTCTGCTAGTACACGATCAATTTGATCATGGAAGGTGTGTCGTGGCCTTCCACGACTTCTGCATTCATCCACTTTTGCATTGTATATCTGTTTCGTCATTCTTTCATCATGCATTGTTTCCACATGCCCGAACCACCGGAGCATTCCTTTCCTTACCTTCACCCCGACACTTTCAGACCAACTCTCTTTCTTACTTCGGTATTAGGAACGCGGTCCGCGAGCGTCACTCTGCAGATTTTGCGCAGTGCTCGCATCTCGACCGCGTTTACTCTACTTTCATGCTCTCTCTTCCATTGAGTTTATTTAAGTACATAAAAGATCAAAACTACTAAAATGTTGAAAGTTTTTAAATAATGTTAGGAGAAAGGATTCCACACATATCTCCTGAGATATCCTTTTAACCACTCGTTTACATTAATGCTCATTTCCGAGGTAGGGAGCAGGACAGTGTCGAACGAAGTGGGAAGCTCGGGTACGCCATGTATGACATATACCTATTTATATATTCAGGCTACCTATTTCCCTCGCAAATTTACTGCTTGCTGCTCCAAATGTGGGCACAAAATCATAATTAAAGTCAGCAGCAGATATTAGGTGGATCAAGCACAATGAATACCAATTTAGTTGATAGACACAATCTGAAAGACGATGTTCAATGATATTGATTGATTTAAGTTTATGTTTATATAGATCACTTTGGTTGATTCATCAAATTAGAAGACAGAAATGAGCCATCTAATATAGGCTTTATAATCAAATATAAGAAAATATAAAACCATAAAATATATTTAAATAAGGAATATAATACCTATAATTCTTGGAATATATGTATTTATGATGTGCATAAAATATACAATATTGTCTTTCGTATACAAGATTAAAAAGCGAAACATGCGTCTAAAATATCACCAACAAGCATACACACTCCAACACATATTACATTCGTATACTATATGAAATAGAATAATATATACTAATAAAACTTGCGAGGGGCACTGTACGAGAATGGACCCATTTTTCAAAGCAGCTAGAATAGACCGTGAGTCCCTCATGGACGTTAATTTCGAAAAGGGATAGACGCACGTGATAGAAAGAGAAAGTACATGTAACATTAACAATATTTATGTGTTTAGAAGGTTTGTGTAGTAAGATCGTGTGATTCGGCTTGTAACAAGCTAAAAGCGTACTTTGGCCATCAGTCTTTGTATGAAAAGGGGTATATTATTGACTTTTGGACTAGCATATAAGTTAAAAAGTGTCTCGTATCAAAATAGCCTTTATTGCTAATGATAAATTTTTACAATCACGTTTTGATAATACTATGTTTTTAAAGATTGGGCAATTTTTTGGTATAGTCTCATATGGAACACTTGTTATACATAATTTTAAAGTATTACTAAAGATAGCTTACAGGTAAAGACCATATTTTGTTGAAAACAGTGGACTGGGAAAAGGCCAGGAATGAAAGAAATTCAAGACGACTGTATCTAAATAAATAGTAATATTTTATAAACTGACAACCCTGTCTTACTGTCTTATAATTTATTAAAGATTCGAATCATCATTCGTGAAATAATTTTAAATTTCGAATCACACTGAAGAAACCCGAACAAAAGCCGACAAAACGCAGGATTCGTCGAAATCTATTACAATCGTAAAGCTTACGAAAGGGACCCAATCAATCATCCACCATCATCAATCAAGAACGTTCAACAAGTAAAAACAAAATGTTATCGGCTCAGCCCTGGCACTGTCGCACAATGGGCAACACCCAATAGAAGTACAAGGTGCGTGTTGTTAAATGTTTGCGTCTGTATGCGTAGTTAAGGTCCAACTACAAAATTAGATCAATAATCCGAAAATCACTCGGTTAAACCTTTTGGAACGCATACATCTACACACAGCATCTAAACTAATGACAAATTGTCAACAAACAACACATCAAGTTAATAATAAGAGAAAATATAAATAATCAAATACTTATTAATATAGTTTATAAGTGAAAAATTGTTAGTAACACCCTAAAAAAATACATAACCCTTTATAACTGAAATAAAAATAGCGTGTAAGAATTAATATTAATAAATAAAACAGTTTTCTAGTAAATTAACAAAGGTACGGACCTAGTATTCTAAAAAAACCTTTTGTAGTTTCAATCTTAATATAACTAACTCTATTTAATATTAAATGAGCGTGCATTTATTCTTTATAACGACCTGTTTACATAAAAAAGGGTGATACAATTGTATTTTACGAATAAATTTGATTAAACGATAAGCATTTCATGGCCGGATTGCCATTCACTCGGTTGTGTTGCGTCCCAAACGTACTTTCCGCTAACAGTGGTTTTTTGCATATCAATATAATTTAATTTAAAATATTAATATTTTCGTAACGTTACATTTACTTTTAAAGAAGTAAATTAATGAGTTAGATAGAAATACTTTCACCACCACGTACCAAATGTTATAACCGTACTTAACAACAAATGGCAGCACAAAATATTTTCTAAAAAAAAACTTATTTATTACCTAACCTAGTATTAGGTTTGGTGCGGACTACAAATTATTTTCATGTTCTAAACAAGGCTAAAACAATCTCATGAAAAATAATTTGGCCTGTTATCCTATCAAACTCATCAATAAGTCGTAACTTAGTGGGCTAACACACCCGTTTTTTTTTTTTATTGCATGAGTTCAGCAGGACGGCCCCCTTGATGGAAAGTGGTTACCATCGCCTATGTTGTACATCTGCAACACCAAAGGTGCTACAAATGCACCGCTGCTCTCTTAAGGGAGACTGGATCCTAGTCACTAATGCCGGAATACAACACAAGGTTGTTATGGCGGCATACTCTAGACCAGGGGTGGTAGCCATCCAGTCGGGCAAATGCCCTACCACCTAGCACCTACAGTTTCTCGTTCCTAGGACGTTTGTTCGAATTGTGGTTGTGCCACATGCACTATTAACGAAGTTCTTCTTAGCTAATGTGCATATTATTACAGTCACCACTTTCTAACGGTGAAGGAAAACATCGCGAGGAAAATGTAGGTATACGTCGAGATTACCAGTGTGTAAACCGCCCTGGATAAACGTGATGGGTATACCGTTAGTTTCTCTAAAATGATAAATCTGTCCCGTGGGCATAAAGCAGCCGTATCCTAACCAACTATCTTATAAGGTATTCTTTGAAAGAATTTACGAATATAGACAAAAAACTAGAGTTCATTATTTTTTCTTATTAACTGGCAGTGACGTTTATCAATAAATGTTAAGTTTTTAAACAGATGCCATGATCCATAGAAAATTTACCCCACACTGTAACCGTTACAAAAAGATCTAATTCTTGAAAATGTAAATTAAGTTAATAACACACTACTAGCTCCCACCCCAAAACAGTTACGTCTGTAAGTTATATTGTTTCTGTCGCCATACTGTACAATAATTATGTAGCGTATAAATGCAACATGCCCTTAACAGCCCGCCTCGTGTGTACACAACGGTACGCATGTGTGCGTGTCTAGGGCTGGCAGATGCGGTGTTCGCACGCAGCTGTCGTTTCCCCCCTTGATGCGTAATGCAGTATTATAATACGGCACGCGTTTTACTTTCACGTAATTATTCATTATTATTACCGAACGGCTTATTATTACGATATTGGTTTTTTTTTTGTTGTTGCTACCTCCTTTTTTGTACATGTCATTGTTGCAATAGACGCAACTCGTTAAATCTGTTTTACAAGGTTTTTAGAGTAGTTTGTGATTTTGTAAGCGCTTAGTTTCAGACTATTTATTTTGCTAAACGAACAGTAGTTATCTGTATTTATTATTTACGATTAATTATGTTCCTGGAGTTTTTGTCGGCAACTGGGAGAGTCTTGCTGATTTATTTTATTTGTAAATACTCTTAAGGGCCTATTTACCAATCATCACATAAAAGTTATCGGTCGAATAAATTATAACCTGAGCAAATTTAAAAGTGAAACCGTTAAATTGTTTTATTCATGCAACTAACATTTTAAATTTTAACCAAGTTATACTTTATGCTTTGAATAAATTTTATCTGGTGACTGAAAATACGGCCCTAAGTCTAGTGTAAGAAATTGATTTTTAAAAAGTAATATTGTGTTCATTTTTTTAAATGAAAAACTTAAATGCAACTGAGAGGCTCTAACTCATACATTATTAATAAGTATATACATACATAGCTATTATTAGATACCTATCGATGTATATTTATACGTATTAATAATATTATAAATCCGAGAGTAACTGTTGCATTTTTTTTATAAAAAGACTGAATAAATCTTAATAAAAAATTGTCTAAGAGATAGCTTATAGATAGACAGATAGACAACACTTTATTATACACCAAAGCATAGATAAACAGAAATAGGAAAATACAAGAGATGTACAACGGGCGGCTAAGAAAAAACAAACAAACAATACAGTAATAGGGAGATTCCGCAAGCCAGACTGGTGGCAGTGAATAAAAACCAACCAACCTTAGGTTTCTCAACCTAAGGAGGTTGAGAACCTTTTTACCCACTGCCACCAAAAGACCAGTAGAAAAGTTTTTCTTTCTTCTAGGTCACTAGGTACTCAGCTCGATTACATGGGGCCGCCAAGACAGCTCGCTGTCAATGAACACACCGAGGTTTTTGACTGTTTCGCTGAGAGGAATGTGAGTTCTATTAAATAGAGGTTTAGGTAGGGCGGGCCAATCAATTTCGATAAAAAAACAACCTCAAACATGATGAGATTTGTATTGGCTTCATTCATAAAGTACTAAAATAAATTCGATAAAGTCACGAGTAAATGCTAATAATTTAAAAAGTCATCACTAAGTACTCCTTCGTGTTAAAATATAATTTAAAAAACTATGCCACGTATGAAAATAAAGTAGTATTAATTATTATTATTAATTTATTCTTTTTACACGCCTTTATGAGTCAGAATGTGATAATTATTCAGCAAACAACGATGGTAACACTTTCGGCCTGTCCTAATTGCTAGATTATGTATATTATATTACAAGCTTACAAATAAACATCTAATTGTCGAAATTATATCTACATACTAGATCTTATCCGTGCAGGAACGGAGAAAGAATACAATTTCCTGCGGACGGGCGGCCTGTCGTAAGAGGTGACCAAACAACCCTCAGCCAGGTGGTAGGGCATTTGCCCCACTGGATGGATGGCTACGGCCCCTGGTCTAAAGTATGTCGCCAAAACAACCTTGAGTTACCAGTAGTAGTGTTTGCATGTAATAGTTTAGTAGCTAAAAGAGATGAGAAAAAACTGAAACTCTTAAAGCAATAAAATAAAAGAAAAGAGTACCTCTGCCTTACCCCATGGCGGAGACACCCGGGCCTACAAAAAAAAAAACAACCTTGAGTTGCGTTCGATTCTAAAGAAGGTTCACTTCAAAAAGTATGTATGTGTAATTCACACGCAGTAGAAGTGAAACTTCAGAGCGATACAGGTCTAATACAGCCAAACATAATTAGACCTAAGTGACTGAAGTGACCTAAGTTAAAACTATTTAAAACATACAACACATAATTACCAAAATGATTATTAGCTAATGGTTAGTGTTGCATTTTCGTTTCGATATTTCGTTTCATCGAGTTTCAAATCACAACGATTCTAAAGTTTCACTTTAAAAGTTTAACTTGCGTACGTGTGTACACAATTTATGATTATTTACATTCAGACTTTGTTTATCAAATATTTCTATAATTAGCGTGTAATCAAATTAATATACAGCGCTTTATTAAGTAAAAAGTAGCGCTTTTTCAACATGTATATTTTAACAAAGACTCAATTTGTTTTTACATCGTTTTAATCAAGCGCTTTAAGCAAGCGGTTTTGGGTTCGGATCCCGAGGGATTTCTGTGCGAAATCCGTTTTTGTGATGACATTTTATATTATGTTCGTAGGGCTGTCCCAACATTGACCAATAATATGATTAATTTTTTTATATTATTTTATTAAGTTTCTGCGTCTAGTACTGCACATTATCAAAACTACTTTTTAACGGTTTTTAATCATATTAGACTTTCATAGAGTAAATAATAACCATAAACAAAATTAAATAATAACTTTAACATTACTCATTGACAATTGACATTTTTGTCTTGCATGATCACGGCTACTGCAAAATGGCCAAAACATAAGAATTAAAAAAAATGTTTTTTTCACACGGCCCTCCTGATGAAAAGTGCAACACCAGTGGTGCTGCCAATGTGCTGCCAACCTCAAAAGGGGGACTGAAACTTAGCCACAAAGTTGTTATGGCTTCATACCTAGATTAGGAGTAGTAGCCACCCAAACAGGCATATGCCCCACCATCTTTTTTTAAATAAGCCGCCTCCTCGGTCATTATTCAAGACAAAGGTTTTTTTTGATCTTCGCTTTATTTATCTTTTCTCTTCCCTTATTAAAACCTTTATATCGCCCCACCATTTGGATGTTGGGTCATTTTGCAATCTCTTGAATAATATGTTTATTATTTTATGTACAACTAGGATATGCCCGGGGCTTCATCCACGCTTGACTTGAATTTCCCCGGTTTTCCCAGGACACAGCATTTAAAGGAGTATGTAAACTATCGTTATATACATAGTGAAAATAGTGTCGGAATAAGCTAATTTTTATGCACCCTAACTACTACAAACCGCTCCTGGGAAAATTCCCGTGTGATTCCCCAAAAAAATATTACATACAATTTGCAATCGATGAGTAAAAATCACATTGTAATTCGATTTTTTTTAATCTGGCCATTTTAAATCATTCCCAGAAAAAATTCCGCGGGATTCCCGGGGTAAAAAGTAGTGCAAATTTTAAGTCTCAAGAGTTTGCCGTCGATCTGCGAAAACCACATCCAAATCAGCAGAGTAGTTTTTACGTGAACCCTGAACAAACAGACAAGAAATCTAAAAAAAAATTGCATCGTGTTCTCCATCCTTTATAATAGTCTATTCCAGTTGTTTCTTTTCAATAGCTTCAATGTACAGACAGGGCATGTTTAGATTTTTATAATATTATAGATTAAGTATATTCTATTCTATATGAATGCTATTTGCAGTATTTTTTGTTTGGCCTGCCAGGGTTTAGGAGACAACCCTGATTTAAAGTACGTTGAAAGGCTTTAAAAGGCTCTCTGATGGGTAGCCGAATTCCAGTCGGTTAATGTGCTAGTAATTTGTTCATTGTTATGCCTTCATTGAATAAATATTTTACTAATTTTCTAAAGATCCATTAATGGCCAGTCTTTTATCTTACTATTCGTTCACTTGGCTTACCATTGGTGGAAATTCGATATAACTTGCCGAACATTTGCCTTAAAAGCGGTTAAAATTTTACATAAGTTACAGAACTTTGTCAAATTTGAACCGTTCGTAAGGCTAATGAAGTTTAGGTTAGTAAGATATACGAAGCGGCCATGAGTCACCGGAAGAAAATATTTGCAACTATAGTGTATTATGTATTAAATTAGTTTCTTAACTGTCTTTAAGTTTCGATGCCTAAAGGTAAAATTCGGTCATGTGCGTGTCAGTCACATGTACAGTAAGAAGTTCCGTAATATTGCATGCTGTTTTTGATATTTAACTTTGGAACCTAAAAACCTTCAATAAAATACTATTTCGTAAACAGACGTTATTTACTATGGGCTGGGTGTCTGGGATCAGCCCCATTGCGTTGTACATTAAACTATCAGCTGTTGCCAGCGGTTTCGCCTGCGTAGATTAAAAATAGACATTGTTTGAGCAATATTTCATCCCGTTTTTTGGGTTGAATTTCCAAAAACGCCAATACACGTATACGTTTATTTCTAACCAGAAGCAGGAGATATATTAAATTTCGAGCTTCTTACTTTGAAAATGACGGATTCGCAGAGAAACTTTCATCCCCTTTTGCACACCTTTGAGGGTTTAATTTTCAAAAATTCTTTCCTACTGTGCATCTACAGTGTAGAAAGAATCCGCAAGCAAATTATCACGGTTCTAGCCCGAGCAACTTAGGCTGCGAGTTGATGTGTCAATTAGGCGATGTAATTACATATGTATAGATAACGCAAGCGAGACTTGCTTAGCTTGGAGATATTTTTTTATTTTTTTATTTATACAAACAAAACATACAATTTTTTTATATATCTACATCTAAAAACCCGAAAGGGTTGATTAATGTTTTTTTTTTTGTTAACAACTCTACGGATTCTAGTTCCGTACCCTTTTTTTACAATTAAATTTAAGAAAAAGTTTAGAAGTTGTACACGCTTATTTGTTACTTTTGTTATTGTGTGTGACATTTAATTAATGTATGTTTGTGTTGTGGTGTATCTTAAGAATAACTGAGTAGAATAGATGATACAGTTAATAAATATGAGGTAGTTTGAGTGTTGTATCTACCGTGTCTCATTTTCTAGTAACAAGTAAGAGGGGGACAGTAAACATTAATACTTAACATTGCACTCTATTCTTGCCCTATATATACAGGTGAAAATGTAGTGCGTTATTTAATACAATGTGTGTTCGTTTGCCAATATTATATTATTGATTGATAAGGAATTTTTCAACTTCCTTCGTACATCACACACCTTCGATATGCGCTCCTCTAATAACCTCCTGTTAAAGGCACCTACACATTCTTCAACATTTTACTCCAAATCCTTAGCTGTGCAGGCTGTCTGCCTTTGGAACTCTTTACCCGTAGATATCAGAAAAGCTAAATCACTTGCCATATTAAAAAATCTGTGAAAAACCAGCGTTTATAATAAAAGATATCTTTTTCTATTCTTCTTAACTTAGCCTTTTTACTGTCTACATTGTACTGTTCTTCTTTTTTTGTTTTACTTCTTTTTAATTTAATTATACCTAGACATAAGTTGTTAAAATCCTCTCAGTCAGGTTGCCCGGAAGAGATCGCTTTTAGCGATAAGGCCGCCTTTTATTTGGTGAACAATAAAGTGTTTTGTATTCTATTCTATTGACTGAAATGATGATTGTATACAGGTTTTCTCTATGGTTAAATGTCTACAAAACCCTAAAATGCTAAAAATCTCGCATTTGCAGCCTTTTTATAAGTTGCCATTCTTAGAAAGATATTATTAAATGTAACATACTTAAGCCTTACTACGGTTGGTAACCCTCTGCCTGCAGTTTAATCAGTTAATGTACGACACGAGCTTGAGGGTTAAAGTACCTACTCTTATAGTTGTTGGTTTGAAGTGATTTCGGTTAGTGAAAAACATGTACTGATGGTGGATAAGTAGGTAAGTTCTTTAGGTTTCTTCGTTCTTTTTTTGTTACTGTATGTTTCTTACTAATTTGTTTTTCTGATCATTATTTGCTTTCCTACTTAGAAATATTTTGTTTTATAATGTCGGAAAAAGAACACATAATAAAACTACGTTTTAAAGGTTTTAAGCGCTGTATTTTACTTCATTTTTATTATTACGACGTTTCGGCCACTTTTCAGTAGCCGTGATCACCGAAGACAAACATATCAAGTGTCAATGAGCATTGTTAAAGTTTTTATTTAGCATACCGCCAACTTGTTCATTTTAATTAATTAGATTTATTTTTTGTTTATGGTAATTATTTACTCTATGGGATCCTAATCTAATTTACCACCGCTTCGCAACATGTTTTGGCTTGAAGAGAAGAAGGCACAAGAAACTTCAGCAACATGCCAAGCTCCAATAAATTTAGGTAATATTAAAATGGGTGGAAAATTAAAAACAAATTGTCACGGCTACTGAAAAGTAGCCGAAACGTCGGCATGATAAACATCGAATAAAATTTCGCGCTTAAATCCGTTAAACGTAGTTTTATTATAAAACCAACTTGATAAAATTGTAAGCGTTCGTGTAGATGGCATCGCCGACAAGCCTCCACCGCAATGCTATTCTGTGAATTAGTAAGTAAATGCGGGCGTTGACCGCCATCCCATACTGCCGCCCCAATGCTGACGGCGCAATGAATGTGCGGCGGCGGCGAGGTGAAAATGTCGTGTAGACGCGCGCTAAAACTTTTTTTATTGCATGAGATCAGAGACAGACAAACGGCCCGCGTGATGGAAAGCGGTTACCGTCGCCTATGGATATTTGTAACACCAACACAACTCAAGGTAGTTATGGCGGCATGCCTACTCTAGACCAGCGGTGACAGCCATCCAATCGGGCAAGTACCACTTGGCAGTGGGTAATTTTGTCACCTCTTGCGAAAGGCCGCCCACCCACAGGAAATTGTATTCTTTTTCCTTCCCTGCACGGATAACAACTATACCAGATTGGCATTACGCCGGCCGCTGGACATCCGTGCCAAAAACTATACTTTTTTAGTTATACAGCACATGGAAATTTCCAATAACCTAAGTGGTATCTTTTGGGTTTATTCTTAACAAGTTTATTGGTTCGATTCCTCGTGAAACTTGGGACAAAGGGATCTTTCACAATGCGAACCTTGGGCAAGTTCCGACCAACCCACGTCCTATTGTAGACCTTTGTAATCTGTTTGTTGTTAACAATATTAAAGCTAAAATGTTTTGATTCTAAAAGACAAAAAATAATCAAAGTTAAGTACAACATAAGTTGGGTTCAAATTTGGATATAAACCTTAGAACTGGGATTGTCAATTGTTTTAATTTCTCTATGTGAATTATTCAGAGGAACATTTTTGACGACAATTTCTACCATGATAAAATAATTTTGACTGTATAATATATTGTTACGAGTTGCGAGACTCGAATTAAAATGCTGTTGGAATTACTATATAGTTTATTAGAACTATGCAAACGCGTATAACACAGTTACAAATATAACCGAACACAATAAATCCAAACGTAATGCAGACGGTCGTAATTCAATAAAACGCGCAAAGTCCGTCACTATTAGATTCCCGAATGTACACACGTCACGCCCTTATCGTAGTCGTAGCTCAACTACCCCCTCTCCCCATCAGGCCGTCGTTTTATACCTCACAAATACGGATGTGCTCGTGTCATAGTCGACGTAATCCGCAGCATCTGGCTAATGATTTGGCCGCAAGCGGCCATAAATGAGTACAATAACAATGGGCTGTTCTCTAGAAATGTATGTCAATAAATAAGTAAACAAAAGAAGACGATCATAAAAGAATTACAATAAGTTCAAATGCCGACAGGTAATAAAATGTGTTTTTACAGATATGCAGGTGGAATTTGTTTTTATCGGAACTTAAGTTGTAACAATATAATATCACCCCATAGATGTCCCACTGCTGGACTCGGGCGTCCCATTATAGGGGGAACAGACAGTATACCCGCCACGCTTCTCCAAGGCAGCTTGGAAGCTTTGACACATCGGTTATCTCAATGTGCAGGTTGCATCACGATGTTTTCCTTCACCGTAGTTAGTACGTGCAAATTGTAACAATATGCACATTAGATCAGAAAACTAAGTGATGCATGCGTTCCGACCAGAATCGAACTCGCGCCGTTCGAGTTTGAAACGCGTGCGTGGTTTTGAATAGTTAAGCTTATAATAATTATAGCTCGGCCGTTCTATAAAGATATTTTTGGCATCTATCAAACTGATTTTATTAGTTTTAAAATTGGAATCGATATAGGAAGTCACATATTACCGAATCGATTAAAATAAAACGATTTATTATTTTAAAAACTGTATTTTACGTATCGTTGTCTTTTTTATCATTGAAATATAGAAAATATGCGTAACTTAAATACGATTTATGTTCTCCGGGTCACCTCACTAATACTCAATGTAATGTGTTACGTTTCTAGAGAAATTATGCTAATTATAGTGTTTTAATTTGGTATAAATTATAGTGATACTGTTACAAAGTTATTTATATGAGACTTCAAATGGAGCTTATCAGAACGGCTAAACTGTAATATGTTCTATTATATTCTATTTGACTCGTTGAAGATAAAACGATGAATAAGACGTCACAGATTACTACGCTCGCGGGCTCTTACAGTGTATAAGGCTTCGACATTATATAATATTATAAAAAATATCAGAAGAACAGACGAGCTTGCATGACAAGAGTTATGAATGTCAAAGAGGCAAGTGAGGTGTGTAAGAATAAGCCTAAATGGCACTCTGTTGTTCGTGCCTACCCCGCGAGGGAACTGGCGTGAAGTTATGTATGTATGTATGTATGTATAAAAAATATCTAAGTAGAGTTGATTGTCAGTTAATTTATTCCATTTACTGTACCTGTACTGTATTGTATATTTGTATTTAACATGTTAACCATTAAAGTATGTTTATTCGAGCTGTCACCAAACTTCACGTTTGGCGTCTGTCAAGACCTAGAGTCCGCGCCACAAAAGAAGACACACAGCCGCGGCGCTGCAACCGCCTGATTTAATTCTGTTAGAGTAAATATTTAATAATCTATAAAACGATGTAAATAATGACTGAATAATACATTAAAAAAATCCATAATTATAGTTGTAAAATTTATTTCCTGGCTACTTTACAAACAAAATGTAATCAAATAGCGGAGTGCTACTATTCCTTCCTTTATTTTCCGTGGGACTTTTGTAGTGTGGACTCTACAATGTAGTTGTTTCAAAACTAACTATAATTTTGATACATTTGGGTTCAATTTTAATTTTACAAGTACTTTGCCTTTAAGTTGCGCAAAACCTTTTTCCCAACTCCGAATCACACGCCAAGGAATGGGGATGGTACTTACCAAACGCTGTCGTGCGTGGAGTTCAGCTAGGCCTAGCACTTGCAAATCACAGGTTTTTTTGTGGTATTCACTGTTTAGTGTTTATGTTTGGTATTCAGTTCGTTTTGAAGATTAATTATTCGTTTTTGGGTTTTTGGAAACGCACACGTTGCAATGGTCGACTCACTACTACTACCTTTTTACCGCTCAACGCCATCTAGTGTTGGCTTTCCCAAGCCCCTCTATCCGCGACGATGTAATCGAGATAAAAAAAAGGTGCGCAGTTTAAATTAATACATTAAAGAAACGATGAAGTTGGTACATACCGCCCACCAAAAATACGTTCGTATTTTTTTTATGTTTAAGAATGCAAAGATATAATAGATACATATAAAACGTAAACATGACGGATAAGATATAATAAACTTAAGATGTAAATACGAGAGAGAAAAAAATGGGTGGAAAAGATAACGATATAGAAGTATAATAATTATTAATAAGAAGAATTTATTGATCCATTGGTAAAGGACATAACTTAACCAATGGGCGTTTGATGATATGGTTATTGGCAACTCGTATAGTGGCCATGCGAATTATGCCATCAGGTCCGGGATGGACATCCATAACGCGGCCGAGAGACCATTGTATTGGATTTCGATTATCATCTTTAATGATAACTATTGAATTAATTGGTAGTGGTTTGTTGTGTTTTGTCCATTTTGCACGTTGTGTTAAGGAGTGTAAATATTCATTTTTCCATCGTAGCCAAAAGTGCTGGTGAAATGATTGTAAAAGCTGCCAACGATTAAGTCGATTTAGATTTACTTGGGTAAAATCCTGTTCTGGGATTGTAGTAAGTGGTTCTAATGTTAAGAAATGGCCGGGAGTTAAAACCTGTAAGTCATTTGGATCCGAACTTAGAGGACAAAGAGGTCTTGAATTGAGGATCGCTTCAATCTGACTGAACAATGTGGTTACTTCTTCGAAAGTGAGAACCTGTTCACCTACAATGCGATATAAATGTGCTTTTGCTGATTTTATTTGGATTTCCCACACTCCACCCCAATGTGGACTAGAAGGTGGGTTAAACTTAAATTCAATTTTTTCATGTTGAGCTGCATGGCACATTAAAGAAGAAAGTTGAGTGTTAGCACCCACAAAATTCGTACCACAATCTGCATGAATTACGTTACATCTTCCACGACGAGATATGAAACGGCGTAACGCTGCAATGAAAGCTTCTGTCGATAAACTTGAAGCTACCTCTAAATGAACAGCTTTAGTAGCGAAACATACGAACAAGCATAGATAAGCCTTATCAATTTTTGCTCCACGATGTTTACCTAATTTTATACGAAATGGACCCCCAAAATCGACTCCAACCACGGAAAATGCCTTTACTTGATTGACTCGATACTTTGGTAGATCACTCATGAATGGTTGTAAAGGTTGTGGACGAGTTTTGTAACAACGTATACATTTCGATAAGATACTTCTTACAACACGCTTTGCTGATAATATCCAAAATTGTTGCATGATCAAATAAAGAGTTGTATTAATGCCTGGATGGCAGTTTTTCTTGTGAACTTGTTCAATTAAACGATAGGTTAATATGCTTCGACTTGGTAAAAGTGCAGGATGTTTATGGTCGTATTCTAACCCTGAACGCGAAATCCTACCGCCAACTCTGAAAATTCCGTCGCTGTCTATGAATGGGTTAAGTTTACGCAAAGACTTAGGTAATAATTGTCCTGTTTGCAATTTTACTATATCGTCTTGAAAATAGTGCTCTTGATAGACTTTGATTACGATTACAAGTGCCTTATGACGTTCGACATTAGAAAGAATAGCGTTGTCAGATCGAGAATCGGGATTTCTTAAATTATGAATAAATCTTAAAATATACCCTATGATATTAAGAATTTTGTCGAATGAAGAAAATTTTTCAAATAAAATTTCGACAATTGAAGTTTCGCTCGTAATTTTTCCGATTAGGAGTACACTGCTGGGTCGTTCCTCGGATTGAACTTCAGTTTCTCGATTAGGTTTAACGATATTGACGGGCCATAAGTCGGATGATTGATAGAGCCACATCGGCCCCGCCCACCATAAAGAGTTGTGGACTAAGCTATCGGGAAATTGACCTCGCGAGCAAACATCTGCTGGATTGTCCGTGGTGGGAACATATCGCCAGCAAGTAAAAGGACTAATATCCTGAATGTGTGCGACACGGTTTGCTACGAACGTAGCCCAGCGTGACGAATGTGATTTTAACCATGATAGGACTACTGTTGAATCACTCCAGAGATATATGGCCTTAAAAGGCATTCGGAAAATGCTTTTCACGACTTTCATTAAGTCGGCAAGTAGAACTGCAGCACATAATTCTAATCGAGGTAGCGAAACCTTTTTGATCGGTGCAACGCGGGCCTTAGCACAATACAAAAAAACTTTTACAGAGCCTAGGAGATCGACCACACGAAGATAAATCACAGCTCCATAAGCCACTTCAGAGCTATCGCAAAAACCATGAATTTCGTATGACACTGCACCGTCCATTGTTATACATCGAGGTATTTTTACGAATCTGATTGTGGGTAACTGACTCAAATATTGAGACCATTGTTTTATGACGTCACTAGGAGGTTGTTCATCCCACGAAACACCTACAATCCACAGCTTTTGAATTAAAATTTTTGCTTGAATAGTCAGCGGTGTAAGAAATCCAAGGGGATCGAAAATCTTTGCTAACTCACTAAGTATAGTGCGTTTAGTACATTGCTGATTCAACAACGGTTGAACATCAAATATGAAACAGTCACTTGATGTCTCCCATTTAAGCCCCAAAACTTTCAAGGTTGTATTTTGAGCATCATTGAAACTGACTCCGTCCACCAACCTATTTTGAACAGATATGCTGGCGAGTAATTCGGGCACGTTACTTGCCCATTTATGTAGTTGAAAGTGACCTAGCTTAAACAGTTCAATAATTTGCGATTTTGTTTCTAGAGCCTCTGCAAGTGACGAACATCCGCTTACAACATCGTCAACATAAACGTCCTTTAACAATATATGCTTTGCTTTAGGATATTTGTGTCCTTCATCTTGTGCTAATTGTTGGATTGTACGACACGCTAGAAAAGGAGCAGCTGAAGTTCCGTAGGTGACTGTGTTTAACACATACTCCTGGATAGATTCTTCAGGATGAGACCTCCACAAAATACGTTGATAATCTCTGTGTTCAGAGTGAAGTAAAATTTGTCGGTACATTTGACGTATGTCAGCGATAAATACAACTTTATGCTCGCGAAAGTGTAGCAGAATGGTTACTATATCATTTTGCAATTTAGGTCCGATTAATATACATTCGTTTAAACTTTTATTATTAAGATCTTTTGTAGAAGCGTCAAAAACGATTCGAAGCTTTGTCGTTGTACTGTCTGGCCGAAGGATACAATGATGTGGAATATAATACCGACCCTTGTCTAAAAGATGTGTTGGTACACGAGACATATGTCCACTTTGTAAATAATCAGACATAAATTCCACATATTGGGTTCTTAGATTACTATCACGAGCAAGTTTTCTTTCAATAGCACGAAAACGTCGTAGCGCGATATCACGTGACCCCTGAAATATGGGTTCGTTATCTTCCTTGAAAGGAAGGTGCACTCCATAACGTCCTGATTGATCTCGATAGTGTTCCAATGTATATTTTTGTTCACACAATTGTTCCTCCAAAGTCAACTTTGAAGACTGAGGAACATCATCAATTTCCCAAAACCTTTGCACGATTGAATCTAAGTGGTCATTGTCGTTAGATGCGTTGACTTCTAATAACGATAAGTTATCACGTACTGTTGCTTTTCCCATTAGCAACCACCCAAATACCGAATTGAAGGCATGAGGCCGGGTGCCTGATCCCTTTATACGTTCTTTTCGCAAAGAATCAACGAAAACATCGGCTCCGAGTAATATGTCAATAGGACCAGGAATATCAAACCCTGGATCTGCAAGAGGTAATGTTGCAATATGTGACCATCCGTTAGTATTTATTTTGGCTGTCGGTTGTTTACCGCATATTTTAGGGATAATAAACATCTCTAAATCGAACAACGGCTTCTGATCATGCCCCACTTCACAACGCACAACTTGAGTAACAGAAGTTTTATGATCACCCAGACCACTAATTGAACTGAATGCGGAATAAGGTGTAAGTTTTAAACGTTGGGCGGCGTGTTCAGTTATAAAATTATTTTGACTGCCAGTGTCAAAAATGGCGCGAAAGGATTGGTAAGTTCCACTGGCATCTCTTATATCCACAATCGCTGTTGATAATATAACGGTCGGATCGGACTTTATATAAGGTTCCCGAGTCATTAGCGCGACATTTGAGATCTCCGAAGTCTCTCGATCTTTATGCAATAAGGTGTGATGTCTATGTTTGCATTTTTGACATGTAAATATAGATTTGCAATCTTTTATTTGATGTGAAGATTTTAAACAGTTGAAACACCATCTCTTATCATTAGCGATAGCCATACGTTCATCAACGGCCTTTTCAAGAAATTGTTTGCACGCCGATATCGCATGCGCTTCGGAACAAAATGAACATTTCCAAACCGGTTTGTTACTCTGTTTTAAAACTTCGGAGTCAGAATCATGTGAAGCAACTAGAGTATGAGTCACCTTTGATTTGTTTACATTCAAATGTGATAAGGGTTTTATAAGTGAATCTCGATTATGATGATTCGATTGGATTAATTCACTAAAATGAGTATCTCGCATAAATGCTTCACACTTCGCATGTAGAAAAGTCTTTATGTTCTTGTAACTGGGCAATTCAATTTCGCTATTCTTTTCTTCAAATTCACGGCGCAATTTAGTATCCAATTTCGATAAAATGTGATAAGAAAGAATGAAATCCCATTGATCCACAGGAAGGTTCAAACGTTTAAGAATTGTTAAGTTTTCTTCGAATGCATCAAGGGAATGGCGAAAATCATGAGCGTTATTAAATTTAAATTGAATATGTAAGATATCTCGCCAACATGTAAATGCTAGATCTCTTTTGTTTTCATATCGCGCGAGTAATGCTTGATAAGCATCGAGATAATGCTCACCAGTAGTAGGGAACGTTCGAATAAGAGCCAACGCGTCATCCTTTAAGGTCGATATTAAATACTGAAATTTCTCTGCACAACTGAAATGAGTATTGTGAATAAGAGCATTGTAAGTAGATATAAACTCTGGCCATTCCTTAATCTTACCCGAAAATGAAGGTAATGTAATTTTCGGTAATTTTAGATTTATATTCGGAGAATGGCCTGGTATGTTCGATGAATTTGAATCCGATTTTGTAAGAAGGCGATAAATTCTTATAATTTCAAAATACATATCATCAAAACGAGTACGAATAAGATCATCTTCGGGAGAATCCTCGTCCATCAATTCCAGAATCCTTAAATGCGCATCTTCAAAAGCAGTAGCAATCTTTTTCAATTCTTGATGATACGATAGAAACAGATCCATTTGAGAAGAATCTTCCATGGCCAAACGTCCTATGTCAAATGATTTAGCTAAACGATTATAAGCGAGTGTACGTTTTCTACGGAACACAGGTAGATCATCTGCGGTAAAGTATTCTTCTTTAGATTTTGATTTAGACTTTTTTAATGTACTAAGTCTTCGTTTGGAATACGCCATAGTTAAAGTAAATTAGGTTTTTTTTTTTTTTTTTGTTATCGAATTATTGTTTAAAAATGACGCGCTACTCTAATATATCTCTTAACCAACGGGGTTAAATAAGCATTACATATGTCGTAGGCAATTTGTGTAAAAACGATAAGTTGGTACAAATATTTAGAAATCAAACTAGTGGTTAAGAAACCAAAATTTATTACCCAATCAAATTCGGAACGATCCACAAACGTCACCCTCTCTTACCGGTAGGCTATGCAGATAACGAATTATAAAGATAAAGATGTAAAACAAAGTCAATTTGGTAAGTTATGTATGTTCAAAAGCGTTCGAGAATAATTCGAGTATAGGCACAATGGTAGGGGCAACTATGAATTCGATTCGAAACTTAATTTTTCACTCACTTGCAATTAAAACAATGACTAAATTGTTAAAAAGGTTAACAAACACCGATAGAGAAAAGTTTGTTTGTTAACAGTTTGATAGAATTGATTATTTATTATCAGAATCGATTTCTGTTGACGGTAGATTAAAAAACGATACAAAGTGGACGAGTGTTGAATAAAACGATATATTTTAGGTAATTTGAGATGTGATTTACTGATAATGATATAAAATATGTAAATAATAATATGTAAATATATATGATCTTGAGTTATTTCTTGGAAATAATTATAAAATCGAATATAAAGGGACAGTTCCCGGGTTTCGGCACCATTAAAATGTTTCAAAACTAACTATAATTTTGATACATTTGGGTTCAATTTTAATTTTACAAGTACTTTGCCTTTAAGTTGCGCAAAACCTTTTTCCCAACTCCGAATCACACGCCAAGGAATGGGGATGGTACTTACCAAACGCTGTCGTGCGTGGAGTTCAGCTAGGCCTAGCACTTGCAAATCACAGGTTTTTTTGTGGTATTCACTGTTTAGTGTTTATGTTTGGTATTCAGTTCGTTTTGAAGATTAATTATTCGTTTTTGGGTTTTTGGAAACGCACACGTTGCAATGGTCGACTCACTACTACTACCTTTTTACCGCTCAACGCCATCTAGTGTTGGCTTTCCCAAGCCCCTCTATCCGCGACGATGTAATCGAGATAAAAAAAGGTGCGCAGTTTAAATTATTATTAAGGGTGCTCGTTTATAAACCGTATTAATCCCACTTTCACGAGAATGACGTTCTAATTAACCAAGTGTCACTTCTCGCCCAAAAATTAGCCACTCTAGAGCGCTACTACGTGTGCGTCGGTCCGAAGACGGAGTGAGACTGATCGTTCGCCGCTACGTCCGCTGAGGCTCCGCTCGCTTTTATACACAAGCGATAATGATCACAACTACCCGCAAATGTTATCGTATCAGTAATCCTACTCATTACAATAGTACGATAATGTAACTATTCCTAAAAAGAACACCTAAATATTGTAATCCAAATACAGACCCGTTTGCAACTCTCCTTAAGAATACATTAAATCCAATTGCATTTTCCTCAAGAACAATATGAGACTAAGTGCCGCGCACGCCGTAAATATTCCAACGCGAAACGGACTGTTTCTGACAAGAATTTATATTGGCTAAACGGTAACATAGTTCATGGCGACGGATTTCATATCAGAACGGCGTGCGTCGCTCAGAGATTTGGAACGGAATTTATGTGGCGAGATTTTGATGGACTGAGCGAGGATATGATTTAATATTATTATTACGGTTTAGATGTAATAACAGCATGGACAAAGACTGCTACGGAATGACAATCTCTTAGTAAAAAAGTTACTCGAAATGCCGAACATAGACGGTTTATTCCTGTCTTTCAATTCTGATAGAAACAACGCATTGTCAACAATATAAATGAACCTAATTGTTATAAAATGTTTCACATGTGACTTTTTGGCTGCTTGGATAAGTGTGACGGGAATATCATCCGGACCCCAAGTTACCTATTCCAATCGTGTCAGAATGGTCGATCACTGGCGTCATATGGTTGGTTTGGTATACAAACACAACTATTGTTCTGTCATTATGACCCCAGATCGACCTTTCGGACACGATTGTATTAGCAGACCTTGAACCCTGTTCCCCTGACAAGGACAAATCCGTGCCCAAGTAATAATATATAACTTACTAGGATATGCCCGCGAATTCGTCCACGCTTGACTTGAAATTCCCGCGGCATTCCCAGGACACAGTACAGCGACATTTAAAAAAGAATGTCAGCTATCGTTCTAATGGAAACTGTGTCAGAATAAGCTAATTTTTATACACCCAAAGAACTACAAACCGTTCCCGGGAAAATTTCCGCAAACTTCCCGGAGTTAAAAGTATCACACATTTTATTACATAAAATTTGCTATCGATTAGTAAAAAAATCACACTGGTATTCGTGTTATTATAAGTATATGTATGTTTTATTGTCATATGTATATATACGTGTGTGTATCTATATACATAATTATGTATAATATAAATAATAAATATATGTATATATATTTCTTTTGTATTTGTACTTATATGTACATAACTTCACGCCAGTTCCCTTGCGGGGTAGGCACGAACAACAGAGCGCCATTCAGGCTTATTCTTACACACCTCACTTGTTTCTTTCACATTCATAACTCTTGTCATGCACGCTCGTCTGTTTTTAAGGCTCCTGACATCAATCACCTTCTGCTAGTACACAATCACTGTACTTATATGTGCTATATTTAAGTTAAGGTAACTCTTTATTGTACACCAAAGCATAGACAAATATAGTAGAAAAGGTGTTTATTTATCATTCATAATTATTTATTAACTGCACCACCGTCAATGTTAAAAATCTATCAATCCCTGCCAAGGGTTGCCTGAAAGAGATCGTTTCTCAGCGATAAGGCCATACGATGTACTATCTTTTATCTTTTTCTACTTTTGTTTGTTTACGCATTATCTAAAATAAGAAACACGAATTCCGGTAAAAAATAAATACACACGTACATAATAAATCTGATATAATTATCAGCATTTTTGGAAATTTACTATACATACATAACTTCACGCCAGTTCCCTTGCGGGGTAGGCACGTACAACAGAGCGCCATTCAGGCTTATTCTTACACACCTCACTTGCTTTTTTGACATTCATAACTCTTGTCATGCACGCTCGTCTGTTCTTAAGGCTCCTGACTTCACCTTCTGCTAGTACACGATCAATTTGATCATGGAAGGTGTGTCGTGGCCTTCCACGACTTCTGCATCCATCCACTTTTGCATTGTATATCTATTTAGTCATTCTTTCATCATGCATTCTTCCCACATGCCCGAACCACCGGAGCATTCCTTTCCTTACCTTCACCCCGACACTCTCTATCAGACCAATTCTCTTTCTTACTTCGGTATTACGAACGCGGTCCGCGAGCGTCACTCCGCAGATTTTGCGCAGTGCTCGCATCTCGACCGCGTTTACTCTACTTTCATGCTCTCGCTTCCATACGTGAGAGTAGGTACCAGCTTTAAATTTACTATCAAGATGGTTATATAAAAGGGCTACCTTTTAGCCTGTTTTGATTACTCAAACTATGACTATTACTATACTACGCAAGCGAAACAGTGGACTACGGCTAGTATTGTATACAAATTAAATTACGACTGACAATAACGCCTACATTAGATCTTGATTAAGTAAACTTTTGAGTTATAAAATATACAAACAAAACGAAACATCCCTTTTGATCATATTTTGTGAATCGAAAAAGTAAACTCGCTATCATTAATTAATCTTATTCCCCCCTTAAACTAATTTTAATTACATTTTAAATTAAGTTTTCAACATTTAAACTTCGTCAATCACAAAGTTTTCGTCCAGGCAGTTGCCTGAATGAATTACGCAACGAAAGGTCTCAACTAGAATTATAATGAATTATTGACGTAACTTTCGTCGATTAATACTTATAATGCTTGGTTAAAAGATGTCCACTGTCTGCTGAGCAAGCGGAGTGAGTTAGCCGTAAATCTATTAATTTAACTGTGAAGTGTTATACATTTTCCTGAATATTTTTTTTATTGCTAACTAGCGAATCACTTACATCCTTTAATAAACTCCTCAAAGATCACTATCTAAATTTGTAAACAGTAATTTATGTATGTATGTAACTCTATGTATATATATTTATATACATACATACATACATAACTTCACGCCAGTTCCCTTGCGGGGTAGGCACGAACAACAGAACGCCATTCAGGCTTATTCTTACACACCTCACTTGCTTCTTTGACATTCATAACATTAACATAACATAACATTCATATTTTTATTTACTATTACATACATACATACATAACTTCACGCCAGTTCCCTTGCGGGGTAGGCACGAACAACAGAGCGCCATTTAGGCTTATTCTTTACTATTAATATATGTATATATGTTAAAGTATGCGCACTGAATACCGACCCATTTTACAAATGTGAAATTATCTCCAGAAGATTGTCTAGAAGAAATCGCTGTTAGCAATAAGACCGCCGATTGTACTAGTTATACGATTGTTAACTCAGGTGTACTCGTATTATTTTCTTGTGTATAATAAAGAATATTCTATTCTATTTTAGCGACTCGTCCGGACTTTGCACCGGCGGACATTTATTTTTTAAACTTTTTGGGATAAACGTATAAATATAGCCTGTGTTACTCAGGGATAATGCAGCCAATTACGTCGTCTTTATGACAACGCGAATGAAGTTTCGCAGATAATTTTACTCTATAATATTTCGTCTGTTTGAAATTGTTGTATATAACTTCTTCTTCGGTCAGTCTCTGTCCACTGCTGGACATAGGTCACCCCATGTTTGCGCCACATATTCCAGTCTCTCGTCTTCCTCATCCAGCCCCTGACGGCGACTTTGCGCAGGTCGCCAGTCCACTGCTGTCCAAGGCGTCTTAAGCTACGTTTGCCGTGACGAAGTCTCTACTCCAAGACTCGTGTGCTCCATCGGCCGTCTGTTCTACGACAAATGTGACCGACTGACTGCCACTTGAATTTGCTCATCTTGCGAGCTATGTTTATATATATCTGATTCTACCTATAAGCCCATTGAGCGACTTTGAATTTGTGGACCAGTGCCACCGTCAGTATCCATGTATGTAACTTAGTTTTGTGTATGACATAATAACAGCCCAAAGACGTCCCATTGCTGGACTCGGATTTCCCATTATATTGAAGAACGGACAGTATACCCGCCATACTTGTCGTAGGCCACTTAGCAGAAGTGACACGTGGGTTATCTCATGATAATTATAAAAACGTGCACATTAGGTCTGAAAACTGCCTAAGTGGTGCATGCGTTCCGCGGCCAGGATCGAACCCGTGCCCTTTGAGCGTAGGAGGCATGCGCTAGCTATTTACGCTACTACGACTTTATGTTTTGTTCATTACTTTGTTCTTATTAGGAACTTCCAAGGGTTCTCCTGTACAATACATCGGAGTTTGTTTAATAGGGTAGGGCGATATTAGGTTGAATATTATAAAGGATCTACGAGAACATATTTCGGTAATAAGAGAAATCCACGAAAAAGCGTCTAGACGCAAAATGTGAAAAATCGAGGGATTTGACGGCTCATGAGAGCTTTACCCTAACGACCAGCGCGTCTACTGACTTATATACAACGTGCTATGTATTATGATGGAACGTAGCGTAATTCTTATTGACTGGTGAAATGAGATAAAATCGACGTGTTAGATAAAGATCTACATTACTTCATTATCCCTGAGTAACATAGGCTATATTTATTACTAGAAAAAATTAAGGATCCCTACTAAAACTTCAATAATGTTACCCAAGGTGTAAAAAATTAGCCGTAAACCACCCGTGTGAAACCGGGACGTTAATAACCATAAGAAAGAACGGTCGCCAAAAAGCGGTCTCTTCCAGACATCTCTTGGCTTAATAAAACTACGTTTCACCGGTTTTAAACGCGGTTATTTATTTGATTGTATTTATTCCGACGTTTCGGCCACTCTTCAGTAGCTGTGATCACGGAAGACAAAGATGTCAAGTGTCAATGAGTATTGTTAAAGTTTTATTTAGCCCACCCGCCACTTGTTAATTTTAATTATTTTGTTTTAATTTTTGTTTATTATTTAAGTAAATAAAAACCATAAACAAAAATTAAAACGTAGTTTTATTATGTATACTAATCGTGAAAACTTAACAAGATATTATCTCTTGGCTTTATGCAATTCAGTACAATGGCCGCTGGTTTAATAAACAAAATAGAATAAACCAAACTCAATAATGCCGATCGAATCGAAAAATAAAGGGAAACAATCAAATAAGATTTTGTTTCCGTTCCAATACAACAATGTAATATTTAAGGACTAACAATATAGATTTTTACTGCGGAAGCACCTGCATCCCGTTTGGAGTGCAACGTTGATGTTAGGGTGCTTACCCACTGAAACAAATGGCCCACCAGAGACAATGTGAAATTACCTACAACCCAATCTTCTAATGTGCACAGTTTAGTTCGTTCAAAACCCTATTTAAATCATAAGCAAAGATAAATAAGACTATTAGGGTAAGCTATGCCATCATTGTTGGCACCCCACTTTTTTATTTTGTAGCCATACAACAATATTAATATAATTTTTGTTACATTGTATAGACTACAAAATAAAAAATATTAAGATCAATGTACTGGGGTGCCAACAATGGTATAGGTTCCCCTTCATTCGTTATCAAAACTAATTTCATTTCAGTGTGACGTTTCTGTCATTTTTCATTACCCATAATCACTTTTTAATATCAAACCATAACTAAACATACTGTATGTACTTATGAGTTACAATAAAGCAATGAATTAGACTAGACCCAGATAGAATACTTAGATAGTACCTAACTATAAACAAAATTTAATAATTAAAAAAAAAACTAGTTGAGGATACACAATCATTTTTACATTACTTATTATAAGTCATTTTGTGACCGCTGCTGGAAGGTGGTCGTAAAGTTATTAAAACTAAACATCATGTAAAAATAGCGTGGTGTTCTGCAAAAACGCTTGAACTACAAAGAAAAAAACAATGTAAACTTTGTTTTTCAATAGAACAATTTTTCGTTAATAAAATTGTATTTAATGTGTTAACTAAATTATATGTATATATCATTACTGGTTAACGAAGTTTTCTTAAGCTTCCGTGGGGGCTGCATTTTCCGAGTTTGCCTACGGCGGCAAAAAGCCTGGGGTGGGCCTTGGATGTGTATGAACTGACATACCTAATGCGTAAAGCGAAATCTGCTAAGAAAATTTAGGACTTAAATTCTTTATTTTTATCCTTATTTCGGTCCCTTACACATTTTATGTAGTTCTAAATAGTGTAAACTATACCATTGTTGGCAAAAAAATTGGTTGGCTGCTTCCTATCTATTTATTCAAAACCTCAGACCTTTTTTTTGTAGCCATACAACGACAATATTGTATGGCTACAAAGTAAAATTTATTTAGATTTTTAAAAATATTTTACACGATTTTACATGGTGCCATTATCTTGGGGATTTTGCCAATAATGGTATAGTTTCCCCACGGATCTTGATCAGTGAGTTTCCCTTCACAATTATTTTATTTCTTCCTAAGTTCTCTATTCAACGCATTATAGATAACAGGATCGCTTTACAATCAACCTAAGTACATTGCCGCACAGCACTCGAATTACGTAAATCCGATTCGCATACCGAACTAGGTAACAGTTTGTAGCAGATTGTGTATACGCTCCATTACGTTGGGATCGTTCAAACTGTATTGGGTTAAATGCAAAACGTTTAAATGTTTGTAACAAACACGTTCTGGCGCAGTTTTAAAAGAGTGGACTGTAATCGAATGGTAACTTAATAAAGGTGTTACTCAGTTAGGGAGGTTAAGGTCGTATAATGGCTTATTGTTAAATTCAGCTCAATTACTTGCATAGTAATGTTTCTTTTTAAAGTTTTCTATACGATACAATCGGCCATTTCCTTGATCGAATAGTAATTTTGGTATATTTTTATTTAGTGACTAACGCCTGTTTTGTATAGAGTAATTTTCTATAATTTAGGTAGCGTAATTATATGTAACAATAATTAATTTTAATAGTATATGATAATTGTGTAGATTATAATTTAAAATCTCTCAATTGAATATAGAAGGTATTTACTAAATTTTATTTTCTTTTTGGCAGAACCGATAGATTTTTACTGCGATATTATAAATGCGAAAGTAGCTCTGTCTGTCCGCCGCCTACACTCATCGAAAGGCAAATCTTATATACGAGTGCCAGTTCTACATTTTGTACAGGCGCTCGCTTAATATATTATTTCTGAAACTCTTCAAGCAACTAAAATGTATTTTTTTTATTAAAAAAACGACTTCAAACTAAAAAGCAAAAAATAAATATTTTCTACCACATTTTGAAGTCGGTTCCTATAAAATTATAAAAAAACAAGAACAACATTGCAAAGTACACCGACTTCAAGATATTGTAGAAAATTATTTGTTTTTTTTATTTTCGTTAAAAAAAAATTCTCAGTTGGTAAATATGCAAACGGCCCTCCTGATGGAAAGTGGCCGCCATCCTCTGGATGTTTCGACACCAAAGGCGTTGCCAATGCGTTGTCGGCCTTGAAAAATTTTTATAACGCCCTTCTTAAGGCTCCTCATGCCGCAAAAGATCGAATGGTATTAACTAATTGATAATTGATAAAAAAAAAATTCTTCACGATATGGGATGTAATGTGGTTTTTTTTCGTAGTTTTTCTATAATTATTTTAAGTTGAGAAAATAATTCACCAAATCCCCTCCAAATTATTGCCAAAAAAACTCATTTTACGCCTTCAAGTTTTATCAACACTATATAATAGATAAATAGTTTAGTTTTATTTATTTTTTAAGTAGTACTTTATTGTATTCACAATAAAATAATAATGCATCTGAAAAATCGTCTATAGATTCCGCGCTATCGTCCAAAAAACCGTGCCGAAAAATCTTCAAGGACTTTGGCGTTGCTATAAGCCTTAAATGACCCTATGTCGTAGCGCAGAAGGAAAACCTCGGCGGAACCTTCCCTCCAAGTCGTTATTGTACCCACGTGTACCAAATCCTTGACTGTACACCAATTGTCAAACACTTGGGAGATTTTAAACTTTTTCCAGACACAAAATGCAGCATAACTGAATCGTGACTCGTATTAATTATTAAGCTTTATTAACTCAAATTGTAAAACACGAAACGTATTTATGTTTTTAATGAGCAACATTGTCGTTGTAATTTTAAGTTTAAAACTTAAGCAATAAGCAAATAACTTCTTAGGTTTGCGTGTTGTACAAACCGCATTGCAGTTTCCCTAAGGCTTATAACTTGCAAGATATCTGCATTTAATACTTGAAAGTTCTGGCCGGGACTTGAAGGGTGCTTTTGCTGTGTATTTTCATTTGCAAAATCTAAATGCGTCTCGAACCACATACATTAAAATAGTACATTATGGTACTAGTGTGTAACATTGGTGATTACCGCCGAGGCGCCATTGAGACTCGAGCCGTAGGCGAGGGTCTTAAGAGAGCCGAGGACGGTAATCATCAATACACACGTGTATCATACGACGTTTTTCAACACACTTGTGAATAAAATAACAACAAAAACTCATTTTATTTAGTAGATAAAAAAAAGTTATATATGAGTGAAAGTTTTATTTATTAAACACGTACGAGTTAAAATTATCTATTTAAATAAGAAGTTGCATGAAATGAGCAAGCAATAGGAACATTAATTTATTTGTTCTATAGAACACGATCTTTTTTTTTTTGAATAAAAACTTTTTTAAGAACAAAGCAACTCAACCAATAAAATTTAAAAAAAAATCTATAACTCACTAGTGAGTTATAATGTTTTTTACTCACAGTTTGATTATGGGTGTCATTCTGTGCCTAATTGCGGTGATCATATAGCCACTTTATGAGCAAGTGTGTTGAAAAGTTCTTTATGAACCACAAATGTAAGGGTTATGTCATTTGACTACAGAACTTTAAAAAATAATTTTAAATAAATAAACAATTGATTGTATATCCGCAAGCTAAGCATCCTGGGGCCGATCTCGGACACCCAGACCACAGTAAACAACGGAAAGCTCGTTTACGAATTTTACAATGCCAGGAATCGAAACTGGAGCTTCTGCATACCAACCAGCTCGGCCGGCTAAGGCTTTGCCCGCTCAACCACAGAAACACAAAAAATCTAAAACACCCCAAGAAACTACTCAAGCGATTTCTTACTCAAAGCGATTTTCTGTGAAAGTATGAATTGAGCTTTACGAGGTTAAAATAGTATATACTTTATTGTACAAAAATGTATCATAAAATCAAGAACATTAATGTACAGATTATAGACGGCGGAGTTATCGCCCGTGTCGATTTCTTGCAGTCCTGCCTCTGGATGGAGTTAATTAGAACGACAATAAAAGTTGGTAGTTGCTAAACCAGCATTTGCACAATAACTTTATAGATTAGTAAATGGTTGTATTTATAAAATAATTTCATAACTACAAACAATAATACATACCTGCTAACTTTATCCGTGCAGGAACGGAGAAAGAATACAATTTCCTGCGACCGGGCGGCCTGTCGTAAGAGGCGACTAAACAACCCACAGCCAGGTGGTAGGGCATTTGCCCGACTGGATGGCTACCACCCCTAGTCAAGAGCACGCCGCCATAACAACTTTGAGTTGTGTTCCGGCATTAGTGACCAGGTTCCAGACCCACTTAAGAGAGCAGCAGCGCATTAGTAACACCTTTGGTGTTGCTAATGTCCATAGGCGGTGGTAACCGCTTTCCATCCAGTGGGCCGTCTGCCTGTCTGCTGAACTCTCGGAATAAAAAAATACACAATTACAGGTGGTTAGGTAATTTTTCAAAATTTTCCACATCATAGCTCAAAGGGTAGATAGAGGTGGATAGAAGGGTGAAACCATTTCTTGTGGTTATAAGCATAGTTTTGTATCGTCGACACCACTTGTTTCTCGCATACACATTTTGCACATTCTTGTGTAAGTCTTTCTAAAGACAATTAGTAATAAATAATACGTAAGATGGATATTCATCTATCTTATCATTGAACTTTTTATTCCAAACATGACGCAATTTTCATGCGTTACGTTAGGTTACGATTTTGAACAGAGAATCTATATTATTAAATAAAATTCATATAGTATTTTATTTAATGATATAATAGCCTTTATCTAAAACAATGTATCATTGAAACTTGATTGTATACATTTTATTTTATTTTATTCGGAAAACAAACAGTTTATAACTGAGTACATACTACTAAATATCTATAACCATTTAAATGATTCCACATGTGCAAGCTATAATGCTTGCTAGTAAATATTTTACATTCTATAAATTAAATTAAAAAGAGTAAATTAAAAAAGATTTTTTTTTTTTTTAAACTGACCTATTACATAAAACTTGTTAATTTTCAGACCAATGCTTTACCAGGACCGTCTTAAGATGATAGATATCTTGATGTAAGATATCTTCCTTTATCTAAACACACTGATTTTCTACATAACTTTTATGCTCAAAGTCGTGAAGAATCAAGAAATATATAAAAAAAAATCACTTCACATATAAATATTATTTACTATAGAATATTTTGATTTTTAAATATTATTTATCAATTTTAAGCAATTATTGTACAATCTATAATCGTACATGTTGGAACGTCGAAGTGAACATCTGCGACCCCGGCTGCGACTCCCCAAAGTCGAATTATAGCCTAAACACCGATTATCGTATCGATAAATTGTGGATTTATCGATACAACCGAATATTTATGAACGTTACGTGATTAGAAGTGATTTATTTATGTACACGCTGCTTAAAATAGTTTGTATCCGTTTTGATTTTAGTGATGGACCATACATATATACGGTCTATCTCAAATACGACCGTATGGCTGACACATCCCATAGAAAGTAACTTGTAGCAATATCTTATACTTGACCAATGAATTAGATACAAATTTTAATTATATAGAAGAAAATAATATTTCTTACTGTTTAAAAGTGGCGTCGTAAATAAATTTACGATGTTATTTTTTTTTTACTGCAGGAGTTCAGCAGACAGGCAGACGCCCCACTTGATGGAAAACGGTTACCATCGCCTATGGACATTTCCAACATCAAAGGTGCTACAAATGCGCTGCTGCTCTCTTAAGGGAGTCTGGAACCTATTCACTAATGCCGGAACACAACACAAGGTTGTTACGGCGGCATACTCTAGACCAGGGGTGGTCGCCATCCAGTCGAGCAAATACCCTACCACCTGGCTGTGGGTTGTTTTGTCGCCAGGAAATTGTATACTTTCTCCGTTCCTGCACGATGATATATGACATTTTAAAGTAACGTACGAGGAGCATACTTTTTACTACTCTCATTGCCCTTGGTATCCATTGGATAAATTACAATTAACCACACAGACGAAAAGTACGTGTATATTAAATAAGTTAACACACACACAAACAAGAGAAACGCTTCACTTTGACGCTTTTGTTCAAATAGGGTCCGTCTATACTTTTATGCGTTCTGTTACAACCCTACTCACTATACATTTATTGCGGAGTCGACAATTCATTGACGTCAATCGCCAAATTGTCGATCAGCAATAAATGTGTAGTAATAAGATCGAAATACTTAATTGTTGTTGGATAATTTAATTGCGATTTTTCAGTATAATCGTTACAAGCCAAAATAGTTCACTTATTTATTTTTACACGATATGGTATAGTGCCAGTGGACAGTAATTTTTCGTACTACCGACGCGTGTGTTTCGATTACAACAAACTGTACAATGTATTGTTTAGTCCCAAGTCTCCTGCTTATCTTAAAGAACGTTTTCAATTGTTCAATTTGAATCAGGAGAAATTTCTCAGGTCGTCAGTGAACATGAAACTAGAAACTCCACTCAATACAACCAACTTTTACAATGGGTCATTCAGTGTTCAAACTGTTCGATTATGGAACATGCTTCCACTAGAAGTGAGACAAGCCCAATCAGTATCCTCCTTCAATAGACTTGTTAAGGATTACTATCATAAAGTATAATGTATGTATGTATGTTTATGTTTTTAACTAAACCCTGCCCTAGCTTTTATATCATTTTCTCTCTCCATCCCAAGGTTGTCTGGAAGAGATCGCTGCCAGCGATAAGGCCGCCATTTGTACTTAATTCTAAGCTGTTTTTGTGTATTGTTTCATAAATTTTATTGTACAATAAAGTATTGTTCCAATCAGGCCCCGACAAACACAAAATCCACCTGCATATGTGAAACAAAGCACATTTATTACCCGTTGGCATTTGAACTAATAACATTGAAATTATTTTATGGTCGTCTTCTTTTGTTTACATATTGGCATACGGCCTATTGTTGTATTGTAATCATTAACCAGGTGTTACGGATTTAAAGTACAAGCTGATTCTAGGAAATTCGGTCCACGCTGCCGGGCGGACATGTTGTATTTGTACAGTATAAAGCAATACCCCGATTGAGGGAGCAGTCAGTCGAGCGAGAACCACCAGCAAAGCGAGACATGTGTACTAAAATCAGGAATTTAATAAGTGACGGATTTTGCGCGTTTTATTGAATTACTACCTTCTGCATTACGTTTGGACTTGTTCTGTTCGGTTATATTTGTACTTGTTTCATACGTGTTTGTATAGTTCTAATAAACTCTATAGTTATTCTAACGGCATTTTAATTCGAGTCTCGCGACTCGTAACAGTATATTCTATAATAAATACTAAATATTTTCAAAATTGAGTCAAATCTCCGGCAGTCGGCTGGCAGAAATCAGGTCCGTAGCTGAAGAGCTACGGACCTGATTTCTGCCTGCTGGCTGGACTGTTCTAACTACATTACCACAATTGAGTTCAGTAGACCTTTGAGTCTCAATAGTTTGAGGCTCCGTGCAAAAAAGTGTTTTTTTTTTTTCAAAAACATCTAAGTGTCTGGGACTAAAATTTCGCCTGAGTCTACACAAGCATGACCTTGTAATTTCACGTTAACCTCTACCTAACCAGGCGTCAAAGGACAAACAGCTCACCTTCGCAAATTTCGTTTAATTTATCACATTCATACACAGAGTTGCTATTTTTGGCGCTAGCGAACCGAACCTCCAGAGCAATAATTAAGAGTTCTGTTACACTTAATTGATTAAAAGGTTTTGGGCACAAAAACAAGCCCCATTGTTCCCTCGCACCAGACATCAATTCCTCGCTCGCAAACATTTTGTTGTCCATTAAATATTAAAACTGCTTAACTTCGAAAATGTAACCGCTGTCAGAACTTTTCACTTAAAATCTGGGGAGGTAACAGCTTTATCGTGTTTTATTGGCTTTAATTTAAAGCTTAAATTCGCGTGTATACAAATACACCTTTGCTATACGTGATACTTTTAGCGCGAGGTTGGGTATAGGTAGGTGAGTTCGGATAATCGATTATAATATTTTGCTTTAGTATAATTTTACAAATTTTTATAATGTTTGAGAAAATTGTATATACTGCTCTAATACGCACAGTTTCTTATATATTGCTATACAACATTTATTGAATTTAGGCCAAAGGCCAGAAGGCCCAGCTCGCCGTACACAACGCGGTGCTGTTACCTACGCTCACGTGTGAAAGCGAGAGTTGGGTATGGAAGAGGGAACATGAAAGTAGAGTGAACGCGGTCGAGATGCGAGCACTGCGCAAAATCTGCGGAGTGACGCTCGCGGCCGCGTTCATAATACCGAAGTAAGAAAGAGAGTTAGTCTGAAAGAGAGTGTCGGGGTGAAGGTAAGGAAAGGAATGCTCCGGTGGTTCGGGCATGATGAAAGAATGACTAAACAGATATACAATGCAAAAGTAGATGGATGCAGAAATCGTGGAAGGCCCCGACACACCTTTCATGATGAAATTGATCGTGTACTAGCAGAAGGTGATGTCAGGAGCCTTAAGAACAGACGAGCGTGTATGACGAGAGCTATGAATGTCAAAGAAGCAAGTGAGGTGTGTAAGAATAAGCCTGAATGGCGCTCTGCTGTCCGTGCCTACCCCGCAAGGGAACTGGCGTAAAGTTATATATGTATGTATATAGGCCAAAAAATACATTAAAAATATAGGGTTAAGCTCATACGGTGACAGCGGCCGGTGAATATTAGAGCAGATTCGTAATTGTGAAATATAAATAAACTGAATAAAACTTAATATCCATATTCTGTTCTATAGAAGAACTCTCTATGTGTGAGTCGGACTCGCACACGGCCACTTTTTATTTCCATAGGTATACCTCGAAGATTAACGACTCGTAGAATTTACTGTATTACCTTGATGATCTTGTGTCATTAGAGTTTAGATACATACGAATGTACACAGATTACACCCAGACCATAAAACCACGTAGTCTACGTACAAAGGATCTATTTTTTATTTTTTTAAGTTTATGGCTTGGCAGCTAGGCCTTTAAGCCAGATCTTAGTTTACAATATGGTTTGTTCATTTTCTTAAGCCTATTTGTAGCACAGCTGAACTGTAGGTAATCAGCTAGTGCCATTCAATGGAGTTCTTGTGACAACTCGAAAGGCCACATTTGACCATACAGTTCACATTTCTCACAAAATACATAATTACTACTGAAAAACTATCAATATCCTACAACTATTGTTCATTTTAGAGTGATTTTACACATTTTTAGAAAATAAAACTGCACAGCACAACATCTTCTTTCAGTTCCCGCCAAAAACTTACAAAGGATCTAAAGCGGCCGCTGTCTCAGATTCGTATGATAAACGTGAAGTATCAAAATAAAGTGCAAGTTTATACTATGTCTTAAAATTACCATTATGTCAGGGGCCAGGTGGTAGGGCATTTGCCCGACTGGATGGCTACCACCCCTGGTCTAAGGTATGTCGCCATAACAACCTTGAGTTGTGTTCCGGTATTAGTGACCAGGTTCCAGTCTCCCTTAAGAGAGCAGCAGCGCATTTGTAGCAATTTTGGTGGTGCAAATGTCCATAGGCGATGGTAACCGCTTTCCATCAAGTGCGCCGTCTGCCTGTCTGCTGAATACACCCAATTTACACAAGGGACAAAATTGTGAATGAAACATAATTAGTTGATTGTATAAGGCTGAAATTTGGAATACTCTTCTTTTTAGATACACTTGCATACTGGTAAGACTTTCTAAATCGTAACATGCATAGTTTTTAGTAAACAACAAAAAAATTGGATTTTTACTTATACGCCTATATGTTATGAAGCCCTCGATATTTTGACACTTACGCTTATACTTGAACACAGGCTCTCTGCTCTTAGAAATACTTATTCTATTTCAAAGGCGATCAAACTCACACATATCAGTCGTAATAGGGATGCACAACACATCTTCAAATAATTTTTAATATTTTTACATAGAAAAGAACAGGCGTTCAAATAACATCTTATCTTTTAACTTTTAAAATATTGTAATAGAAATTATTTCAATTAAACATTTTTCAAACAATAATTAATGCGCTATTTGACTCCTTTTACTTGTACCTACTGATAACGTTATAAGTACGTACACTCGCACACAATCTATTTGGTTGCGACGTTTTATAACTTTATTATAAAGTAACTCAGTTTATTTGAGTGTCTGCTCCCTATTATGGGGAATACCGTAACCTTTAAAACTAAGAGAAAGAAATCGTTTAACGCTCACCGTATTCCATTTTCAAATCCTTAAAAAAGGTTCTCACTCCAAACCGTTAATACTTTTTGAAGAGAGAAATTAAAGGTTAGAAAGAGACGTGCTTATACAAGTAAAAGAGATAGGAAACGTCTCTCTAACAGCCAATATCCGGTCGATCAGCTGTGCACAGGAAACAGATGGCTTGAGTGACTACTCATTCACTGGCTGGCGTTTTTTCAAATGACTTAACGATTTTCAGCCGTTTATTTGGGAGGTAGGCGATATGAATAAGTCGTCAGCTGATTTTTGTATGCGGGTAGGTGATTATTTTTTTTGTTTTTGCATATGTTCACCCGGTGTGTAATTTAACGGCCTTTGAAAGCGCGTGTCGATTAATGTGATACCCATTAGCCGGTAATAGGATTTGGAATAACGTGTTATGTTAGTTTAATTACGTTTTGCATTAAACAACTGAACTGATTTTGATTAACTATTAAGAAATTATTTAATATTATCCAAACTAAATTGCTTTCGTATTTATGATGGAGCTAAAATATTTTTGTTTGTCTTGTCTTGTCTTTTTTTCTAACCAGACTCTTAGTTGTCGTAAAGCGTCCGGATAATCGAAAATCCGGATAAATTAATATTTATACATAATTATTATCAACTCTAGAAAGATAACTTACCTCGTTCGCGTTTACGCGTTTATTCTAAACTAGTGGACGCCCGTGGTCGAAAATTCGACCATAATAATTAATTTAAATTATAAGTTTGAACATTATTAAGGTTCTGTTGTCTATACTTCTATTATCACAGATTTCGCCGAGGCTACACTGTTAATTTGACTTTAATAAACATTAGAGTATATATGCGTGCGTGTGTCAAATACATGGTAATGTGTGTAATGTTTTTTTTTTATTGATTTAATGTATTTTTATGCATAATTTTAAAAAAATATTAGCATTTTGAACTTTTTCTCTATATAAACTGTAAGTGTGCAAAATTTAATACTCCTCCGTCCGCGCAATTTTCGTAAAAAGGGGTACAAAGTTTTTGCTGTGTTTTTGCTTCACGTTTTAATATATAGATAACAAAAGAAAGACTTACCAACCAAAATCTATGTTTATGGCACGGTCCTATATGTTATCATTTGGCTTACTGTCTGTAAAGCATATTAAATACAGAAATATGCAAACCAGTCTTCAATCAATATCTTCATGTTGCCTATGGTAGGTACAAACCCAAGCCTTCTCTACAGTCGGTGCCAAATTTGCATATCTAAGATACTAACTCCGGTACCATCCACCTTATTAATATGTTAATACTCTCACGTAAACCTCGTCTTATTGCTGACGGAGTGCTTTCAATACTGCGCCACAAGTACAGCTTTAGTAATAAATATATCTCCTTTATTAACTTCTAAGGCTAATACTTCCGAGCCGTGCTTCGTTCTGTCATCTCTAAAGTACATGAACATTTGATGTCGTTAAAAAAGAACAAACACATACCTACATCTTCATAGCTCACTAAGTATATACCTACTACTTTTGTTCATAATCAGCCAATTCGATTCCTGGCAAGGGCAATTGATTTTTTCGAAAAACTAAAAATACTGCTTTAGTTCTCATTAAAATACTGCTTTGAATATTTTTCGATATGTCTTATCGTTTCGGATTTAGTCATCGGGGTCCACTTGAAAAAAATTCCCTATATATTAATGGTATATTTTTTTTATTGCATGAGTTCAGCAGACAGCCCACCTGGCTGAGGGTTGTGTTGTCACAACAGCCCGCTCGGCCGCAGGAAATCGTGTACTTTCTCAGTTCCTGCACAGATGATATTCTAAGGGGTTTCGCCAGTATATAATGTAATACTCGTACGTCCAACACGCGGAAAATGTTTAGTTTTAATTATTTCATATGTAAAATAAAATTAAGTAAAATACCAAATTCCAAGCTACGTTTCTAACTACAATAAGAAGTAACTGACAAGCACCTTAAAGTATAATACCTCATTTTAAATGAGTATATTTATATATAAATATTGTGGATTCAATTTTCACAGTAAAGCAACGCGCTTTATGAACTTCCAATCTATCATTCGCTGAGCAAGTAAAGATCTAAATTCAATTTATGAAAACCAGACAAATAAAATCGTTCCGGGATGTGAGTCGGAACTGTTATAAACAAACGGCTCCAAAACATATGTTGTTTCGAACAAAAGTAATCATATGGAACGCCGATCGTTATTTACTGGCCGGCAAGGGTAGGTACCACTGGATTACATAACAAATCGAAACAGATTTTAGTTTGAAATTTTGAATTTCGAACTGCGTTCGTTTTGATGAAGTTTGAATTTCGAACTACGTTCTTTTGGATAACAAGTTTGAACTTCGAACTGCGTTCCTTTTTATGACAAGTTTTAATTTCGAACTATGTTCATTTGATATTTTGAATTTCCAAACATCTTTGCATCGATTTGTACCACGGAGCTGTATTTCGTAAATCTATACTATAATCAATTTTATTTCTAAATGGTTCTAGTTTGTGCAATGCGTATAAAAATGTGAAAAAAAAATCCGAAAATGCAACTTTTAGCTTGTTTGTTCTTCTGTATGGCTGCTAAGAGCATCACCTGAAAACTACTAAACCGATTTAAATGAAACACGACACAGAACTAGCTTATGTGGATGTTTATTATCTCGATAAATAACGTCATTTCCGTGGGGCAGACGAATACAGCGAAAAAGCTGTTGGTGCGACCATTGCAATTTAATAACAGAAACGTCGTCGTCATGGCAACGACGCGTACGAAGTTTCGATAACAGATTCTAGTAGATTAAAAGAATTTTTTATTTAATATTTTGAAATTTGGAACTAAATTGATTCGAACCATGTAACTTTATGTCGGGAATTTATTAGTTTAAAAATTCTTTAACAATCCCGGGTAGAATACGAGCGCGAAAGACTAACACACTATAGTCGATACCAAAAACTTGATAAAATATCTTTGCGCATTTAGATGTTACGAATTTAATAAAAAAAACAACACACACATACCTACCTGCATACAACATAATATTCCTTTTATTGTGTAGTTGTGTTAAAGTTGAATACATGGCTGAACACAAGGGATATCTTGTCCCAAACCCATAAAGAAACCAGGCCAAAATCACATTTTTATTTCTAGTAAACAATTCTTATTATTTATTTATCTGTTTATCATAATGGACTTCTTCTATGTCATTCCGTAATCGGGTGATGTAATTTCATTCATCTAACAAAAACATATCCAACAATTGTTTACAACTGTTAATACAATTTTGCTATTTTATTCTCGATCGTATTGTCGGCAGAATAAAGTTCCATGTCAATTGGGGATAAAAGCAATCCTGTCACAAAGTTGGGGGTCTTCTCGAATTCCCCGGTGAAGCGGCACGTCTATTTCGAAATGCGTAGTGTTGTGCTGATATCATGTTGAGGATATCCCGGATTGTTATTTCCTTTATAACTTTTCAGTCGAATTGAAACTTAGTACGACGATGTTATAAAGTTTTTCTTGTAAACATTCTGTAGGAGCGTTGAGATTTATATAGTTCTTTTGCAATATTCGGTTAAAGCTTTTAACATCACAATCAATAGTTGTTCAGTTGCAAGTAAGGATATAATTAATATACAGGGTGAATATTTCAAGTGGACCTTCAGGGGCAAATACTGATCTATACTATCTATAGAGTCTCGAAGTCGATTTTGATGAAAATAAAAGTGGTATCAATTATCCTCGCCAGTAAGGGAATCGGCTGATGTTGAAAAAAATTACCACAGCCTGTTAAACTGTTCTTAAACCTCACCTCATTTTATTCAATATGGAAATAATTAAAATTATTTTATTTTTCTATAAATTAAAATCCGAAATGCACGTTATTTTACTCTAATCAATTAAATCAGTCAATGGGTAAACATTGATTGAGTTCAATTGAGATGCAGTCAAATGACCGGTACAATTTGATGTTTAATTAATGTATGGAAAATAGAATATTTTATTCAAATACAACTCTCCCTCGGATTGCCGTTTGACATTCTTTCTCTTGAATTATTAGCAATCCATCTTATGCCTAAATAGGTCACTTTCACCTCTCGTGTAACAATCTACTATTGCTTTATTTATATAATTACAATCAATTACATCCCAAAAATTGGTCCAAAACAATCTGGGATAGAAGAAGCTCGTCACATCACTACTATTACAGGAAAACTCGGATAACTCACATTAACGAGTATCGTCGAACTCACTCCAGAGTTACGTCAGATGCTATTATCCCTAGAGAGTATACCTATGAGACATATTACGTCATATGCGCTGTATTGCGTCTCAATGATTTAGGTATGTAGGTGAAATTTGTCAGGAACATTGTTCTGAGATTAGTGCAGTGAAATCGGAGAAAGAAAATTAGGAATGGCTGTGACAGTTTCAAATGAGGAATGATTTTTCAGCCTAGAACCCTTCCTTCCATTCGTGTGGAGCCGTTATGCTCTATGACTATTTATTTGTAACCGCCTAACACTACATAATTGAATAATATAATGTATTTACATTGGTAGGCCTGTTCTTTTGTATTGACAGTGAAGCCTGGGTTGTACTTGATCTACACAAGCTAGAGTTGCGTTACGGAGATGAATATGCTACGGTACATGTGATGAGTTACGCGAAAGGACCGCGTTAGGAACTCTCCTATCCACGGCAGCCTCCATATCCGTGAAATAGCGGATAAACTGCAAAATTGTCGCCTAGGTTGTACGGAAGCCGGCTAGTTCCGTGGGGAACATATATCTAGCTTGCCGCTTCCATTAGGTCCCGGTTGAATGGATAGGTTCAAGAAATGCTGGTTTGATGCCGCAATGGATCATTATGTATATTTAATTGGAGAAGAAAATTTAGGAAAGCGGACCTCGAGCTGCGTGGCAGATCGCTACGCTAGGTGGTAAAGCATTTGCCCGTCTGGATGCCTACCATCCCTGGTCTAGAGTATGTCGCCACAACAACCTTGATTTGTGTTCCGGAATTAGTGGCCAGGTTGCAGTCTCCCTTTACAGAGCGGCAGCACATTGGTAGCACCTTTGGTGTTACGAATATCCATAAGCGATGCTAACCGCTTTCCATCAAGTGAGCTGTCGTCTGCCTGTCTACTGAAATCGTGCATTTTTTTTTTAAGATAACTGCACTACTATATGCTATTATTAAATACAACAGTGTATGTTATTTGTGATATACGACGATATTTCCATAACAAAGATTTTGAAGTCTGTGAATAATGATAAAAAAAAGTTTTTAATTTAATTTAGAAAAACGCTCGAAAAATTCATTTAATTGTAAATTCCGGTCGGGAGGACTCAAAAATCAGTCCTAATTGGGCAATTGAGCTTAATCAAAGGTTTTATTCGTACTCCCTTTGAATATTAATTTTACATTGAAATAAAACTGTTGCTGTGTTTAATTATGCCCCTACCTGCTTTGAATGAGAAATCAACATAAAAGGCTCGAAATTTGGTTTTATGAAGTTTTCTTTTTTAATTTATGACGTAATTATATACTCTCAGAGTTTACGCTTTGTACCTAATAAATACATCTTTTTTTTTAGTCAAACATTAGAAAAGGAATGCCAGGATGACATTCGCCAATCAAAAAATATAGGTCTAAAATGTCGTAAATTTGACATTACCATTTTTTCATCAGTTTCTGACATTTTGGTAGTAAAATTACATTTTCCAAATCAGGTAATAATTCGAAATAAAACATTTCTCTTTACTCTTTGTGTGGGACGTTACATGTGTCGACACACTGGCCCTTCTCATGTCCAGGAGTCCAAAGTTGGTGCTGGTCGCACTGCCACTTCTGCCGTAAACCTCAAACGGCTCAAATATGCAACCCTTAGAACAGGTTATATGCTTGAGCCGTTTGGGGTGGAGACTTTGGGCCCATGGGGGCCAAGTGCCCACAAATTATTTCTAAATATTAAAAAACGTCTGGTTGATACAACAGGAGACCGGAAGGCTGGGGCTTACCTCGCTCAAAGGATTAGCCATATCCAGCGAGGTAATACTGCCAGCCTTCTAGGTACGATGCCCAGCGACAGTGGTCTGGTGGGGCTGGACGGGGTTTAATGTAGGTTTTTTTTTACTATTGTATTTAATTTATAACATAGTTTAGTTTTTAATTTATTATAATGAATAATATTTATTATCTACCCTATATTAGATAGAGCTAAAATTCATTTGAAATCTTAAGTTTTATTTAAATTGAAAATTAACACTAACGGGTAGTAATTGAAATCTTAATAATTTTATGTCGATTTTGATATGTAAATCTTATCCATGTAGGAACCGTGTAGGGGCGGCTTGTCCTAAACAATCCACGGCCAGGTAGTAGGGCATTTGCCTGTCTGGGTAACTATCACCCCAGGGGCCCAATTCTGCTATTACTATCTCCTTAAAATCACCGTAGACTATCGTCTGAATCGTAAGTTTCCCTGATGTCGGCATTCTGTTAACTCTAATGGCATGCCAGTGGAACACCACTATCTGTATTAATATTTACATAAATCTTTAAAATTTTGGTAGCTTTTCAGTATTCATTTCTGATAACGCCCTTTCTGCTAATGGTAATACCAATGTTTTTCTACGATTATTCCGCCGCGACGATATCAAGAAGATATTGTAGATTTAGTAGAATACAAATTTTTGACACTTTCGCAATGGAATATATTTAAATTGCAGAATTGGGCCCCTGGTCTAGACTATACTGACAATAAAACTATAGGAAGCCTTATCGCTTAGAGCGATATCTTCCAGGCAACCTAACTTAGAGAATATATAAGGATACCTGTATAGGTAACTTTTATACTTAGTTAAAAGAAGAAACACGCATAAATCTCTAAAGGCTCATATATTGTTTCATTAATAAAGATAACGCCAGCATTCTAATTAGACATAAAATACTTTTATTCCTTTTCGCCACAATAACCTTTTCCCAAGCTTTATGCCGTGTAATAATAAAAAATGCAACTGGGGAGCTGTAAAAACCACTGTCAGCGGGATGCTCCGTTTTCGCAAACCATAATTGTTTGAGGTTTTATGTCGGTTCACTACTGCCAACTTGCGTTTGATATCCCGGGGTGACTCGTCCATTTTCCGGGATAAAATAGTGCCTTATATTCATCTCTGGACTCTTAAGTATACTATCTGTGCACCAAATGTCATGTTTTTTTTATTGCATGAGTTCAGCAGAGGCAGACGACAAACGCGCTGCTTGCTCTCTTAAGGAATACTAGAACTTGGCCACTAATGCCGCAACACAACTCAAGGTTGTTATGGCGGCATACTCTACAGTCTACACCAGGGGTGGTAGCCATCCAAACCGGCAAATACCACCTGGCTGTTTTGTCCCCTCTTACAAGAGGCCGCCTAGCCACAGGAAATTGTATTCTCTCTCCGGTCCTGGACTAATAAGAATATCAAATCAAAATCTATTTCTAATTGTATGTGTGAAGACGGCACATATTGTTATAAAAATATCCAAATAGTCACTTTCATACGAAGCCTTACTTTGAAGAAGTTGGCGCTTTCGAGATGTTTGAACAATCGTAAACGATTCAAAATTTCAACATTAACTCGCTTCTCATTTGAATAACCGAATATTTTCTGACTGTATCGAGTCCATTTATTCGATTCGATAGCTAGGCGGACGAGGCTACTGGTGAATCGTATCGTACTCGTAAGTCGCGTAGATTCATGCATTGTCATGTCATGATTGTATCCGTGCAGGAACGGAGAAAGAATACAATTTCCTGCGGCCGGGCGGCCTGTCGTAAGAGGCGACAAAACAACCCACAGCTAGGTGGTAGGGCATTTGCCCGACTGGATAGCTACCACCTCTGGTCTAGAGTATGCCGCCATAACAACCTTGAGTTGTGTTCCGGCATTAGTGACCAGGTCCCAGTCTCCCTTAAGAGAGCAGCAGCGCATTTGTAGCACTTTTGGTTTTGCAAATGGTCCATAGGCGATGGTGACCGCTTTCCATCAAGTGGGCCGTCTGCCTGTCTGCTGAACTCTTACAATAAAATAAAAAAATTCATCTGCACGTCCGTTCATTAAAATGCGTGATTTGGTCTTTAAATCATCGAGTGGGTGAAAATCATCGAAACCCATCGAAGGGTTGTTTCAATCGAAACGATTGACATAAACTTCTGAAACCCAATTCAATATCTCGGCGTTGCCAAGATATTCATAGTACGATTTAATTACGATAGTATCAAAAATTTGCATTCTATTAAATCTACAATATTTTCTCGATATCGTCGCGGAGACATAATTGTAGAAAAAAAATTGGTATCACCACTAACAAAATCAACAAAAATGGCGTAAACAGAAATGAATATCGAAAAGCCACCAAAAATATTTAGAATTAAATATTTATAAAAAGTGGCGTACTACGGGCATGCCATTGCAGTCAGCGGAATATCGAAACCGAGCAAAACTAAGATTCAGACGATAATGTCCGGCGATTTTGACGAGACAATAGCAAATTTGGGCCCCTGGTCATTTCACGTCACTAGACTTACCACGCGTCTCTATGTCCCGCAGAAAATCTGATATTATTCGAAATTAATTATTTATATCGGATTTCTAAAGTAGGCCAAGTGGTAAAGGCATTTGCCTATTTAGATGACTACCACCCCTGATTTAGAGTAGGCCGCCATACAACCTTAAATTGCGTTTCGGAATTAGTGGTAAAGTTCCAGTCCTCCCTTCGAGGATGACAGCATGTTGGTAGCACCTGGAGGGTTTCAAATGACCATAGGCGATGGGAATAATTGCTTTCCATTAGGTTCGTTGTTTCCAAATTGTATACTAAATTTCAGAACAAAAAATAAATATATTAATTTCTTTTCAATGTATGTAAACTTCTACGTTTTTCAAAAATTCATACTTATGTGTTATGTTTTTTTCTTTTCAGGTAAGTACCTACACATCAGTACATGGTACTAGTTATCACGTAACTGGGGCTTACTGCGCTACAAGGTATAGTCTTCAAGTATACTAATAGTAAAGCTACTAGACCGATAAAACAGTCAGTTTTATAGTGATTACATTCGAGTCGAAATACAAGTGAATATGATGGAGAAACTCATTTAAAATAGAATAGAGTATAACTTTATTGCATAATATTAAGATAGTTCAAGAACTTTTTGTTTTCAAGTTTTCATGTACAGAAAATAAGTACTACAGAAATAGGCGGTCTTATCAATATAAGCAATTTCTTTCAGACAACCTTAAGATAAATTATAAAAGTTTTTGAGACATGTGGGTTTTGCAATATGACTAAGATATAGAAGTAAAACAGAAGGTAGCTCTAGGTAATATTGTATGAAAAAAACTGAGAAAAGCTAAACGTGTATGGAGTTCAACACTAAGTATTTGTGAAGACAGAGAACTCTTCATATCGAAACTGATAGGTTTAAATCGCGTGCTCCGTTTCTTGCAGTGTTTTTGGACATCACGAATCATCGCGAAGAAGTTCGTGTAACCAAAGCCGTAAAAGAACAATTGTAAAAATGACAATTACTAAGTAAATGAACTATGGAAATCTTCGAATTCCATCATCTAGATAGAGCCACATTCTTGACGCTCTCTGATGTTTTATCCTTTAAAACACCAAATTATTCATAAATCGATAGTATTATAAAAACTTACCATCTTTAACCGATTGCATGTATCGCATTATGTACGTCATAATTATATTTAGGATCTTCCATAGTTAAGTTCCCAGCAACATTCTAGAAACTGTATTGTGTTTATTAAAAATGAATCTTTTAATTCTCAATTAAGTGTTTTGATGGGCATCTGTTATTAAATTTCTAGCATTTCTTTCATGTCAAAACCCATATCTTTAAAGTTTTATTAGATGTTCCGTTGTGGTACTATATTGTTTCAGCATTACATAACGTCACGCAAAATACATACATACAATGAATGCTTGTTTAGCACTGGGTTTAATATTAATAACCCAGTTGTACATTGCCGTGCCATACGTATTATGACATGGCTGTTGACACGGCCTGTTATCCTCCAAATAAACGGCACCAACCGACAGACAGCTGTACAAATCCCACATCTGTCATAGAATAAATAATAGATTAGTGTTTAGTGCAAAGGTGCAGAATAACAATAGCCGAATGACCTTTATGCTAATAATTGCAATTGTTAATTAATAGACCTGTTATGCAGCTTTAGACCGACGAAATAGGTAGACCCAGTCTCGAGCTTCTTTGGGTGAAGTCGGTTAAAGGACTTTACCCACTGCTCCCGATCTGTGTCGCTAATACGATTAACGATGAACAGTACACGTGTGAGCCAGTACATTTGTCCCGTACATAATTAATTTGTACTAATACGGCTCAAATTTGAAATGTACCACTTCAACATTTTTGTCGCGCTACTACTCAAAAGTAAGAGGAAGGACGGAACGAGGCTTTATGCTACAACAGTACAATAACGTATCTACATATGTATATTCACATGATAAAGAGGGACAACATGACAATGTCATAGTATGAACTGTTAGTAAAATAAGGTGACCGAGGCCGAGCACATCCGACTCTTAACGAACATTTCCGAACTAGTTTTGAACGAGACCAATGAGGGAATCGCTTAAAATGTACTGCCGAGGTAAATTCGTCGCCTCATTTGAAGTGGTACATTGTACTAGTTCAGTACAATATGTCTTACAAACTCATTTTAAAATCATGTACTGCCCCACACTAAATACGATCCTGGAACGAATCGTTGGATCGGATCGAGAGATCCTTTACACTGACTCCGTTCTACGATATATAAGTTATATAACCATTCATTCTACTTCAAGATTACGTCGAGACGGTCGCTTGAAACAATACACGTAGGGTCTTCGAAAAGAAATCAACATGAATACCGATGAGCAAAGTGAAACATATTCAGAATTATTACTTATATCCTGCCATATTACATTCTCCTTTTCTAAATCTTTATAATTTGGGTGATTAGTATTATACAACACAGGATATTGACGCACAGCGTCAATCAAGGCTTCAGTAAAATTATCCGCCATCTTGAAAACGTCCTGGCGATCACGCGTACACTATCACCGGAGACTGAGATCGCATGAGCGGCGTGCGATCACATGAAGGCGTTGGGTTCTACCGCAGGCAGTGGGAAAGCATACACGGGCAGCCATTGGTTACAGAGCACGCATGCGTTCAGATATCGCATCGTGAGATCGCGAGCAGTGGGTAAAGGCCATAAAAGAAACCGATCGCGCCGCAGTGCGTTAAGAGTATGAAATACATTACACATCCGATTATTTAATACATTCAATATTAAATAATCGAATTAGTACGAATAAAGATAAATAAACTGTATTTACATACATACATGTAGTGTTTATATAATGAAATATTCTTTTTGTAAAAGTCGGAAGGCAAGCCCGACCGCATGATAAAGTCGTAAAGCAAAATCACATGCAGTTTATTTACCTGTAGTTACGACGGTGGCATGACTCATCATGTACATGAACATGGGTACATGGTACTAATAAAAAATCAGCCAAGTACATGTCAGTTCAAGGACAATTAAGGGTTCTATAAAGAAGCCAGGTCTAAGAATAGGATTGCCACCTTGAAATTTTGTTATGTAAGCTTCTAATGCCGTGCCTGATGAGACTTAACGCTCGGTCTTATTTCAATTTAGAATCTCTATTTCTCTCTTTTCTCTTATTCTTATTGTAAAACAGACTAATTAAACAATATTATGACTGACTAGCGTTCCCGGCAGACGTTGTCCTGGCCCGAAAATATAAAAATCTAGAACCCGATTCCAGCGCCTTCTACCGGGTCTGATTGTGAATGTAAACCATACCGGGACCCACTCAAACACACTTAAAATTTCATCAAAATTCTAGAACACGATTACAGCGCCAAGTATTCTGTTTAGATTTTTTTTTTATTTTTAGTATTTTAAATGAAATATCCGATTTGAATAATTCAGAAAGTAATCTACAGGTAATTAAACAGTTTTGAATACGAAATGATTTATTTGGATAAGGATTAATACAAAGGTATGGATAACATGGTGTGATTTTGGTCGGGATTTCTATCAACTTTTAAAATGTAAATAAGTAGTTATAGTGACATAACTACAATAGTTGGGCTGATGGTATCGGGAAGTTTTTTGTAGATATTGAAATGTTTTTTAATATTATAGAACATTTTTTTTTGTTCTCTCATCAGTAGTTTCCGCATTGCATGCGATGAAAGACATTTTATGGCTAAGTTTTTTTACACCTTGGGTTACGTTACTGAAGTTTTAGTAGGGATCTCTATTTTTTTTCTAGTAATAAATATAGCCTATATTACTGAGGGATAATGTAGCATCTGAATGGTGAAAGAATTTTTGAAATCGATCCAGTAGTTTTTGAGTTTATTCGTTACAAACATACAAAAATACAAATCTTTCTTTTATAATATTGTAGTCGTAACCAGTATATCATTGTTGGTTACATTAAAAACGTCTTTCTCGCTTTTGTTATCTTTTTATGTCATTAAAAAGAAAATATGTGTTATTAGTATAAGATTCTTGCATATTATGCAGGTTCATTACTATTGTTACTCTTTGGGCTTGGAAGTAGTTTTAGCCTGGATTCCTGGTCACTCTGGCATCTGTGGAAATGAAAGTGCTGAAAAATGTTCCAAACAAGCTGTCTCCACCGGTTGTAGTAAATATACCAAGTGTTTCCCGCGTGATCTTCGTACTCCCGCTAAACCTGAAATTCTGCAATGGTGGAACGAGCTATGGTTATATTCTCGTCAACCTGTTGGCAAACACTATGGTAGTCTCCAATCCCTTATCCCTACGCTCCGTTGGTTTTTTCGTTTCCGCAACATTCCTAAACCATTCCTAAACAATTTACTTCAATTATAATTCGTTTACGACTTGGTCATGTTTTTCCCCGTTTTTTTTGGCAAAACAGGTTTCGCGATAATTCTATATGTGAGTGTGGCCTAGGCGAAGGTTCTATAGAACATAACTTTTTCTATTGCCGTAAAATTTCTACCCCCCGTTTATGACATTCTTCCTGCAAACTACCCTCATCCTGTTAATTGTGAACGTTATCTTTCTTTATCCTTTGAACGTTATCTCATAAAATGTTTGTATATATTGTGTCTAAATTTTTGACTGTCAATAAAATTGTCTTATAATAGATTGTATAGTGTGTATAGTATTGTATAGGCTGATCTTCTTCTTTTCTTTCACCATATCCCAATTAATTGGGGTCGGCACAATATGTCTTTTCCTTCCACACTCCTCTATGATGACATACAGCTTCTGTGACACCACAAATCAACATATCATCCTTCACACAATCCATCCATCTTTTTTTTGGTCTACCTTTACATCTGTACCCATCCATCTTGTAGTTTAACATTCTTTTCGTCACGTCACTTTCATCCCTCCTCATTATATGCCCATACCAACTTAATCTTCTTCCTCTCAATTTTTCAGTCACGGGTGTAACTTTCAAAGATCCTTTTATGTACTCATTGTATAGGCTGATATGTAGTTAAAATTAGTATCTTGTGTCTTTGTTATCAAGTTTGTTGAAAATTTGTTTAGTTTCTCTACTTATTGAATTCCCTTTAAATGTGTGCAAATGTATATAGTTTTAGATTTGCAGATTTTTGAGAAATTACCGGCTAAGTTGCTAGATTATGTTCTTTCTAACTATTTATATCACCAGGCTTTTCTATACTCGATATTAGCAAAATCAATGAGTAAACGGCATTGAAGCCATCATTAAACAAAATAGTATAAGATTCAAATTGTACCTAAGAATTACAAAGTTTAGCGCCAAGAAATTTGAGGGCCTATCAGTAGATAGCTTGATGGAATCGCATAAATCAACCAACGGAATACTTAAATTGAAAAAGAAACGAATCGAAAATTTAATTAAGGAACGCTTTTACTCAAAACGTTACGTCAGAATTCAAATTAGCCCCCAATATATTAGTTTGATGGCGTGCGAGAGAGAGACGACGCTATCTAACGATATTATCATGTACCAAATTCGATTTTCACGGCAGCGCTTAGATTCATTACTGACAATTTCGCATTTTAGCATCCCCCGCAGAATTTTAATGATGGCAATTTGGGATGGCGTGGCGTGACGCCGCCCGTTTTGTGGATAGTCGCCTCTGTGTAAGTGTATAGTCTATATTAATGGTACAATATAGGGTGTTGTTTGTATGCAAGGGAAGTTGTAGCTTCTGTTTTTGAATAATACTAGCCATGTCCGCAATTTCATCCGCGTGGAATTTTTATTCGCGGAACCCTAAAAAAATAGCCAAGTGACTCCTTATAGCAACATCTATCTTTTAACAATCACCAGTTTATCGTAAGTGACATTTTTGTAGGTAAAAAGGTTTATTACAAGCGACATCATAATCTTTTATTTGTTTTGTTACACTTACCACGTTCAAAGTTGTAGATATTTTTATATTCTTTACTTTACTTAATATACCATGATCCTGGTTACCACGCGTTTGGGTTTCCAACTCGCTTATACATGTCTATTATAAACTTTGGCAATAAAACTAGTAATTAAATATAATTCTCTCATAAACAAAAGTAGATCAAATTCAAGGTCAATCTTTTGGCATTTGGCGTTTGACAAGTGCTACCTTAAGACATCTTTTGATCTATGCTGTTTATTATTCATATATAATCATAATTTCTAATCATAAAATAAATTATATATATCCATTTCAAATTCCTTATTTATTTATTTAAATTTAATTTATCAAATACTTAATGATTTAATTTGGTTATTGTTAGTCAATGTCTATATAGCTGTGTTAGCCAGAACGTAAGGATATGACTAACCAATGAGAGTTATGTATAAAACTCGCTCTCATTGGTTGGAATTCAAAAAATGTAAAAAAGACATGAGTTTTGAATTATTATTTTTTTGCACGAGTTTAGTAGACAGGCAGACGGCCTACTTGATGGAAAGCAGTTACCATTGCCTAAGGACCCATCGCCATTTGCAACACCAAAAGTGCTACAAATGCGCTGCTGCTCTCTTAATGGAGACTGGAACCTGATCACTGATGCCGGAACACAATTCAAGGTTGTTATGGCGGCATACTCTAGACCAGGGGTGGTAGCCATCCAGTCGGGGAAATACCCTACCACCTGGCTGTAGGTTATTTTGTCCCCTCTTACGACAGGCCGCCCGGCCGCAGGAAATTGTATTCTTTCTCCGTTCCAGCACGGATAAGATATATGGATAATTCAATGAAGAGAGAGATTTTTTGTACTACTAAAGACTAGAGTGACAATAAAATCTAGTTTTAAGATCGAAGTTATATTTATTCAAGAGTCTTACATCACGTCCAATGTCATAGCACTATCTTCAGTTTCAAAACTTTCAACATATGTTAGAGTCTAATGAAACAAAATTGAAGGTCTTAAAAAAAAATGCTTAAAATATCGTTTATAATTCAATCCAATAACTTTATTTGCAAGAATGTAAAAGCAGAGCACATTAAAATAAAATTGATAAAAGATAACAAAAATATTATTTACTTTTAATCAACCGCTATAATTGTGTTTAACGTGAAATAAAACATTTCCTGCAAATTGATGCCGCATTTACACAAATTTTCTTGTTAACTAGGTCACGTGTAAGTTATATACTATGCAGAGCAATTTTTTTATGACACTGATCTTCAACTATTTTGGAATTTTGGTCTCTGGAGATATTTTGAACTTTCAAATTATGTGATATTGTTCATACAGTTTAAAATAAAAACCAGAGCGGTTCGGTGTATATTACCCACTAGCGGTCTGGGCAGACGTTGTCCTGCCTTGAAATAATAAAAATCTAGAGCCTGATTCCAGCGCCACCTACCTTTTTTTTTTGGCCGGCGAAAATCCGTTTGAGGACTAAGCCGCGACAGACACAGAAGCCTGTGGGGATAATTCTCGACCGTGTGTGGGATTCGCCAAATCGGGGGTGGCACTAGCGTGCCCAGTCAGAACTGGTGCCACGCTATTGCCACTCCCCAGTTAGGGATACCCACTAAAACCCCTGGGTGTTCCGTCCTGCGCCTTATGCCAAGGCTACGGGTAAATGCGATACCCAGCTCCGCGATGCCTCTTCCATTGCCGAGGGAATAAACCCCCGGCAGCGCCACCTACCTGGTCTAACCGTGAATCTAAACCAGCCCGGGACTCACTCAAACACATATAAAATATCATCAAAATTGTAGAACCCGATTCCAGCTCCAAGTATTTTGTTTAAATTGATGGATTACATTATTGAAGTTTTAGTAGGGATCCCTAATTTTTATATAGCCTATATTAATCGGGGACAATGTAGCATTCGAATGGTGAAAAAAGTTATGAAATGGGTCGAGTAGTTTTTGAGTTTATTCGTTACAAAAATACAAATATTTCCTCTTTATCATATTAGTATAAATAACCCAGACGTACCTTGCTTACCTTGGGGGTATATAATAAACTAGCTGTGCCTGCGACGTCGTCCGCGTGGAATTTGTTTTCCAAACCCCCCGATTTTGAAATGTTCTTCATTGGTGCTCCGCTCCTATTGGTCTTAGCGTAATGATATATAGCTTATGGCATTCCTCGATAAATGGGCTATCTAACACTGAAAGAATTTTTCAAATCAGACCAGTAGTTCCTGAGATTAGCGCGTTCAAACAAACAAACTCTTCAGCTTTATATATTAGTATAAGAGTATAAGATAGGTATTATATCTTTGTCTGCCCATTTTTATGATAAAAAAACTCAGACGACTTTTTCACGGAACTACGCGCTAGACTAAAACACTAGGTCGCCGAATATCATTTCCATGTTATTTTCAAATCATGTAAAGATCGTAGTTTTTTTCTTTGCATAAAAATTCGCTGAACACGGTGACATTGAATACTGAGTATTATTTTGGCCTTGCCACGAGTGCTGCGCGACAGTACATGGTAAATGTATGTATGTATACAACATTTATCCTGTTCCCTGCCTATTCTTCGAACACGAAGCATCTCTCATACATTATTTATTTATAAAGGACTCGCAATTTGCATTTTTCGAGGTTTATTGAACAAGTTTTATGTCGTGTCATTCAATATTAAGGATAGCGCTTCGTTCACACTTGTTATTGATTCGAACTTACTTTTTTCAAAACCCTGGGTAGTAGGCTCTATGTTACGTACATACATACATACATAACTTCACGCCAGTTGCCTTGCGGGGTAGGCACGAACAACAGAGCGCCATTTAGGCTTATTCTTACATACCTCACTTGCTTCTTTGACATTCATAACTCTTGTCATGCACGCTCGTCTGTTCTTAAGGCTCCTGACATCACCTTCTGCTAGTACACGATCGATTTGATCATGGAAGGTGTGTCATGACCTTCCACGACTTCTGCATCCATCCACTTTTGCATTGTATATCTGTTTATTCATTCTTTCATCATGCATTCTTTCCACATGCCCGAACCACCGGAGCATAAACTTACGTACATAAACATTTAATTAGGTGTTTTATATATAAAAACCTTCAATACTTTAGTTTCTAGTTCAATTCACTACAATTATAAAGAAACTAAGCAATATAATATAGACAACTGCACAGCAAAACATAAAGAAAAGTCGCAGCCAACCTGATTTGAAGTACCTAATACGTAATGAATGACATGCGGGCAACCGGACAACTTATTTGTTGTTGAATTACAGCGATGCTTGTCGACATCGCGATTGCAGCGTCATCTTTTTTACTAATCCATCAATTCCACGGAAACGACGTGATTTATCGGAATAAAAAGTACGTTACGTTACGTTTAAGTTACGCTCCCGGTTATAAGCTAACTTTAAGTCGATTTTCATTGAAATCCGTTAATTAGTTTTCACGTGATGCCCTAACAGAGAGACAGACAAAAATTCTAAAAATTGCATTTTCGGAATCTCCTGGACCGAATTATCCCCCCTGATATTTTCACTTTTTAAACGCATCGTACAAACTCGAAACATTTACAGGTTTATTATATAGTATAAATATTATAATAACAGCTCATAAACGTCCCACTGCTGGGCTCGGGCCTCCCAGTGTAGGGGATATATGTATATTATACCTAACTACATATTAGATATAATCTAATTAGCAAATATATTTCGTTTATAATTTTAAAAATAAGATCCTGTGTAAACGCCGCCTTACACGTCTGACACATTTGGAATATTTTTTGGGGATTTTTTACTAGAGGGATTTCGGGAGTAGAAATTAAGCCAGTATTATACAGCGGAGTATTAAGAAAGTTTTCATTAAATATAGATAATGTAGTCCCGTTCTTAGAACTTGTTTGTTCTTTTCAGGCGGATGAAATATTTTGAGCTTGGGATGATCTTTTATCTTGTAATCTTTTTACTTATTTTGTAGATCTATGTTTATAGACCCGAGATTAATCGAGATTCTATGAAATATTTTAAGGCCGTTGTTATGATACTAAGTTATTGTTAGCTAAATAGTACAATTCGATAATCTTCTGAGGAAAATTTAGGCTTTGTGTATTGTAACAGCCTGTTTGGGATTATCAGCTTTTTGTTTATGAAAGGATTCCTAATATTTTCAGAGAGAGAATGAGGCAACCGTTGTTATGCCTACAGACGTCATTATGTAAAAAAATATCGTATGGTGTGAAAATGTCATTCTGTGAGGTACCCTACCAGCTGGCTGTGGGTTGGTTTGTCGCCTCTTACCGGCGGACCTCACTACAACGCAGAGGCTCCGGGTTCGATTCCTGACATGGTAAATTTCGTAAACGTAGTTTCCGTTATTTACTGTAGTCTGGGTGTTTGGGATCGGCCCCAGAGTAGTCCGGTGTATATTACTCATAACACAAGTGTAACTTGTGTAAGAATAAGCCTGAATGGCGCTCTGTTGTTCGTGCCTACCCCGCAAGGGAACTGGCGTGAAGTTATGTATGTATGTATGTATGTACAAGGTAACTTGCTTAATTTGGGAATATGCAATGTATGCGTTTGTCTGCCGATTTATTTATTTAATTCCACAAGTATGGTGTATAATGTTTCGCAAGTTTCACACAAAGCATTCTAACCGAGGCGAGCTTCCGTCTCCCAGCGATGATTTTGCATTCGAAGTACATTGCGTATGCGGACGGTCCGACGCGTTTGACGCTGGGGACCAAGCCGGCCGTGTAATGCATTGCTGGCGTTTGCATGAATCACATAAATACCTATACTATTAGGGTTGGTAGACCGCCTAATCTTAACTGATAATATAAATGCAAAAGTATGTATGTTTGTTTGGTTAATACGCTTTAACACCTGACTACACAACAGAGTGCTTAGCGCGAGTTTGTTTACTACTCGATCATAATCAAGCTAACGCAATTTGATATGGCATGATTTATGTTTCCCTTCACGCTCGCGAGATGGCGCAAGTCGTTCGCATATAAATTTGCGTTCGCTTTAACGCGATCAAGTAGTTAAAAACTCACACGTAGCACACAGATCGTCACGAATTTTGCATACACGTTGTCAGGGGTATAGAAAAGGATGTAGGGTAACTTTTATCCAGAAATAAAATACACCTCCCAACGGATAGACAAAGTTATCATGTCGATGTATTTGTTAGTGCACTATAACGGTGACACCAATGGAACGCAATCGTAAAACCAAATCAAATCATTTATCTGCTTAAAAATCACGTAGCACCATCTTTTTGGCTATATTCGTCTATCCCTCGGTAATAATACTTTTTTCTACATGAATTGTACCCTACATTCATTAATATTATGTATATTATGCCCTATAACATATAATCGAATACAACGCAAGAAAACTTAACTTATTTGTATTGTATTCTACTCATAGTCCCTCAAGACTATAAGTAGAATACTGAGCCCAGATCACCGTCTTCTATGGGTAAGGTGCCCAGAAGGCTGGCCCCGTTTCTTCGCTGGATCGCCATACTGATCCGTTGGCCGAGGTAAGCACCAGCCCTCTGATCACCCGAAGAGTCAATAACTCGTTTCGATAAATTTTGGTAGAGGCTCATGGCCTCAGGACCCCACGGTCCAAGCGCCTCGGCAGCAAACGGCACAAACATATAACTCTCACAGAGGGTTGCATATTTGCGCCGTTTGAGTAATTCGGCTGTTTCCGCCGCTGAACCGGCCGATTTAGACGTGTTTGGTAAATGGGATGCGGCCATTTACATTATTATGTATTCATACTATTATTAATATTGTATAGCTATTGCTGTTAATATATATGAATTACGTGTCACGTTGTTTGTCCGCGATGGATTCCTAAACTACTTGACCGATTTTTATCAAATTTGCACACCGTGTGCAGTTGCAGTTTGATTCGACTTGAAAGATAGGATAGCTTATATTTGGACCCGGTAGTTGACGATGGAATCGGGTTCTAAATTTTATTTCTTCAGGTCAGAACAACGTCTGCCGGGACAGCTAGTATTAGTATATGTATATATATAATATTAAAATGTGTTATTGTTTATTCTCTATTTTTTATTCATTACAGGTATATGTATTTAAATTGCACACCACCGTCATACACTTGCAAATCTCACGTTCATAAAATCCACAGCCCGGCTTGTCTGGAAGAGATTGCTCTGAAGCGATAAGGCCGCCCATTGCTACTACTTTTACTGTTTAATGTGACTACTGTAAATTGTTTATTTTACGTGTAGTGGTGAACAATAAAGTGTTTTCTATTCTATTATATTCTACGTCCTATTCTATACCACTGACAACGTGCAAACAAAATTTTGCGACGATCTGTGTTCTAAGTGCGAGTTTTTGAACTGAAACTTTAGAATCGTTGTGATTAGAAACTCAATTTCATGCCAACCCTATAACTACGGATCGGTCGCCCTAGCCGACTGTCGCATCGTAGATAGATGGAGTCGGTGATCTATTGCCGGTGGGAGTGCACAAATGCCCCGTCCTATTCATGCATACCCGAATACGTGTACATATCGTGTTTTGCTATATTTATTGGAGATAGAAGCATATACAAGTCAAATAATGTTATTTAAAAACTTTTTGTTTTTATTTATTTTTTGCATTAAAGTTATGCATTTGAATGAGTAAGAAATATTAAAAATGCGCTGCAAATTTAAAATCGCAAATTAAATCGTGACGTCACGGTTCAATTAATCAACAAAAGCGTAGTTACTAGGATGTTTTGATATCTTACAGAACCGTTGTTGTGTGACGTCAGCAGCATTCCCGTCCTATAAACGCATATTTTAATTTTGAAACTACGCACATTTTTATCGAGGTTAAATTTTTAAGGCTATTTACTAACTGAATAGAAATATGAAGACATTTTATTTATTTATATATAAAGCAACAATCAATACAATAAATAACTACATGTAATCTCAACTTTATCGACGTAGACATATTTAACATTACTATCTTTAAATAGACTTAAAATCCAACTTAATGAAATATGACAGTAATTAACCTACATTAGAAAAAGAAACTCAATTTTTGTAATTTAAAGTTGTGTAACATACTTTCCCACTGGTCTAAGCACTTTTAGCATTTATTTTGATGAATAAAATTTTTTAGGCACTATTAGATTATATGAACTAATTTAATGTTACTCTTAATCTATGATATATGTATGTATATATATATATCTGTTTTATGCCAAAGTAAATGACAAATGAACCTAATTGTGATTATCTTTACACAGCCAACTACGTGATTTCGCAAATGCTGAATATGCAGACATATTATAATATCCGTCAAACTAATTTTTTTGAATGTTTTAAGGCTGAGACACTGCTTGGCTCCTGAAATACTGATCCCTGATAATAAATACCTGTTTTGCGTTTACCATTGATGAGTTTTGACAATATAGAAAAACATCGTTATATTGTAATGTTAGTTGTGGAAAAATATATACGGGTTATTTTACATACATACATACGTACATACACAACTTCACGCCAGTTCCCTTGCGGGGTAGACACGAACAACAGAGCGCCATTCAGGCTCAAGGTTATTTTAATTTATTTAATTTGGAGTTTTCTTTATAAATATATTGATTCCCGATATAACCACTGTCTCCAAGTGCACATGGTCGTTCCCATATATCTTGTTACAATTTAGGCCCCGACAAACATAAATTCCACGTACAGATCTGTAAAAACACATTTTATTACCTGTCAGCATTTGAACTAGTTGTGATCCTTTTATGATCGTCTTCATTTCTTTAATTATTTATTGGCATACGTTTCTAGTTATTGTGGAGAACAGCCTATTGTTCTATAGTACTCGCTCAGGAGTATCATTAGCCATGTATTACGGATTACAAGTACAAGGTAATTCTAGGAAATTGTGTAGACGTTACCGGGCGGGCACATTTGCATTTGTGAAGTATAAAGCGACGGCCTGATTGAGAGAGGGAGTCAGTTGACCTATAACTACGATACAGGTGTGACGTGTGTACATTCGGGAATCTAATAGTGACGGACTTTGCGCGTTTTAATGAATTACGGCCTTCTGAATTGCGTTTGGAATTTGTTGTGTTCGGTTGTATTTGTACCTGTGTTATGCGTGTTTGTATAGTTCTAATAAACTCTATATTAATTCTAACGGCATTTTAATTCGAGGTCCGCTAACTCGTAACGATATCTACTATTGTGACCCGTAGATGATCCATAAGGTAAATATTTTGGAAAAGATACTCATATTATCTTAGATCATTTTAATGAAATTATCCAAGTACTTTCTTTAGTACTATCCAATACAAGGCTTAATGAAATTACTTACACAATGTAGATAGAGCTCCACCTTAAATTACTTCAACTGAAGTAATAAACCCTTATTAGTCGCAACTAAATTATGCTCAAAACAAAGCACAAAGGAATACAATTTCTTGGATTACTAACGAAAGGAAACTATGTAATGAATTTATAATAATTAAGTATTCACCTGTAGTACGGTAATTGATTAAATTCTTGCCTATTCCTTAATTTTATTCTAGGCAATAAAGGAGAAGCTTCTGAATAATTTTTATTTGAAAACAGTGGAGACACGGATAACCGGACTGAATATTTTCGTTAGGCGTTCAGGCCTTGTATATAAATAGCATTAGCGCTAAACGAATAGAATAAAACTCTATGGGGATGATGTAATACTACGCGTTTGGAGTGGAAACTCTAAGTCCGTGGGGTCATAACGCTCTAAAATTTTATCGAGATGTCGCCGAACGTTTAGTAGACGTCTCACGCGATCAAAAGGCTGGCGTCTATTTTTCTCAAGAGTTAAGCATTGCTATTCAACGTGGTAACGCCGCCAACCTTTTGGGAACGTTCCCAGTGTCACTTATAGTGGTTTGGGACCAATATTTTATGTATAATAACGCCACCTTTTTTTATAGGAAAATACAGAAACACCTGAATGTAGCTAATTCAAATAGCCCTTTGAAAGTTATCAAATAGAAATCTACTGAAACGACCATTATTTTATCCAACTCAAATTGATCAAAATGCGCTTAAAAGTAGCACAGGTGCATCCGAACTAACCCTGCCCTCGTATCAGCCTGATGTCGACAAGGAAACTCGGCTGCCAAACTTTTCCCTCTATTTTAAGATAAGGAGGAAATTTCAACCCTCCAAATTTATGTGGTAATTTGTAAAGTGGGGACCAAAGCGGACCCCTGGTGAACCCCTATTTCGGTCGAATCATATCACAGGCCGCTTGTATCGGTCGATCGGTTGGAATAGTTGAAAACGTAGCATTGTACAAACAAATCCTAGGGGAGATCTCAGTTCGGCAGACATATAAAGTTTTGCTAGAAAAGATATTGGAACAAATAGTAGTTAAGATATCGGGAAAAGTTTTTAGTTGAGTTGAAATAAAATAAATGAAAGTCGGAGATAGTCCCGAGAAACAAACGATTTGGATTTAGAATATTTTTCTCCTGAGAATGTGAGTAAATAAATTTTTCAATGTGGTATTCACGTAGCAATACTTACCATATTAATAAGTAAAGCTGTAGATAATAGTATAGCGCAACACAATTAAAATTAAGTTAGCAAAATATGACACATACATAAGTACAGTAGTGGTATGAAAATGTTTGCCAGTTTTCAAATTGATTCATTTAACTTTCCACGAGCACATGTTACCTTTTCAAAACTAAGTCACAGAACAGACTGTTCCATAGAAAATTATGTTTAACTATTTGACAATAAAGTTTGAAATTACTTAGATCAAGTTGTTTGATTTTCTATCTCGTCTAAGAAGATTGTTTAGACATGTAAACCTTTTTTATAGGTTTTAATATTTATGTTAAACGTAGTAATTATATCGTCTTTGTTTTTTATTACAAGCTTTTATTTAACTTGCAATGGATGTATGTATGTAAGTTCGAGTGGAATCTGGCAAGTTAAATTTGACCAACTTCCCGGTTTCCGATTGAGCTGAAATTTTGTACGCATATGTAAGTCGCGTGACAATGCAATAATATGGTACCTTGGAACTGATCTGATGATGGAGTCGGAAGGTGGCCATAGGAACTCCTGTACTAAACAAGATAGACCCGTCGTTTTTGGGCTCGTTTTACTTGTCTTGGCTAGCACTCTGCTGCTACATGATATCCAGGATCTCAAAAGCTTGTATTTAAAAACCTTTTTAAAAAAGCTTATACTTATTATTGTTAATCTCAAGCATCTGTCATTGTCAAAATTGCAATTTTTCTATATTTTATAAACGTAACGTTTATTAAAATGTTGGTAGTATTGTTTCTTGTATTCGTGCAAGCAAAAGTCGACTTTAAAGAAACGAGACATTTCCATTCCGCGACTGTACTTACCAAGAGTAATAAAGTAGTAGTTAACTTCCTCTGTAGTTGAGTGGATTTAGCCTTTGTCGGTTTATCTCATTGCAGCGCAGTCTCCACGCTCGATTCTTGACGTGATTAATTTTGTAAAGGATCTTTCCGTTTTATATATTATGGTCTGAGTCTCTTTGATCAGCCACAGAGTCCGTCTTATACTACCCATAACACAGACGTAAGTTCCTTAGATTCGGAATTGGCTGACCGTATATAATATTACATCGCTCAAGTTGTTGATTACAAGTTAAGTATCTCCCTACAACATTGTAATAGGCGTCAAATACGTAAGACACCTTAAAATTGTCATTTCCATGGAAATTTATATGCAAGCCAAGACCAACTCTGTTTTCGGGCGGCCATTAATTGCAATTCGGGCCCAGGGCAGATTACCGAACCGAAATACCAGTTCGAAACAGTCATAAATCACAACAAAACACAATCGAATATCAACCCATATATAAAGGCAGTAAAGTAGATAATATGCTAGTAGATGAGAGATATAAATGTTTAGGGTAGGCAACCCTCTCTGAGAATTGTGGTCGTGCGTCGGTAGAACATTATTTTAGTTGGGTGTTGTATGTATTGTTGTTTTCGATAAGAAATTGTTAAAGTTGCCAGGTGAAGGATGTATGCCTTTTGTATACCCAGGTTATATAATCTGTAGCCCACTTGTAGATAATATTACAAATAGGTATATTGTTGCGTGTATTTTGTTATGGAGTATTTCTAAGAATGATATTCTACATACATACATACATAACTTCACGCCAGTTCCCTTGCGGGATAGGCACGAACAACAGAGCGCCATTTGGGCTTATTCTTACACACCTCACTTGCTTCTTTGACATTCATAACTCTTGTCATGCACGCTCGTCTACGCTTAAGGCTCCTGACATTACCTTCTGTTAGTACACGATCAATTTGATCATGGAAGGTGTGTCGTGGCCATCCACTTTTGCATTGTATGACGTCTTTTGCAATGATATTCTCTTAATATTTTCTTAAGTTTTCCCGACTTGTATACATAATAAAACTACGTTTTAACGGTTTTAAGCGCGGTAATTTTATTTGATTTTGGTTTTTTCCAACGTTTCGGTCACTTTTCAGTGGCCGTGATCACGGAAGACAAAGATGTCAAGTGTCAACGAGTATTGTTAAAGTTTTATTTAGCCTACCGCCAACTTGTTAATTTTAATTATTTAATTTTAATTTTGTTTATGGTTATTATTTAATCTATGGGAGCCTAATCTAATTTACTACCGCTTCGCAACATGTTATGGCTTGAAGAGAAGAAGCGGCGCAAGAAACTCTTCAGCAAACATGCCTATCTCTAATAATTTTATATAATATTAAAACGGGTGGAAGGAAAAATAAAAGTAATTATCAGTCAAGTTGGTTTGTGTTCCGTTGTACGCAGAAAGAGCTCACAGTGTCTTGAGGTCTGGCAGCTGGTTTTTGCTGGGTTTGGGTCTTAATAGTTTTGATAGTTGGATCCCAAACAGGTGGTACTTGCCAACCATCTTCTCTATTGAAATTTGGGTGTTTTTTGATTTCAATAGCCTCACGCACGATATTCTCTTAGTAAAAAATATACGTCTTAAAAATACCAAAATTTTATACGACTGCTTGGTGTCACAGACAATTGTTTACGGGCTTTTTTTAACTAATCAGTCAAAACCTAGGAAGATATTTTCAGCAAATTATTACCTTTGACAAAATAAAACTTTGACTACTTGAAGCGGGCCGAGAGACAGACAATCCACTTCATGTAAAGTGGTTATCGTTACCTATAGATGTTTGCAACAACAACAACATGGATCTATTTAATCTAAATTTTTACTAAGTAAACGTTTTACCTGTTGCTGAGGAGTTTGTTGCGCCGCTTGTTGTTCTCCTTTGACAATAACTGCTTTAGGAGCTGTGATAGAACCATGAGTTTTAATAAATAATTTCATTTTCATTTTTCCTATAGTTTAGTACTAACAAATAACTTGTCGTGTAAGTGGCTAATAATACCCAAGTTTATTACCATCCACTTCCAGGGACCACCTCCACCGATTTATCAAGTGTGTGCAGACAAATTTACTGTTTCACATGGAACGGTGTCCATTTATATGTCGGCTAACCCGACGGCAACCTTTCTGGGAAGCGGGCCGGAATAGTCTTGAAAAAAATAGCCCAAATTTATTTGAACTATACTACTCTCTATGTTACTTGTTTTATACAAGGAAATAAAGGTTTTATATGGAAACTAGAATACGCCCGCTACTTCGTCCGCGCTTGACTTTAAATTCCCGGACACAAAGTACCGCAGCATTTAAAAAATAATGTAAGCTATTGTTTTAGGGAAAATTGTGTCGGAATAAACAATTTTTTATCCATCCGGACAAATACAAACCGCCCCCGGGATAATTCCCGCGGGATTCCCGGGATAAAAATATCAAACATTTTATTAAATAAAATTTGCTATCGATTAATGATAACCGCATTGAAATCGGCCAAGTAGTTTTTACGTGAGTCCCGAACAAACAGACAAGAAATCTAAAAAAATACATCGTGTTTTCCGTCGTTTATATAGTATATTTCAGTTTTTTTTAATAGATTTAATGTACAGACACGGCTTGTTTAGTATTTTATGATATTATAGATTTGCTATTCTATTCTATACGAGATCACGTGACGGCCTCTGTCGAGCGGAACGCAGAAGTACTGGGTTCAGATAGAAAAAAATAAGTAAGAAAGAAAAAGATTTATTAACTTAAAGATTTATTACTTATTAACTGACATTTTTTTTCGAATTTTTTCGATACTGACCTAATGTAAATTAAATAGAAATGTTATTTATGTAATTTTCGTATATTTGAGCCAATTTTTATTTTTATTGTATAAATTATTTTTTAGTGGAAACTTGATTGATATATATATTAATTTTGTGTTTTATATTTAAGAATATTAATTATTGTATATTTCCCAAATAAATTAAATAAATTAATTAATTAAGAAAACGACATAAATAGGACAAAATAATAATAATAAAAAACACATTCACAATAAATTTTACACAAAAACAAACAAACTTGATTCACAAAACACAAAAACATACGTAATAAGGCTTGTAAGTTGAGTTTTATAGTCAACGCGGTTGGCAACTCAGCATTGTGCTGTATCGGAATTTAAACAAAAATCCTGACATATCGCTGATTTTCAGTGCCAACCTCGGATGTCTAGTGTGATCAATTTCGTAATGGAACTTGTCGTTTTTTACTATGGTCTGGGTGTCTGGAATCAGCCCCAGAGTGTCTGTATATATATGACCCATATCAATAACGTAACTTGCTTATTTTGGAGATATATAATGTGTGTTTGTCTACTGATTATTATTATTATTTATTATAATTATTTAATGTTGATATGTAACTTGGAAATTGATGTTGTATATATTTCGCGCCATCAATGTTGCTAAAAATGGCGCTGCTCTATCATTTTCTTATACATATAAAAGCGAGAGTAATTTTGTTTATTTGTTAACTTTTAACGAATAAAGATCTTAATGAAGTCTGGCAAGGAGATTACACTGTATCCTATAAGGAATTATAAATTTAATAAATTGAAAAGGAGCTAATTGCGACCCTCAATTTTCAATTGAATTAAATGTTTAAATATATTTTTCACTTCTCATATTTTCAAAGTACGATTGGAGTTGTCCGATCACAGGGATGAAAACAATACTTTTCGTCCCTGGGAATCGATTTTCCCCTCTGTTAAAAAATTTAAAAACACTCATAGATAATAATGCATGTGATTCATCTCCCGACGTTTTTTACAGCCACTGTTAAATCGCGACATAAATTGCAATAAAAAATAACAACAATTTCGTAACACCATTATAAACTTATAAATTACTTTTCATTACATTATTATTTAATTTACATAAATTTGAGCTAAATAAATTTACTATCATCAGTGATAAAAAAATACTGGCTGGTAGAATGCCACAGAAAAAGAAATATACTTGACGTATTAAATGGGTTCATCAGATTTAGATATGGATTTGACGTCTAATTGCATTAGAGAAGTAGTTGTTCATTTAATTAATTTTTTTTTTATACTCTCCTATTCCTCATATTCGAAAAGAAAAGCAAAGTGTTAACCCCGGGTGATAGGCCTATTTAGGCTCTCGAATTATTAGCGGCCTTGCGACGCTAGCGCGCCAAACCGTCTCGTGCCTAAACAGGTCACTCGCCTCTCGTGCAACAATCTACTCTTTAAATTCTATACTTGAGTTTCAAGTTCGTTATTTCTGATGAAGCAAAGCAACTTAAGATAACACAGTAAAGGACAAAGAATGCGGCTATAAAATAAAATGATACAATGGATATTCTTATCTCGGCCATTTCTTTCAGACTTCGCGTACTAAAGTATATATTTTAAATTGGAATAAAAGCTTAAGAGCTCTCGTCTCATACTGAAATTGAAGCAACTAACTATTTTCATAGTATATCGTGTCCACTTAATCAACGACTATATTTAATACTAATATAATAAATGTAATATACATACATACATACATACATAACTTCACGCCAGTTCCCTTGCGGGGTAGGCACGAACAACAGAGTGCCATTTAGGCTTATTCTTACACACCTCACTTGCCTCTTTGACATTCATAACTCTTGTCATGCAAGCTCGTCTGTTCTTAAGGCTCCTGACATCACCTTCTGCTAGTACACGATCAATTTGATCATGGAAGGTGTGTCGTGGCCTTTCACGACTTCTGCATCCATCCACTTTTGCATTGTATATCTGTTTAGTCATTCTGCGGAGTGACGCTCGCGGACCGCGTTCGTAATATCGAAGTAAGAAAGAGAGTTGGTCTGAAAGAGAGTGTCGGGGTGAAGGTAAGGAAAGGAATGCATGATGAAAGAATGACTAAATGTAATATATATATAATATAATAATATATATATATATATATATATATATATATATATATATATATAATATAATAATATATATATATATATATATATATATATATATATATATATATATATATATATATAATATAATAATATATATATATATAATATAAATATATTACTATAATACTAATACTAATAATCAGATATAATATATTTAATTAATCTGAATATCTAGCTGATATCTAAAAAATCCTTATAATTAAATAAATGATACATTATATGTTAAAAAATATTTTATACAAGTTGTTTGTTTCTTTAATTTAAAAAAAGCCGAGGTAGGTTGATGTTTAGCGCACGCGTCCCAAACTCAAATAGCGCGGGATCGAATCCAGGCCGAAAAGCATGCACTTAGTTACTTTTTCTGACTATGTGCTAACGGTGAAGAAAAAAAAACATAGTGATGAAAACCTGCACATCAACATAACCGATGTGATATTTTCTTAAGTTTTCGCGACTTGTATACATAATAAAACTACGTTTTAACCACTGGCCGAAACGTCGGAAAACCAAAATCAAATAAAATTACCGCGCTTAAAACGGTTAAAACGTAGTTTTATTATAACCGATGTGTCAAACCTGCAAAGCCGCCTTGGACAAGCGTGGTGGATATACTGTCCGTACCCCATAATGGGAAGCCCGAGTTCAGCAGTGGGACGTTTATGGGCTGCTATTATTTTATTATTATTTGTATTCTTATATCAATTATTTTCTTCTCTATATTCTTTCTATTATTGGTCCTGTGAGCGAGTGCTAAAATACGTTGCAGTTATTTTTCATTTTAAATATTGTTACGAGTGCGGGACTCGAATTAAAATGCCGTTGCAATTACTATAGAATTATTAGAACGATTCAAACACGTATAACACAGGTACAAATATAACCGGACACAACCAGTACAAACTGCACGATTCAATAACACGCGCAAAGTCCGTCACTATACAACTTATCGAATGTACACACGTCTTGCTTATATCGTAATCGTCGCTTGACTGCTGTTCTCGCTAGACTGCCTCCCCTCTCCATCTTGCCGTCGTTTTATACTTCACAAATATAAGTGTGTCCGCCCGTATCGTTGACATAATTCCCTAGAAATACATAATCCGCACACCTGCTTAATTATTCCTGCGAACGGCCATAAACTAGTACAATACACAATAGACTGTTTTTCTAGGTAAACAAAAGAAGTCCAAATGCGGGAAGGTAATAAAGTGTGCTTTATGGTAGGCAGGTGTTCATTCACTTTTGTCGGCATGTAACAATATTTAAAAAAAACTTCTTAAGTACTTTTAATTTTTCACTGTTTTAGTCTAAAAAATATTATTATCAGTTTTATTTCATGTCTATACATTTATAAAATATAGAAACGTGAAAAAAGAAAATTGCAATGTTGACAATGACAGACACCGATATTAACAACAATCTTAATCATCAGAAACAAAGAGGATATAATCACTACGGTTATCATAAATATTAAAATCAATAAAAAGGTTTCACATCTCTAAATAATCTTACACGATATAGAAATTCAAGCAACTTTGAACTAAGTAATATTAAACTTTATTCTCAAACAGTTAAACCTAATTTTCCGTGGAAGTACTCTGATTTAGTTTGAAAAGGTAACATGTGCTCGCGGAAAGTTAAATGAATCAATTTGATAACTGGCGAACCTTTTCATACCACGACTGTACATAAATCTAAATGTTTAAAATGACGTGTTGCTTTAAGAAATATTACAGTTTATGGTTATATTTATTCACTCTCAGCATAACAGAAGTGCGATTCTAAATAGAACTATTTAGAATTGGACATTAAGCCATATTTATCACGTAACGCACAATTTCGGTAGCACGGAGGCCGTTAACCTCGCAAAATATTTCTCCCTCAAGGTAAAAGAGGGTTCGAATATCCACCCCCTAATTCGAATGCTCACTGAGTATACCCCTCACGGTTCGCCCTAACTGTTACCATGGTAACCCCTCTTTTACAAAGTGCATCATTCCCCGTTGTAAACATTTCGTGAATTTTGGCTTGCAGTTCAGCGTCAATAATGATAGCCGTAGTTTGAAATATTGCTCTGTTGTTTTTAATGCAATATTTTTATTATTTTTAACTACAAAATTCGAATGTTTATTCAAAGTAAGTTTCGCTAGTTAAGATTTTTTGAAGGTCATACAAGTTAAAACCTAAATATACTTCTACTCCCTATTCTATGTACACCGCTTTGCAGCGTATTTTCCTTATTAAAAGGGAAGAAGAGGCAAAAAACTCACCATAAACAATACATTTTAAATTTAAAAATTAAGAAGCTCATGGCGTCTCATGGTCCAGCATCTCGATAGCAAACTGCACAAATATTAACTCTTAACCTTACCCATAGAAGACGGTGATCTAGGCTCAGTATTCTACTTATAGTCTTGAGGGACTATGAGTAGAATACAATACAAATAAGTTAAGTTTTCTTGCATTGTATTCGATTCGAATCATATTTTTCATTAAGATTAACAAAGATTAAATTCATTAATATGTGTCATATTATAGTTGTAGCAGATACTTTAATATGGTAATAGATAGTTAGATTGCGTTATAACATTGTTAGATTGAACCGAAATAAACAATTACAAAAATTCATAGTTACAAACTTTCATGGCAAAACAAAACGCGATCTCATTGCTTAAAGCGATCTGTTCCAAGCGACCTGGCTTAAAACCAATTGATTTTAACATTATATAACTCCATACATATGCAGCTTATGGCAAATTTTAACCGATACTAAGGCAATTGAACGATCGATAATATATAGGAACCGGAGATTAAAAAATATTTTTAAATTTGAAATACACATTATTAAATTACAAAAAAAAAAAGAATAAATGATACAATGTGGACAGCAGAAATCAAAATGAAACAAATATTGCAAATGGAAGAATTTGCAATATTTGTTCACTTATTTATTACATCACGTAATTTCTTTGCAATAGTCAAAATGTTATGATTTAATTAAAACCAAAGTATTAGTGGATATAAAAATTTAAAATGTCTAAAAAAATCTGCTAACTCAAGGATCAAGAAATCATTTTATATACGTGGTAACCCTAACTATGTCTAAGGTCACGGTTTCTAAATGGGCAAATGCATTACTTTATATCACTATTGATGTTGCCGAGTTTGTGAGACCGTGTAGCTTCCTAACAGCCGTTTGTTGGAAGTTATAATGTCATAAATTTTGGTTAAGTGGCACAGGTGTTGGGTTTATTTTGAGGCCTAATTCTGTTAGTGTCTTGGCTTAGTATGTTTAGGTTATATTATTGTTAATTTGGATAATGTTGCGATGAGCCAAGATTTATCTCAGTGAAAACAGGTGTTCCTCTAAAATAATGTTTTATAAATATAACTAAACTTCCTTGATATCTACAATTATTTAATTATCTTTTTATACTATTTGATTTATAATCTTGGAAATTAATAAAATATTTTCTTTGTTCCAGGGATGCCGGTTTCCTGAAGATGGCCTCACGCACCCCGTCCCTTGAATCGCTACCCGGTGCCAACTCAATAGGTTCGCTGGAGCGTGGCTCCATATCGCCCCTGACCCTCAGCGGATCCTCGCCCCCTGCGAGCGACTCCGCCGTATGTGACCTTCGCGAGTTCGACGGCCTCGACACCACTTGCGCGATCTGCCGAGAGACATTCGTTGATCCTAAAGTACTTAATTGCTTTCATACCTTCTGCCGGGGTTGCCTGGAGAGAGAACAAACACACCCGGACAAAGTCACTTGCGTCACTTGCCGTGTTGATAGCCAATTACCGCCTGGGGGCGTACCTGGCCTTTTAACTAACTTAGTGATAGCAGCCGCTGTTGAGCAGGAAGCTGATTTGCTGCCGACCTCTCGCCAAACAAATTCACCTTCAGCCCGCTGCACCGGCTGCAAATCTAAAGAATCAGACGCCGTAGCGCGTTGTGTGGACTGCGTCAATTTCTTGTGCCCAAATTGCGTAATGGCGCACCAGTTTATGCATTGCTTTGACGGCCACCGCGTCCTAGCTTTCGCGGACCTAAAAGATGACAAAGGTATGCTTGGATCTACTCTTACGACGAGTGGGGACAAAACAGCATTCTGCCCAAGACACAAAAATGATATTCTAAAATATTTCTGCCGTACATGCTCTGTACCTGTCTGTAAAGAATGTACCATAATTGAACATCCAGCTACTTTACACGACTGTGAACATCTTTCTGACGCAGGACCCAAACAATTGGAATTAATGCAACAGTCCGTTAATGAAGCAAAAACACGCGCCACTGAGATTAGGCACGTCGTGAAAACAGTCGAACATGCCGCCGGAAAATTACAAGTACAATATCATAAAGCTCAAAACGAAATCAACGATACCTTCCAATTCTATCGCTCTATGCTCGAAGAGCGTAAGCAAGAGTTACTAAAAGAACTCGAAAGCGTATTTACAACAAAACAGGTCGCTTTGACAGTCGTTGGACAAAAAGCTCAAGAAACCGTCGACAAAATCTACCAAACATGTGATTTTGTAGAGCGACTCACTAAATGTGCTAACATTGCTGAGATACTTATGTTCAGGAAACTGCTAGATACAAAGTTGCAATCACTAATGAGCTCAAATCCCGAACAAAGCGTGCAAACTGCATGCGAGTTAGAATTCGTTTCGAACTATCAAGCTATTCAAGTTGGTGTTCGAAATACTTTTGGATATGTGCGCTCTAGTTTTGAAGCAAATGTTGGTCCTACAAAACAACCGCCTATTGCTCGGCCGACAAATGGATCACTTTTGAATGGAGGTTCCTCATCTAGTAGTAGCAGTGTCAACGGAAGCTCTGGAAGTTTAAACGGTGGTATACATTTGCCTACTGGATTAAACGGTGTCCTAGATCGGCCATACACGAATGGCCTCCTTGGACCCACGAGTCAATCAACATCACCGTTTGAGTCTAATATAATCTCAAAACGATTCAACAGCGCGAATAGTTTGGGACCGTTTTCGTCTGCCATCGGAGATATGAATTTGAATGGAATTAACCCCTATGAAAAGTGGTCAAATGCCGGCTGCGATACACTGTTTACGCCAGCTACCGCAGATCCGTACTCTCTAACAAGTGCTGCGCACACTGATCCTATTTTGGACCTAACGAATAAACTCATATCGACGGCGATATTCCCACCGAAATCGCAAATCAAACGACAAAAAATGATTTATCACTGCAAGTTCGGCGAATTTGGTGTTATGGAAGGACAATTTACAGAACCAAGTGGTGTAGCCGTCAACGCTCAAAATGACATTATAGTAGCCGATACAAACAACCATCGCATCCAGATATTTGATAAGGAGGGCCGATTTAAATTCCAATTCGGTGAATGTGGTAAACGGGATGGCCAGCTATTGTATCCAAACAGAGTAGCTGTCGTGCGCACGTCCGGAGATATTATAGTTACTGAACGATCACCAACACACCAAATACAAATTTATAACCAATACGGACAATTCGTGCGAAAATTCGGTGCCAATATCCTCCAACATCCGCGTGGCGTTACTGTTGACAATAAAGGTCGAATCGTCGTTGTAGAATGCAAAGTAATGCGCGTAATAATTTTCGATCAGATCGGTAACGTTCTCCAGAAGTTCGGTTGCTCGAAACACTTAGAATTCCCTAACGGAGTTGTAGTCAATGACAAACAGGAAATCTTCATTAGCGACAACCGTGCGCACTGCGTCAAAGTATTTAATTATGAGGGTATCTACTTACGTCAAATCGGAGGTGAAGGTGTAACGAACTACCCGATCGGCGTTGGTATTAATGCAGCAGGTGAAATTCTCATCGCTGACAACCATAACAACTTCAATTTGACAATATTTACACAAGATGGCCAGTTGGTATCAGCTTTGGAAAGTAAAGTAAAACACGCTCAATGCTTCGACGTGGCGCTTATGGATGACGGTTCAGTTGTTCTCGCGAGCAAAGACTACCGGCTTTACATCTATCGCTATGTGCAAGTGCCGCCTATAGGTATGTGAGCCCCGCGCTCTGATCACAGGAGATCGGAATGACCGAACTACAGGCCAAAAATCGACACTCTGAAACGCAAATAAATCAGGATTCACCGTTCCGGCTGTACGTGTCAATTTTTGAATAGTTCAAGTGACAATTTACTTGTGGTCTTGCAATTTTTAGTGCAAGAAATGCAATATATCTCAATGTGATCAATCGATAAAAAGGCAATTTGGAAAAACATTTCGGCGTGAGATCTCTGTAATGAATTTTATTTGTAAACGAAACTGTAATGAGATTAGTTATAGTATTGACATTGTTATTCGAGTACCTAATGGAGAATAGAGATTATTCCGTTGGATCGATCGAAACATTTGCGAATGGTGTTCTCGAACCCTTATCATTTTTTGATCTATTGAATAATATTTTTTCATATCCCACATCGTTAAATTAGGGATGAATATTAAGGGCATTTGTATTATTTAGCCCATTTGTTGGACCAATATTTTAACTATTATTACTTAACAAATTGTTAGGCGTTAAGAGTGTGATTTTATGTCATAAGAGAGCATCGAGCGGTATTGTTGTTAGTTTTAAGATTATTCTACGGCACAATGGCACTTCCTGTTTTTAATTAGCACTTATTCCGTGTCGGTGGAAAAATATGATTATGAAACTAAGTAAGAAGTTGTTGCATTATTATTAGGTAAGTGTTAAATTGATTGAGCTGATATGGACAATCTTTAGTTACTACCCATTTTAAAGTAGTTAACAAAATTATAGGGAAATGTGATGTTAGGGGTTTTATCAATGACAAAGTTGACTACGGCGTTTGGAAATTAGTCGATGACTTCTGTAGATTTTTAACTAAACGTCTATAGGATACTGATTTGAAAGAACGTCACAACGCTGTCGAAAATATTTTACATGTCTTACTCTGCTTTCCGATGACGACTGAGAATTGTAAAGTATTTTCTCATGATGTTACTTAAATCCGAACGATGATAGTTAGGTTATGTCTGAAGACATTTTCTCCAATTTGATCCGTTTGTTACCGCCTAGTCACTGAGAGCCCACGGACTTTTATTTTCCTTACGTTGTTTTTTATCGATTAGTAACATTTAGTTGATAGTAATATTGTTCGTTTTTATACGTTTTTTAGTAAGTTCTTTTTTGCATTTGGAGAAGGTAGTAACTAGTAGAGCACTTTTAGAAAATGGTCGTTTCGCTAGAGTGTTTAAATAATGATTTTTTTGAGATTTTAGCAGAGTTAATAAAGCATAGCAGTGCCGTGATTCTGTTTGCCTTCCCATGGAAATAGAAAATAGGTGCGCTCGCGCAGTTCGCGTTCACTACTTACAGGAGTATTATAACCTACTCGGTATATAAACTAATTATACAATTTGTTATTCTGGTAAGATATTTTTGATATGGAAACAATTTTATTTTTTTAGCATTAGTAATCTATACGGTGCATGTGTAACGTTATTATTATTTTTTTATTTTATGAACATTATGCTATTTTAATTTTTAGTCCATTACCGCGTGTTTGAGTGTGTTAGAAGAATTATTTTAGTTCGATTTTTAAATTTTGCGTTTCCATAGTAAATAATGTTTTTTTAGTATTTTTTGCTGAATCTATGACAATAAAAAGATCTGATGCGATCCGTATTAGGTCTAGGGTCGCTCTTCATTTGATCTGTATTAGTGTATTTAGGATTAATATTTTTTATTTGGTGATATTCCTAAATAAATTATTGAAGGTGCGTCGACGGACCAAAATTTGGACACTGTGGCAGCAATCACCTGTTTGTCATGTGCCATACAATCATGTTGTGATTTTAATAAGTGATATTTAATGTTTTGTAAATATGTACCATATTATCTCTGAACTTTAATTCTAATAATAAGTGTATTGACGATCATTTTGTTAGTGCAACAAATTTGAAAAGTCCTGAAATCTTTAATTAAGATGAATTGATCGAACTAATAAAATTTTGAATCAAAACTGATTTTAAAGTTGAAAATAAAATAAAGAAATTCGTTGTACAATTTTGATATTTTAATTCTACTATTAATGCACTAACGAAAAAGAATAGAAGAACAGCACCTGATTATTTTTTCACAGTTTTCTGCAATTTGCAAGCCACGGTGTGAGATTTGTCTGACGCATCTTCGATTAGTTGAATACCCACTGGATTAGCCGAATCGCATTTAACCCTTAGATGTCCAAAATTCAGTGATTTGTCACCAATGATTTTAAATATAACTTCCCTGTTCCTAAATTTCTAGGAGTTGATGCGTTTCGCTTAAACCACTGGATGAAACACGACGTTTGCCTTGCCTCAGTTTCTTTTCACGAATTCAACGCGAATGCATGTCTTATTGTAGTCCTCGCTAAACTTTATAGCCTTTCAACATTAACAAGAGATGATTGCACAGTATTTGATTTTGCATAAAAATCATGTATTGTGTAAGCATCTGCTGTTTCAAAAGCGGCTATAAGTTTGGCGCGTGCTATAATTATTATATACAAATTGTTTTGATACTACTTACTACTTTTGATTTTGATTCGTCACTAAAAACTGAGGTTACGCTTGTGGATGAATTACCGTTGTACACTGAAACGTCATTTAATTTTACGTAACTTTTTTGGTCCTATCAAACCACATTCTTATCGCTGAGTGATCATTGCCTATATCTCAGCAATGAGTGAAATCGCTTAAGACATCTTAAATTGGCGTTTCGATATACAACTGTTAGAATTTAAATATGATTTCTCATCTGAAAATTGCGACATTGTCTATACTGCCTCAGTATTTTCTGTTGCAATTTTTTCATTGAAATCATCATTTGGGTAATACGCTTTTATTATTGAGAACATTTCAACGTATTATATTTATAGTAAGTATAGTATAGTGTTTTGGAATTTATTTAAGAGTTGCGAACTATGACAACTACTTTCAGTTTTGAAGTATTGTTTAATAATAAGGTTCTCTTAAATTGGGACGTTTTGTATAATTTTCTCTTTTAGAAATTCTTTTCGTAATTATGATTTTTTTTATAAATTTTGGTACCAATTTCTTTTACAATATTTTTTTAGATTCTTGCATAATATTAAGTTGAAATTAATGATTTTTTCTTTTAGAAATTAAAACGATTCATTCTGAAAATTGCATTTCTCAATATCGTGGACTGATTTTATTGAAAAAAAAATTGAAACATGTTTTTGTCTTTAAATATATTACGTCGATGTTTGTTGTTATAACTATTATATTTTTTTAATTATTTGTATAAACAATTGTTCTTTAAATTAATGTACATCGTTTTGTTTTGAATTATTTTTGTTGTATACTTGCTTTTTTATAATAATACCAGTTCATTGCAGTTTTTATGAGTGTTTTATTTTTTACGCCCTATTCTGCTTACGTAGTTTAATTATTTTGATTGGTTTTGGGTGTTTTGAGTCGGGGCTGCAAGATTTTATTGGCATATTTTTTAAGTTTGTTTTTTCGTATGCTTATATCACTTAGTTTATTTTCTTTGACACCGACTATGAAATACAGCGCAACCAATCACATTATATATAATTATGCATATTTGTGCTATTGAATCCACGATTAACAAAAATGACAATAATTAATCATCAATAAAATTTCCAATTCAGATTCACTTTCGAAAATTTCGGTGTTAAACTTAAAACAATTAGTATTCTCATTTAATATTTATATGTGATGGAAAATTCCTTTGATTCTTTAGCACAAACAATGTTATAAATATCTCGCACATACAAAATAAACAGTCTGATTTTACAGTTATTAAAGTTTTTGAATTATATTAGTACCTACGTATTCAATCATTAGTACACACTACCAAATTGTAAAATGAGGTAGTTGTTACTTATATTATCCTATTACAATACTATATATCACGATACTGAATTAGAAGGAAGGAAAGAAAGTTTATTTGAAGAAATAGCATAGAGATTTAAAGAAATAGCATATTTTGATGATCTTTATGTCGTATGTATAACAAAAAATGATACATAACTGTAAAATCAGACTACCGAGTCCAATAATCAGGCTAAACCCACTGAAACAACTTGATGAACCAGTAAGTCGACGCTTATAATGGAGGTAGTTGTAGTTTGAATTCTACATCAAGCAGCTTTATATAATACACTGTAATCAATATTCAATACAACTTGAATAATTATACTTAATTGTTACAAATCAGATCATTGGCAATGGGAAACTTATCCAGATTGCTAAATAAATAAACTAGTAAATACAAAGAAAAAAATTACTTCAAAGAATCTATACCGTTGTGCAATGTATACCAATAATTCAGTCCTCTCAAGGACTGAATAACGAGTTGTAAGTAGTACGAAAGTTCTTACACATCTCTGTGATCAAATCTTACGCTGGTGGTTCCTATATCAAAAATTTATACACATAATAGAAAAAATAAAAACCGCTCAGATCGCTTCGCACTCATGAAAATTACTTCATAAGAAGTAATATGCGGTGAAATGATTAATCGCATAGTTCACCTGTTTACTTATGACGGAACAGAAAAACGAGGAGTTATTTTTAGTATCTACACGAATTGCATTAAACAGCCTGATGATCAACTACCCTCGATGACACAGAGGTTTCCTGCATCAGGAGTGTCGTCTATGTAACGTGGTGTTAGCGTACTACTAGAATACAACCGTTGCGAATGCTGTGTGTGATTTAGGTTTCTTTTGCATTTAGTGATTGGTGGTGTGATTATACGTAAGTATATCTTGTTTCCTCTCAAAATATCTTTAATAAAGCTAAAGCTCTGCTAAAATTCATAATGAGTATTATCTTAGCCAAGCCATCATTTTTAATTAATAACAGAAAGCTGCGTAATAGATAGTGTTTGCTTATGAACTGATTTACTGCGCAGTCTTTTGCTATTAATTCAGAAGTATCAAGTTTGGTACGGGTTATAATTATTGCAAAAAATTCAATAAATTAACTAACAAATTTAATAAAATTATAAAAAAATTAAATTATAATAAAATTAAATAACATTCCATATTCCAGACCATTCCTTTTTGTACTTTGACGAACCACACTTCTGATTTCCATGCTCCATCTGGGATCATGTTGGTGTTAGTGACTGTCGCCAAATGTGTCTTGTTTATAGCCCTAAAAGTAACGCCTCTATTAGCTACACTAGCCGTCTCGGCAGACGTTTTCTTGCTATGAAAAAATAAAAGTCTAGAACCCGATTCCAGCTCCAAGTATTTTGTTTAGATTGATGGATTACATTAATGAAGTTTCAGTACGGATCCCTAATTTTTATATAGCCTATATTAATCAGGGTAACTGTAGCATTCGAATTGTAAAATAATTTTTGAAATCGGTCCAGTAGTTTTTGATTTATCGTTACAAACATACAAAATACAAATCTTTCCTCTTTATAATATTAGTGTAGATTAGTGGATATACGAACGTTGTATGTCAATGTTTAACGTCATTAACAGTTAATAACAAATCGCATCTCAAATAGAGCATTAAAGCCACCTATGTTTACGTGCAATGGTCATTACACTAACATTATCCCAAATGTACCAGTAACATTAAAAAAAACATTTATTTTTTGTTATTGCCATTTGAAGGTATACCTTAAACCTTCACGTTTCTCTTTATGATGAATATGGCAATAATTTGAAATACGAATTGGTATTTATTTAGAAGCTAATAATGATTAGCCTGTAATTACCACCGGATTCGTATAATTTTCTGAGCACTTTTATTTTCAAAAAAAATTTTAAACCTGGTTAAAAAATGGTTCTAGAATATTGATTGTTTGTTTTGAAGTCAGGATTATTTTAGTGTTGCCAAAAGAACTTTGCTTATATATGTTTTTGAATCTCTGATGAACAAGTAAAACGAATTACATAAGAACCAACAATTACTACAAAAACGTCATAAAACCTCCTATTTAGTCTAACCAGTACTTCCAGTAGATTAGGCGGTAAAAGTAATAATACCTAAAATCAATATATTCTTATGAATCTAGGCTATAAATCTTTGTGTAAGTCCTTCGTGTTTATGATAAGGTACTTACTTAGACCAGATTGCACTAACAAAAACTTATAAAATTACTCCTAAATGAAGTATGTATTTTAATTCCATACATACATATTATTACGCCTGTTTTCCAGAGGGGTAGGTTCCACACCACAGAACTCCTCTTGCTACGATCTTAACATACATGATTCGCTTCAACTACTTTAAATAATCTGACGTGTTGTTGATGGAATAAAGCCATCCGTAAATTCATGTCATATATAATTTTGCATGTAGTATTTACTAACTGGAATATCTTAAAAATCTAATATAAATAGAAGTTTTAGAATGAAATTTATTGTACGAAATTTGTAACTATGATTTTATCTCCTTGTAATTGTCACTTTTCTGTCCCACAATATCATAAAATTTCGCCGAATGGTCAGTGTGCGAAAATGTTTCTGTCGCCACAAATCTCTTGACACTTGTACTTTTAGTTGAGATGTTATTTTCCTGAGCTATTTTCAAAAATCGTATTGATCTTTCATTGTTATAATCTTTAGTCTGAATGTTATTGAGATCAGTCCCGGTTTACTTAGTTAAATGAAAGTAATTAACAATTCTGAGACATATACAAGACTAAACAGCTGAACATATCTTAATAAGATTTGGCGAGTAGATATATTGTATCCTGGCCTAGGATGTAGGCTTACTTTTATCTCAAGAAAAGTGGACGAAGTCGCCGGTAACAGGTAGTTAAAAAGCTTTAAATGTTAGATGCCTCCGTTCTAAGTATTTGTTAGTGCAATATAGGGTTAATATCCCTACTAAGCTTTACTTTTCTACGAAAACTGTAGTTCTAAATTACTACCAATTTTAACTCCTTTGGACACAAATTTCCCTTACAGCAGCACAGCTTGAAGGTTAAGCTATTAATACCAATAATTTCCAAGTCAATTACTATAGGGAACATTTTTAATACTAACTAGCACTTAATAGAGTAAGCAGACTAGGCTTACAAGTTTATAATTTTGTACTCAGGCAGAAATTTCTTAAGGTAACAATTAAGGAGTCTTTGGAACCATTACTCAGTGAAGCTGATTTAATCAAATAATTTTAAGTATATCAATACTATTGTTTTTAGTGGATTAACCCACTCGCGTTTCAAGAATTCTACACGGGATGCATGTACCTCTCAGGCAATTTTCTCTGTTCTGTTATAATTTTCCCAATCATTCGGGCTCGGCATAATTTTGTATTTTCTTACATACTCTTCTAATAGACCTAATGTGCATATTGTTACAATTACCACGTTCTGAGGGTGAACGAAAATATTGCAATGAAACCGCCTTATCGAGATAACTATTGTCTAAAGTCCGATAATTCGCCTTGGAAAAATGTGGCGAGTATAATGTCCGTTTTCCCAAAAGTAGAGAAGAAGAAGATAGAAGCCTGTGAGCTCAGTGATAGGCTAATTAATATAATTATTTTATAATTACTATACGAATTACAAATAATTTTTTTTATAATGCAAACCCGATTTTCAGTAACAGAGACTTCTTTTATAGCCCAATTCATAATATATTTTATAGGGCCCATATCACACGCTAAGACAATTTCACTTTATAAAAGAAAAATATAAAAATTTTCAGGAGAGCAAATAGAAAAATAATATTTTTGCTTGATAAAATTTCTTGTCACGCAATCGTATATAAAAAAAATCCTTTAAACTCTTCTATTTCTTACTCTTCATCAAACACGTTGCCAGTAATATCACTGGCTACGTGTGAGTACACGTTTATATACACACAGTATTGTATTCAAGCCTATCAAACATTTCTAGGCAGCAGAAAATTTTAACGCCATCTAACTTTCTATACGGAATTTCATAAAATGCCAATTTAATTTTGTAGTTTACGTAATTTTCTGATAGATGGTATTAATAACGCAAGTATAAAACTTTTTTAGTTAAAAATTAAGAATTACATATTATCATTTTGAATCAATACTATTTACAATATAAAAAGGTATCGTTAGAACGCCTAAGAGGAGGTATATCTTAATTTAAAGGTTAGTAAAAGTTTTTGTTTTTATTGAGTTAGATACTGGATTTAAAAAAAAAAACTAAATTCTACTAACTAAAAATTAACTAAATTCACAGATTAATTCTGTTAAAATATACATTTATAAGTTTTAATTCAAATATATATCACATAATTATATTCTATCATCTATATGATACTACTAATGTCTTAATTAAAAAGACAACGAACAGTATTTCCACAAAAATTAATTACTTACTGAAAAATGGTTCCAAAACTTGTTTTAATTTCAATCACCAACCATTTCAAATCAATTTTACAATCAACCAGTCTATTGATATCAATCGCCGTCTAACGAAGTAAGAATTTAATAATGCTGCTGTATTTCCAATCTCATCCTTTATTCTATAAGAGGCTTGCTTGTAAAGATTGATATGGTTTTAGTCGCCAAGTTACTAATTTCTACATTGGTATTCAATTTCTAAATAAATTCTTAATTTACTTATTCGACTATTAATTACCAGCATGCTTTTTTTTTATTCATTTGAAACCTGTATTTTTTTATAGTCAAAAGTAAGCCACAATCAAACTTATGGAAAGTTGCAGGGTTCGACGAAATGTTATTATGCCCTTCTTAAATAACCCCATGTCGTCGCGAAATGGATTAACCTCATTGGGAACTTCCTTCCACGTCCTTATTCAAGACGTGGAATGAGTTTCCCACGATTTTCCCAGCGGGCTACATTATGAGATTTTTCAAAACGTGCCAATTTATATTCTGGGCGATATAAGCAACGCATCGGCTCCCTTAATTTTGCTGATGCCCATTGATACACGACGATAACCATTAAAATATACTGCCTACAAGCAAACAGAAAATAATATTCAAAAGATATGTCTGCTACTGCTTGCTTGCTTTGCAAGTTGACTCGGCATTCTTTGGTATATACGCTTTGATTTGTACTCCTGAAGTCTGTAACGATTTTACAAAAATATTCAATAACAAACGAGGCGACCAAAACCACTCGATCTTTAAACGCGTTAAGAAATAAGCGTTTTTGTAGCTAACATAATAAAAAAGACTTATTCATTGATGAAATTTCATGCTTTTACCCTCATCTCATCGTCCCCGGGAACTTCGATTTTCCTTTACATACTAACGCCAGGAAGTGTGTAGAAAATAATGTACATAATATAGAATAATGATGTTGTTAGGTTATTTAGCATTAAGGAACGCCGGGAAACGTACAAGATGGGCTTTTGGAAGTGAATAAACTAACGGATGTATTGTGAAAGTGTATTTTTATAATGAGAATTAGTTTGAGAAAGTTAAGGGTGTTATGACAGCGTGTGTTAATATGAATGTTAACGAAATGTTCCGAATTCGCCAGGCTCTGGCCTCGGATATACATTAACCATATCGATAGATGTACGATATTAATCATTGTTTGAGAATAATTTTGTGACGAGTTAATTAAATCACCTGTTAATAATTATTCATCGTAGTAGTACGTGTCAATGTTAGCTTGTCGTATTATTGTATATGGATGTGGTTAACTATTTGGTGACTATTATAATTAGAGAGTCGTTACATTTTTAATAGTGACTTTCGTTGTCGACATTACATGTACATACATATAGAGACTTCCAGGAATACCCACATTATTTAGAGATTTATCCAAAAATGTTATAGATACTGCCACTTTTGGAAATAATTGAACTTTATCGTTTAGAGATCCAATTGCGAAACTGTTTACAGATCATAATAATGGAAGCGATTCTCAAAATAAAACAAATGTAATGTCTTTAGTGTAAGTTGGAGGTTATGAAGACGTTTTAAACAAATCCCTAAATTTGCAGTTGGAGTAGTAAAACGGTGGGTATTCGTAGAATGTTCTTTACATTTGCTTCTGCGATTGCTCGTAACCGGTCTCTTGCGATCAGATTGGTTAAAACAATCATTTTTGTAGAAACATTTTATTTCTGACAAATGCCTCTTTGTCTAGATCCAAGTCAGATTTAAAATAGAATTCTTCAGAAACAATTGTATTAAAGTCACAGTTTGCTCAGGAATTGTAGTTTTTTTTCTTCCTTCTTTATATATTTTGGTGATCATTTAGTAACATCGCTTTATTGTGATTTTTACAATCGCGATGTATTGTTGATGTGAAAAAAGAATATAAAATCGCCGATTAACGATTGTAATGTGAAAATAATAATTTTAAGTGAATTGCACAGAACGTTGGTATTTCACTTGATTTTTTGATGTATTTTTCTTAAATTATTAAAAAGAAATGTGTATTCAATAATTTGACTGAAGTTGAGTTTTAATCTGTTAATACGTTTTGTGAGATTGAGGCAAACTTCTGATAGAGGAGTTTATGTAGCCTAAATCTCATACAAACATTCGAACTAACAAATTGTGATCGTTCTATTATAAGGTGAAATAAAGCACATTACATATGAGCACAAACCATCCATCCTCAAAAAATAAGTATGCTGTTTTAATAAGTCACGTTTGAATTTATCATACAATTTTATCGAATAAAAATAAAACATATTTTACTATCGCTTAAGTTAGTTGAAGGGTTTGCGAAATAAATAGTAATTTATTTTTCATGATTTTTAAAAATAATGTTTTGGAGTTCGTAAGTGTTTATAATATTGAGTGTAGATTTAAATGTACATTTACGTGATACACTTTCTTTGCATACACTGTAGAGATCAATGTCGCTATTGAAGGATCAGAGATCTACTTTTTATGTATGGAATGTACCCATCTGGTCTTAATTGTAGTTCATCATACGTTACTTTGCTATGCTGAATCAAAAATTAAAACTTGTGAATTAGGACCCGCGAAATATAACAGCCAGCAAATAGCTACTTATATTTTATCATATAAGAATTTACATATATAGATTGATGTACTGCGTTTATGTATAATAAGAATATACATAAATTTAATCATTATCTGCTAATTTTATACAGATGCTGTTGTCGAGTACTATAGATGTTTGTTAGACATAGTAAATACTACAGTACTTGTGACGAATGGTGTTGAAACTTCTAATATTTTCTTGAAGTTACTAACGTAAGTTGTGGAAATCAGTTAGCCTGCACTGATCTACTACCATTACCAAAATTAACGTAGTCAGGTAAACAAGAAAGAGATGTGTGAAACTTAGATAATGGTCGACAAGGTGGGTTAGAATAACCACTTTCACAGAATCGTATTAGGAATATGACAAGTGTCAACATAACGTGTATTCTTGTACTATGTCGTACACCCACCAGTAAATCTAGACACAAGACACAATTTCAGTAAATGATTCTCAAAAAGCCATTTTAAGGTCCAAGTTTTTTCGCAGTTCGCATGAAGACTCTTTACAGACTGTTTTACCGACTACGTTGATAAAACAGCGCAGGCTGCTTGCTCTCTACTTACTTAAATTTGTCACAAAAGTCTTCTGTTAGTAATATACATGTGATGGACTACAATAAATTAAACTAAATTGACTATAGATCTCAAATCCATAATTTATTTCGAAAGTAAGTTGATATTTGTAAGGTGTGTGTTTTTAGTTAATATTTATAATAGGAAAGATTCCAAATGTTGATGATGGTGTAGCAAAATGACATATCAATGTTTATTATTATTATGGAAAGGATTACGGCTGGACGGTTAGTGAATTTTTAATGTTTTCTCTTATGACGACAATATTGGAACTCTGTTTATTTGATGTTGAAAATAAAAAGATTTAATAGCGCATTTTTCGAAGCATATCTCAGAGAATTCTAGAACAAGTGTTAGGAATATATAGAGGATATTTACCATCAGATTATGTTTGAGAAGGAAATATAAAAGGAGCAAGTTTTTAGTTACCAAAAGCGATGGGTAACTAAACACTTATAGAGCTTTGTGTACGGATTCGTTGATTTTCATAGACAAATCTAACATGTGCTGAAATTATCAATATATAGATTAGAATCTTATTTGATGTTTCGTAGAACGTTTATTGCTATTGATACTAAATCCTGTTTCTATTCAAGAAATTTCTTGATGTCATACTATCAAATAATACGTAGTATCTGTCCATTCTATTGTAAGACTTGGATCTGCTACGTTATGTATTTCACTTTTAATAAAATTAAAGTTATTTGCAGAATCATAAAGCAGTATAGTACATCTGCTTTAAAGTATAACTCATAGATTCTCGGAGACAATTTGATACTTTGGTTAGATTAATCATTTCTCTAGTTTGCGCTGCCTTTACACAAAACTAAAATATCTTTGTAAAGTGCGTTTAGTTTGATTTTTGTAATAATATCTCGAAATTTGGGTTGGTCTATGAATAGAAACGTTCTAGTACATTGATTTATTAATAACAATTATTTAAATGAAAAACAAATTCAGTACATGGAATGTGTATGGTGAATTTGGAATCTTTCTTCAACGATGCTAGTCGCCAGATAAACTTGCTTTTAGATATTAAAATGTTATATATTTAATGAAGAAAATATGTGTATGCACTTAATTAATAAAACCTAATGTTAGTAATTTGCTTGAATTATGTCCACACATGAAAATAAATTATCGATTTTACACACTTAAGCCATCCTGCCAATAAACACAATGCTTATGATGAGGTTAAATTAAAAAAAAATATTATCCTACTTAGTGTATGGGTAGCTGGTATTTTTAGATATTGCATTGTGAATTTTCGTGTAGTTTTAAGACACCTTGAGCTTCGAACAGTAAGAGTCTGTCACGTATTTTTACGAATGTAGTTTTAGGCGCTTTCTTAGTATACAAGTAGAGTAAGTCACTTGAGTCTGTCAATGCACGCTTAAGCACTCAAGGGCGATCTTTATTAGGCTCTAATGAGGCCCTAGTGTAAGCGTTTTGTCTTTGTTCGAGTGATCTCTTTTCACGTATTGACAATACAAGATGATCAAATGGTTATATAGACTCGAAACTATCACACTCAGGGCCAGAACCACCCAGAACCGATCTAGGTCTAAATACTCATTATGTCGCATAGAGTCGCCCTGATTCACTCGCTACAGCTTCACCTCACGATCGAAGCAATAGTCGTTTTATCACGACACTGTATATAAGGCCCGTCTTAGTGTTACGTCATCTTTTTTAAAACAAAAAAAAAACAGTATTTGTAACTTGTAATCTACTGAAACACCAGTTTGCGCCGTGGCCTTATTCGAAGGAAATGTGTTATAAAAACCTGGAAAAAAAGAAAATGTGAAAAAAAATCAACAACTCTCATTTTTTCGGGACGTTTTTGGATGTATAGATTTCTGCGTTTACTTTTTACTTTTAATAAAATAAGTACTGTAAACATTGTCATAACTTGTATAACCGATAGGTAAGTTGTACCGTAGTTCTGTTCTTGAGCGCGAAGAACTATCGAACGTGTAAGAAGTTCTGACACAAATCGCTAGATGGCGTGAAATGCCCTCAAAATGATTGTAAAAACACAGTCGATAATTCTCGCTTTCAGCTAATGTAGGTATCGCTTTACGTCCTACGATTGTTGATTTCATTAATTATAAATAATTAATATTAATGAAAGTGTGTATTTCAATTCGTGCATATCCCCATTTGTAAACGAGATGTTTGTAATTGTTGCCTACTCATTAATTAATTAATTTGAGACTGTTCACGTATTCTATCGAGATTTTCACTAATGGAAAGGGCTGTTTTAGCTAATACATATTTTTGATACATTGCGGGGGAATCGAGAAGGCAATACGCGCCGGTCTCGTTGGGAAGAAGAGTCGGGCGCCCCATTCTGTGTTTATTAAGTGAAGTACATTTTAAAATGTTAATAAAAGTGTGTAAACGATAAAAAAAATGTTGTTCTTATATCTTAAATGAGAATTGCGATGGTTTTCGCTATGTTGTTTTTCATATATTCAATATTAATATTTCCTTTATTTTTTGTACTCTTTAGTCGGTAAGAATAATATTAATATGAAAAACTATTCGATGTTGATTACTCTAAACCAATAATGTATTAATTTTAGGATTGGTATGCATTATGGTTGTTAGTCAATGGACACGTAGCGGATTATCACATCACAATAATATTAGCAAATATCGTCTAAATGAAAAAATCAACATCAAATAATCTAATACCATGTCGGAAAAATATCTCAAATTTATGTCAGTCTTTCAAGTTATTTTCAATCCTACCAATAGTAGGTACCACATAGTTATTCGTGAAATTAGACAAATAAAATATAGGATCTTATTGAAACAATCACATTAATATTCAATATTTGAACAAACAAAATTGTTTCTAATCAATCAAACAGTATAATCAATTTAGAATTTTACGAAATAAAATAATCTTCTCAAATAATTTAAAAGTGGAGCGAATTATATGGGATAAAATCAACCGTCAACAAATTTAAGCAGCGAATAAACAGTGGTTAAACGTAACCGACTCTTGGGACACTTGTCGGTAATTACTTGCGGGGGCCTTGTGACGTCACGCCGCCGTCGTGTCGATTGAGTGACAGCCCGTTTCCCCAAGAGCCTTACTAGACGCCTTTTCCTTAGACGACTGAAATCCCCTTCTGCAGGCCACACATCGAGTGTACAAGGAGTTGGTAATAATGTTACCTACTAATAATGTTATTTATGATCTATTGTTATTCAGAGTTCTGAATGTATCGCACGCTTAATCCGATATTGAGACACTATCCAAAGTAGTGATCTTTACAGGAGAGCCAAAAATGTTTCTTTAAGCATGAATATCAGTATTATTACAATCATTAATACAATGCCTTCTAGTGGATATTTCTATTACTTTTAAACCAGGATTAGCGTTATTACACTTATTACACATATTTTACGATAGATGGCATTAAAAGTCGATTTAGCAAAATTTTGGTTCCTGTATTGGATTAAGCGTTCGATATTTTGAGCTTAAATAATACAAACATTAAAGCATTAGCATTAAAGGTAGCTAAACAATATAATGTATTTTGTATGAATACATTCATACTATGCAAGTCCGAATAAGTCTGCTAGGTCTTACGAGTAACATACTTCAAATACCTAACTAAGGTGTTTAGAATGTATTCGCTCCGGTTCACTCGGTATGTGCCCGTTTCTTTCATAAGTTTTCATTGTAATATTGTGGGTGGCAAAAAATATAAATTGGTCATTATTAATCGTCGCCTAATCAATCCAAGTTTGTCAACTTCATTTCATGCTCGGCGCTACTAGATGAAATTTTGACATAAAGTCCGTTCGGACAATAGCAATATCCACTACTACTACTTAAGGGTTGAGTTAACTTAGAATCATCAGCTGTATGCCACATAGTATGTAAAATACAGTAAAACGTATAAACCTTTGACCAACATGCAAAGATGTTGTCAAATTTTCGAATTACTTATAGAACATCAGCAAATTTACAGAATACCTGCTATTCGCGAAGGCGATCGAGCTTTCAACGTGTTTGGATGTGTATATACAATATTGTGGTAATGCGCTTGTCTTACGGAACGATTAATTGCGAGCTTGCTCTCCAAATATACCTGCTTTTGGTCCCATACGTACAGATATGTGTTTACAACAAGCCCTCTTGACTTCCTAAATAGCAAGAATCATACCAATTCTCTCCTATGTGTTTGATTCAAACCAGATTGATTCTAGTAAACAGATTTAGATCTCGCTGTACTATTTAAACAACCAAAGCTCATTGTTTCAGAGTTATTATTAGGAACAGTTATTTAAATGCTCCATTTGAAGAAAAGAAAACATTTTGGAAGCACTTTTATTCTTTTTCCTTCTCCTGGTTCCATTTAAGGAACTTAATCTTCAGTGGCTATATTCTATGGTATTTTTTTTTGTAGTGGTCGGTATTGCTCATTACTGAACTGGCCAAGTCAATTCAATTATAATGTCGCACTCATTGCATGTTTCACTATAAACTTGATTCTTTAACCAGGTTTCGGTATAAATAATCGAAATTTTGATTATGTTCTGAAATGACAGGATGTTTTGCTTCAAGACATTACAAAAAATTTGCACTTTGGCAAAGGCGAAGCTTATGTATACAAAATAGGGCGGTGTGTAATATGCTTTATAATGCAGATATCTGTTAAATATGAAGATTCTAGCATCAAGAATTAATTGAATAATGAGTTTTACCATAAAGAAAAGAATACGTATAAGTTGTTAAGAGTATTTGTCATATAGCAATAAATCAAAAGATCTTACAAAAAACTGTGTCTCGTTGTTATAATTTTCAAAACAGCAAACGAATAAATGACGTTGTTTTATTATTAATTTATAAAAACACTAAAACAATAGGAACAGTATCTGCATTAAAAGCATCAACTTGACTTGAAAATGTTATGGATCTTCTTGTTAATGAATAATAGTCCAACATCGAATCAAAAGAAATATTCTTTAGCTAAAAATCATACTAGTCTACAAGACACTATAATTTATCAATGTAAAAAATACGTTTACTTAACGATATTAAACTTCTACTGCCACTGACAATTCCTTCCTTACGACCTTAATTTTCGGTCTTTTCAAAAAATAGCAAATCAAATATAAATACTAAAACAAAAAACAGTTTAATCACTTGACCCTACATTTGATAAATTACTTGGTAACAAATTCTTTTGATCTTGAAGCTGGGTTGTTTCGGTTAACAAAAGTCCATTACAAAAGAATCGTTTCAGTTTAAAAACAAAAACATTACCAAAAGTACAGGCCTAGCTGATTTAAGGTAATTTAGGATTCTTCATTTAGTTAATGGTATGACTCAATCTTAAGACTGATCAAGAAAAAGAAAAAAACAATAACAAAAATTTTCTTAAACCTCTAATATGTTTGGTGAATAGGTTAGGTGCGTTTAGTGTAATGTAAATAATTACGATAGCCAAATTTTAGAAAAAAAAAGTGAAAGCATCTGCCAAACATTTTAGAGGTGTCACGCTATCCATCATAATCTGTCGATACTTTTCTGTCTTCTGTGATTAAAAGACGACGATAAAAATCAATTGGAAAAATTCAATGGTAATGTTAAATCGTCAGTAATATTGAAAATTTGAATGGAAAAGAGTAAACATGAAAAAAAGAAAATACTATTTGTTGCCAAAGTGTTGTTAGAAATAAATGTGTAGTTATAAAAATCGGTTGTCACATGCATAATTAAGTTGTTCTTGGGTGGTTTGAAATTAAGGAGAGAAGTTGAAAAATATTTCCAATGATATATTTTTTCATAATGAACTTGAATGCTAATCGATACTTAAGGTTTATATCTGTGTAGGAATTTAAACTTAAAATGTGGTAAAATACATCGTTGCCACCGTTACACCTGTATTTTTGACAACTCTAAATCGAATTAGATTTTAATGGACAAAGAATTTCGAATCAAAATAAGCGTTATATATAGATTATAACCAATAAATTGTTGATTTGGATATCTTTTAATCAATTGCTATTGTTAAAATACAGGTGCAACGTGGTAAACGATTTAGTTGTTTAGTGTTCATGTTACATTAGAATGTATCCGACAATTCTGGAGTCTATAATTAGCCTATTTCCCGCCTTTCCAGCACTTCCATTTATCGATAACAACCCACCACTTCTTATGTTTCTTCAGCACTAATATTACTTTATGCACCTTGAAAAGTCTATGCTATTTGAAATGTAACTAGCTTCATTTCTAAACCTTCCGACATACTTCTTAACTCGATTACATTCTTTGTTGAGAAAAATGTTTAATATGAAAATGATTTGAAGTTTTACTTTACAAATAATTTAAGTCGATGTATACTGTTATCTTTAAACTTAAATCTCGAATGACTATAAGAAATAATTATGTTCTAACAGGAATATTTAATTCTTTTGAGATATGTACAAGAAGTTGTACAAAATGTACAAGTTTAATAATTACAATGTTTTACTATGTAACTTTATATGACGCAAAATATGTATTAATTGGTTACAATATTTTAATGTATCTGAGAAATACTGCCATATAATATATTAATTTGGTATATACGAAAGTTTGAGATATAATGAATGTTTTAGTAGAAATGTTGGCATTTCTGTGTACACATTTGAAACTAATTGCATTTATAATTGAGTCGCAAACTCAATTTCAACTATGGAGCACATTTAAAAAGTTCATCCTGTATTTGACATTTCCAATGGAAAACAATATCTGATTCACCAATGGGGTCAATCGCTATTATAATAGCTATTTAGGGAGGGATATTAAAGTTAATTAAAGTTAAAGTCGATTTTAGCCCCTCCTTCTTATATCTTAAAGTGGATTCGCTGCACTTCGTTTATCTACCTTTTTTAGAATTGTGATGATCAATTAATATATGTTTTTATTTTTCATTATAGGACTTGTAATTAGTATTGTGTTAATAAACTACACTGATGACTATACATTTGGTGGTCACCAGATCACACTGGAGTAACATACTAACTAAATTGAGTTAATTTTAAGAAGCTAGTAAAAAATAAAACAGGCGGAATAAAATGATATTGGGGTCATCCATAACTTACGTTAATTATAAGGGGTGAGAGGAGTCCTAAATTTAGTGACTTCACATTTCAAAATCTATTAATATTTAAACTTTACAACACGAATATTGAACTATTAACGAAAAGCTTCAAAATATTTCCAACTCTATCTAAATGAGCATATATGATGTCACATTAGGGAGGTAGCAGTCTCGCGAATGTGATTAATGTGGTCACAAGGACGGGGAAAGGGTAAAAAATAATGAAATTTGTGTGACATAATTTTTGGATGGCCCCTTTTAGGAGTTAAATCAAAAGCTTTCGAATTGGTTTAAAATAAATCTACTGTATATTTACTGGTATTATTTTAAATGTTATATTAAATATAAATTAAATGAATTATCGGTTTGTAACAATATTTTGTAAATATAAACATTATTTCAAGTAGTTTTTTCATTAGTATTGTTATTTTTAATTTTGGAATCACTCAAGGCATTATTCTCGGCCCCTTTTTGTTTGCGCTTTATGTAATTAAATAAGTAAAAGTGCAAGTGTAGCGTATCTACATAATTATTTTTTTATTTCGGGTGATATCCTGCCATTAAAAGCATGTTTTGGGGATTTGTTCAATATTAAAACAGTTTTAAACTTCTCTAACACAGAGTTTTATCTCAAACTGAACTTGCCAAGAAATCTAATTTCATTTATTTTGATGAAATTTGTTTTATGTACTTATTCTATTATAATGGAACTTCTCAATTAATTTGACAATATACTTCATCTGAAATTGGAATGTCAAAATTAAATATTTTTGAATTGTAATATTTTTGTCTGTAAGTTAATTTGTATGTTATTAATTTATGATTAATACCAAAAAATTTATTAATCATAAATTTTGAAAACAAAATTAAAAAAAAAGCAGACTTTTACATTATGAATGAAAATTACTTACATAATTCATTATTCAAACACCGGTTCTTGGAATTCCTACTTTTATTTTAATAGTTTGTTACTAACAGTTTCAAACTTGTGCTCATTAATTGACTGTATTCGCGCCAAATTTTATGACTTCGCTAAATAAGTTTGGAACAGAAAGCTACGCAATACCTGATTTACGCATAGCCATTATTGCTAACTAAAGCGGTCATGAGATTTGTCGAAAAATCAATACTTACCATTCTATTGTAGTATGATTGTTAACGCTAATTTATTATTTAAAACTATTTTTAATATTATTTAACTTATTTATTGTGTGTATTACGACGCTAGTCAAATATTTTTTATAGGTTAGTTTCTAAGATTCTCTCAATTCGTGTAAGTTTTTTGATAACTTTTGTAATTTTGTACTTTTTATTTTTAGTGTTTACTTTTTTACTTTTGCTGCTCCGCTTAGTCTTCTAGTCACTTGATGACACTTTATTACGTGCTGACAGCGATAGAATTGTTTATGAAAATCGATGATGTTTCTCTGAAGTAATAAACAATTAATCAAAATGAAGTCCGAATTAAATTTGCATGCGTTATTTGTTTTATAACTTTAAAAAAAAACTAAGAATGACTACAGCAATGATTAAAGTATATTACTTTGGATATTACTACAGAGTCCGTGTTTCCCGGAAAGTACAAGCCGGGTATCTTCAAGGCTCGTATGAATAGGAACTATCTACGTAAGCGTGCTCCATCTTCGACCGCGGCATTGGGTGTGATCGTGGTCAAACGCAAACCTCTTTAATATAAAAAAAAATATATGAGTTGAAATAGCTGCAATTTAAATCAGAGATTTACATAAGCAATATCATCCTCTTTCCTGTAGACTTCCTTTCCTCGTAACCTTGTAATTGTAAATTTAAAAAATAGTGTTTGTTAGTTTATGGTTATCGAAATAATACTGAATGTATACCTATTTGTTTTATTAAAAATATGAAAATATATATATTAAAATGATACTTTTTTGCAGTTTAAAAATGTTAACATTTATTTCCTTTTTGAGCTCTGTTCTTTCGAAGCTTATGTTTTAAGCGCCATTTTTATGATAACAAGCAATTATATTGTAATTTTGTTTTAGTTTACAATATTAAACTGTTATTAAAATCTGAATCATGTAAACGTTGGAATGTTATCTTTGAAATATTTACAGAAATAATAAAATGGCGCCTTTCCTTTTAAATTATAAATCTTCCATTTTTTTTTTCATTTAGTTAGCTGTGTGTGTATTTTTTTAACTATTTTTGTGTCGTTTAATCGTGCAACATGTACGTTGGAATTGACTTATCAATTATTTATTTAAACATTCCACGATGACGTTTAAAAAAAAAAGAGGTTAGTTACTCTGTTCTTTTATCGATGAATTTTGCATTATCTGCGTGGGTTGAATTTTTAAAAATCGAATCTGCATATCTCGATAATAGTAACCGATATTTGTCGAGTTTTAAAAAGTAAAATACTCATGCATACATAACTTGTTACTCAGGTCTTAGTTAAGATAGCTTTTAAGGATTGATAAAATAATATCTGATGATAATTTTACTTGTATGTTGTATTTAAATGATGAACACGAAATAAAGAAACTGGTTTGAGATTTGTGTTTCATTTTGTAATTCGTCCCTGCCCTTTTCTTTAAGATACGCCTAAGCGATTCGTAAATCTATCCAGTGACAAGTTTTTCGAATATTCAAACACACAAGGCTAAAGCTATGTAGTAGAAGTCAAATTCAAGTCTTGACTGACTCTAAATGAGAGGGTTCATGTAGTAGCCCGAAAAGGCACATTGCACTTTTATATTACTTGCTAGTTGTGCCAACGAAACTACTTTCGCGTTGCCATGGCGACGACGTCATTTTATTTATTACCTGAGTTTAGTAGACAGGCAGTAGCCCACCTGATGGAACGCGATTACCATCGCCTATGGACATTAATAACACCAATGGTGCTACCAATGTGCTGCCGCTCTACTCTAGTAATGACGGAACACAACTCAAGGTTCTTATGGTGACATACTTCAGACCTGGTTGTGGGTTATTTTGTCGCCTCTTACGACTGGCCACCTGGCCGCAGGAAATTTTATTCTTTCTCCGTTCCTGCACGCATAATTGTTAGTGATAATATATGTGGCTAAATGGCAATGGCTGTACCAAAGAAACGCGGCTGCAGCACTATCTTTGACTGTTTGTTTATCAATTCTCGGCAGGGGTAATTGTTTTTTCAAAAACTTAACGAAACCATTATAGTTTTCTTCAAAATCGATCTCGAGACTCCTCTGGCCGCTTTTCGATATTTCGTATACTAGGATTTGGTCCTAAAGGCCCAATTGAAGTCTTGTATAAAATAAATAGATAAGAAAAATATAAATAAAATAGTGTGTGTAAATATAGCGATAGACAAATAGTAGAAATAAATAGACAGTAGTTAGTTCTCCACTGAAACTTATTTTGAATAAAAATTCTTGAATTTGAATTTAAAAGAAACGAAATATATATAAACAACATAAAAACAATAGTACATTATGGTACCAGTGTGTAACATTGGTGATTACCGCCGAGGCGCCATTGAGACTCGAGCCGTAGGCGAGGGTCTTAAGAGAGCCGAGGACGGTAATCATCAATACACACGTGTATCATACGACGTTTTTCAACACACTTGTGAATAAAATAACAACAAAAACTCATTTTATTTAGTAGATAAAAAAAGTTATATATGAGTGAAAGTTTTATTTATTAAACACGTACGAGTTAAAATTATCTATTTAAATAAGAAGTTGCATGAAATAAGCAAGCAATAGGAACATTAATTTATTTGTTCTATAGAACACGATCTTTTTTTTTTGAATAAAAACTTTTTAAGAACAAAGCAACTTAACCAATAAAATTTAAAAAAAACCTATAACTCACTAGTGAGTTATGTTTTTTAGTCACAGTTTGATTATGGGTGTCATTCTGTGCCTAATTGCGGTGACCATAGAGCCACTTTATGAGCAAGTGTGTTGAAAAATATGATACTGCATAGGTTTATGAATGGGTAGCGTTATAAAATGGGGTGGCCGATCAGTTATCCGCTACTGCGCAACGAATGACGCGATAATCGCGGTCACGTGACGTGCGCGACGCGTGACGGATCGTCCGCAGCGTGTTGCGGACAAGTCGCGTGCATATTAATGTTGCCAAGGTGCGTATAATAATATGCGAGCGAGTACTTTCTCGATTGAGACGGCGCTCCTAATGGAATGTGATTGCCGTTACTTATAGACTTTGTAACACTAGGAGTGAAGCTAAAGTTTTGCTAGCCTTTAAGTTGGGATAAAGTTGGGATAGGGAGAAGGGAAAGTGGACCCCGTGGACTTCCCCCCCCCCCCGCCCCCGCCCTGTTGGCGAAGAGGGTACCCTTCTCCGGGGGTGCTCTCACTTATGAGAGCCAAGCGTAGGGGTGCCACAGATGTAATACATATGGTTCAGTTCCTGTGGCACCCCATGAAAGCGCATGGGAGAGGGGCGCAGGTTACGTTTAGTGGGTAGTCTCACGGCCGATCAGAAGTCCCACACATCCCTCGGTGTAAAGCCTTCATCCCAGGCCCGAGCATGATGTCCCAAGAAAAGATATTTCCCCTGCGTCATCAAAAAGAAAGCGAGAAGGGAAAGTGGGCCATCGGATGTTTGACACATCGTACAGAACTAGATTAGCACAAAGCTAGCTGTTTCACGGCGACATTCTGTGGGAGCGTGGTATCACACCGATCGACCAGGTCTTAAGAGCTTTAATATACATGATTCCAGCATGATATACTTACTTAACTGAGATGTTGTTATTATCGTCATCATCCGAGCATCATTGTATAATCTTAACTATTCGTTAGTCAGCCAAAACAATGTGCATGTCCACTAAGCCACTGAGGATTCGGAGCCATTTCATTTGAATGACACGCGGTTAGTTTAGTTATTATAATAACGCTTAACTATTTTTGGTTAAAATTACCTTTAAAACATAACACCCAAGAGAAGTGGTCTGGTGTAAAAAGTAATTAAGTTTGCACGAAACAAGTTTCCGAAGATCGATAGTAACTGAAATGCTTCAGTAGCAATATCACGCCTGAAGTGGTATGGTCCACTTTGACCTATCTATACTACTGTTTTTATATAACCTTAATTGGATGTCCGTGCAGGAACGGAGAAAGAATACAATTTCCTGCGGCCGGGCGGCCTGTCGTAAGAGGCGACTTAACAACCCACAGCCAGGTGGTAGGGTATTTGCTCGACTGGATGGCTACCACCCCTGGTCTAAAGTATGTCGCCATAACAACCTTGAGTTGTGTTCCGGCATTAGTGACTAGGTTCCAGTCTTCCTTAAGAGAGCAGCAGCGCATTTGTAGCAACTTTGGTGTTGCAAATGTCCATAGGCGATGGTAACCGCTTTCCATCAAGTGGGCCGTCTGTCTGTCTGCTTATCTTCTGCAATAAAAAAAAATGTTGTACAATTAGTTTAGAAGTCATGGTGATAGTGGCTACCGCACCCGCGTCTTCTTAAAGAGTAGGATATGCCCGTGACTTCATCCACGCTTGAATTGATATCCCGCGTGATTCCTGGGTCACAATGTACCGCAGCATTCATAATAGATGTATGAATGTAAGCTATCGTTGTAGTGAAAACTGTGTCGGAATAATATATTTAAGATTATGTGGTCACTTACAGACGTTTGCAACACCAGGGATAAAACCAACGCCTTGCCACCTCTTGGGATAGAATAAGAGAGACTCTGTACGGCCTTGTTTCCCGGGGTTTATAACATTATTAGTACGGCTACGAAATAAAAATATTACGAGTTTTTAATATTTTGAATAAACTGTCAAGATGCCAATTACTGGGGGAATGCGAATAATGGAACCTATATAATGAAACTACGTTTTAAGCGCGGTAATTTATTTGATTTTTGACGTTTCGGCCACTTTTCAGAAGCCGTGATCACAGAAGACAAAGATATCAAGCGTAAATGAGTATTGTTAAAGTTTTATTTAGTCTACCGCGAACTTGTTCATTGCATTATTTAGTTTTAATTTTGTTTATGGATATTATTTACTCTATGGGAGCCTAATCTAATTTAATTTAAAAGGTAGATAGATAACACTTTATTGTACACCATTACAGAAAACTTACGAACTAGTATTATACTAATTGTGTACAAAGGGCGGTCTTATCGCTAAAAAGCGATCTCTGCCGGACAACCCGTGGCAAGAATATTGCTGATTAGGAGTGGTGATGGTGGTATACATATAATTATTGTACGATTACTTACATTTTAATAATAAATATGTATCTATACTATATATACAAATATACACATAAGTTATATACATATACAAGATATGGTGATAAAATGCAACTGTTTAAACATAATAAATATCTAACTATATACAATATAATATCTACTAATTATATAAAATTACATATCATTATATTGCAGATAGTATTTCCTAACCATGTTCTTAAATGTTATTAGAGATTTAACTTGTCTGACAGCAACAGGCAATGTGTTCCAAAGTTGGACAGCCTTAACCGTGAAAGAATGATTGAAAAACGTTGTATTATGAATAGGAGTAATAAGTATATGTTGACTGGAAGGGCGTAACTTATGAGAGCAAGAAATAAATTCAAAGCGTTCTTTAAAGTACAGTGGAGTAGTAGGGATGAATAAATACTAGTAGGTAAGGTACCTATAGTTGCCCTTATAAAAAACAAACAAAACAGGCAAAATTTTCAAAATGATTCTCATTCATTTTGGTCCAATATGTAATATGTGTCACTGGCAACACCGTACGGATTTAACGTCAATCTCCAAACAAAAAAACTCGCTCTAGACGTGCATACGTGTCAGCAATATATCATAGAGTTGTCTGCTGTTTACTGAGATCTATTTTGATACACTGGACCTATTATTTTAACATGAATGATAAATTAATCTCTCACTGTTGTATAAATGATGAGTACCTTACAGATAATGAATGATAGTGAAAAATAAGCGATTTTGGGCACCACACTCAATGGATGACAAATGGATACGTCATGGTAGCGTAATGGCTAGCGCACGCGTCCCACACTCAAAGGGCGCGGGTTCAATCCTGGCCGGAACGAATGCACCACTTAGTCAGTTTTCTGCAGTAGTGCATATTGTTACAGTTACCACGTGCTAACAACGATGAAGGAAAACATCGTGATGCAACCTGCATGTACATCGAGATAACCGATGTGTCAAACCTGCCATGCCGCCTTAGACAAGCGTGGCGGCGTATACTGTCTGTTCCCTCCCCATATAACGGGAGGCCCGAGCCCAGCAGTGGGACATATATGGGTTGGTATTATTATAATATTTATATACTCTGGAACGTAGCCTATGAGGCCGCGACGTTCTGTCAGTTTATGAAAAGTATTTCAATGGATGTGACGGTCCGCTCCCCTATAAATGTTAAATGTTAGTGACTAATAAAAATTTACCTTGGGTAAAAATATACCACAGAGCACAACTAGTTTGCAAATGAGTTTTCTTCTTAAATTTAGTCTCGAAATCTCGATTTGTCTACTCAGCGTACATCACTACACCGCGAGTCGTAGCAGCTTCGGAGCTTCGTAGCCTTTCATTCGTAGCGTACTACGCGGCTTCCAAAATTCATGGTGTCCCTTTGATGTGTAAATTTTGTTACTTACAAACCAAGTACACCCCACTCATAAGTAACTTACAGCTATAATTCACTCTTTAAAGTTACTAAACAAAATATCATATTTTGTATAAGAGCGAATATAAAAAAATAATATTGTTACGAGTTTGCGGGACTCGAATTAAAATGCCGTTAGAATTATCATAGAGTTTATTAGAACTATCCAAACACGCATAACACAGGTACAAATATAACCAAATGCAACAAATCCAAACGCATTGAAGAAGGTCGTAATTCAATAAAACGCGCAAAGTCCGTCACTATTAGTTTCCCGAATGTACACACGTCACGCCCGTATTGTAGTTGTAGCTCAACTGACCCCCTCTCGCAATCAGGCCATCGTTTTATACTGCACAAATGCAAATGTACCCGCCCGGCAACGTCGACATAATTTCTTAGAATTAGCTTGTACTTATAATCCGCAACACCTGGCTAATGATGCAGCCTGCAAGCGGCCGTAGACGAGTACAGTAGAACAATAGGCTGTTCTCCACAATAACTAGACATGTATGCCAATAAATAAGTAAACAAAAGAAGGCGATCATAAAAGGATTACAATCGGTTGAAATACCGACAGGTAATAAAATGTGTTTTTACAGATCTGTACGTGGAATTTGTCTTTGTCGGAGCCTAAGTTGTAACAATATTATGTTTTATTTCAACAATTTTATTTATCTACTAGCTGACCTGTGCCGACTTCGCTGGACGTCATTAAAAATACACATGCACTCACGCACACACGCACGCCTTTAATTTAATTCATACGCAGAAAGCACTCGCAGTGCCTCGTACGAGGATGTGTGCAATTCTTGCGTGGAACGTTATTGCTGTTACATATTTGACAGGAGTTCCATAATCTTATACTAATATATTCCCTTAAGAGAGCAGCAGCGCATTTGTAGCAACTTTGGTGTTGCAAATGTCCATAGGCGATGGTAACCGCTTTCCATCAAGTGGGCCGTTTGCCTGTCTGCTGATCTCCTGCAATAAAAAGAAATATATATATATATATATATATATATATATATATATATATATATATATATATAAAGCTGAAGAGTTTGTTTGTTTATTTGCTTGAACGCTCTCAGGTACTACTGATTGATTGATTTGGTCTGATTTGAAAAATTCTTTCAGTGTTTTTTTATCTATTCCACGCTGACGAAGTCGCGAGCAGAAGCTAGTTTTATGTAATATTAAAATGGGTGAAGGGAACCATAAAAGAAATTATAAATTAAAGAAAAGAAATATAAAATATAAAATAAAATAAAGAAATTAGAAAGTTGGTTTGTGTTCCGGTGTACGCAGAAAGAGCTGAAAGTGTCTCGAGGTCTGCAAGTGGTTTTTGCTGGGTTTGGGTCTTAATAGTTTTGATGATCAGATCCCAAACAGGTGTTACTTCTACAGCCATGATCACTATTGAAATTTGGGTGTTTTTTGAGCCTCACGCACCATTCTAGGTATGAAACGATTCTCTTTTGCGAGGGTTTCTGGTTTATCATGTCTAATGTAGTGATGGGGTTTACGCAGCGTGTTTTTACTGATCGCAGACTTCGTAGACCTTGTGTTTTTCATGACAGCAATGTGTTCTGACATGAAACACACAAGGTCTACGGCAGGGGCGGATTTAGAAATATGACGCCTGTAGGCTGTAGGCCCCTACCGATAAATCGATACAATAATTCACAATCATATTAATTACATAATTTTTTTTGTCAATGAAATTGTAACTTTATAATTTATGTACATATCGTGAGATGTGTATAGTCTTGAATTAGACCTCCTTTTTACTGTAGTTTGAAGATTGTGTAAGACATAATATATAAAAAAATTGGCCTCAAATTTGCCGCCCCTTCAACCGTTCTTCAACCTTCACCCCTGAAACCTGTTAGGCTCCGGCACAATGTGTGTAATGTTGAATTCTCACAATTTATACTGATGTGGGTAGTTTAGTAAGTGCCGCTGGCTTTCGGTCTCGCCGCCACTGCGTGGTGGTGAAACCAGTCTCCAACGCACGCGAGGTCAGTTCGGACGTTCCGTTTTCTCCGTGTAAGTGGACGTTTCACATTCCATTCTTGGCGATCCTATTAAACTTTAGACAGAAGCCGTGCTTGCTCTTGGTGTGAGTGTGGCATAACTTAAACCTAAGTGCCATTCGAGGACTCGTTAGTGCCGTGCACTTCTGGAGCTGTCTAGCTGCCCCATTGGAGGTGGATTCCGAGGTTAGTGGTGCTTATTACTCAAATATACCCTATACAGTCTAGAAAAAATATTTAACAGAACCAGCGAAGCTGTATGATAAGTATCCGTGATCCAGCATTGCACATGTAAAAATGTGAATATCCACGGCTTATTATTTTTTTTTTATTGCAGGAGATCAGCAGACAGGCAGACGGCCCACTTGATGGGAAGCAGTTACCATCACCTATGGACATTTGCAACAGCAAAGTTGCTACAAATGCGCTGCTGCTCTCTTAAGGGAAACTGGAACCTAGTCACTAATGCCAGAACACAACTCAAGGTTGTTATGGCGACATACTTTAAACCAGGGGTGGTAGCCATCCAATCGGGCAAATGCCCTACCACCTGGCTTAGACAGCACCAATATCCCAAACTACCCACATACCTCGACAAAGAGAAACAGGTATGTTAAGGACCATCCATACATTTCATCACAGATAATGGAGAGGGAGGGGTCGACGAAGTGTGAAATTGTGTGATAAAGGGTAGGAGGGGTCATAAATTTCATGAGGTCACAACACGAAATTCGAATTATTAATGAAAAGCTTCAAAATAATTTAAATAGACTATATATATTTGAAATATCAATGTTTGTCAAAACTAATCCACAGCTATTTAGTCAGCGTTCGAAGGTCTTTCTTTCCACGTAACAGACGCGATGAATTTAAAGTCTGCACCATCAACTCAATTACGGGATTAATGCGCAAGTGTCTATTGCATGGGGCCCTTCGTATACAATAAGCTTCCGAAATCTCTTAGAGAACTGCTATGTACACTATTTAAAAAATAAATAAATTTGCTACTGACCACTAAATGTTATTATAATATAAACATGTTTATGGACGATGAAACACTATGAACTGACATAAATATATTTAACATGCTTTAATAGTAGATATTTTATTATTTAGATTAATTATAGATTATTATTATACTGTACTGTCTTTGAATATTATTATTAATTTTTATTTTTATTGTATTGATTCATTGTTTGTAAAAATACGTTTATAAATCAATATTGTAATTTTAATTTTGCACGCCCAATTATGGGCCGAATGCATTGATACTGTAAGAACCGTAACATCTTTGTACATGCATTACGCAATAAACATATTCTATTCTATGGAAATAAAACTGATTACGGAAACTGCTGTTTTAATTTAATAATTTCTTGATGTAAAATTGCAAAATATGTGATGTCATACTACTGAGGGAGGGGTCTCACGAATGTGACCAGTTGTGATAAGGACAGGTGAGATGTCAAGAAATCATGAAATTCATGATTCGCCTCAGCCGCTGAGTCAACATGACTTTAAGTCTCTACTATTAGCGATTACCGATATTATAGATAAGATTGCCAATTTTATAACAATAATTTACGCTGATTAATGATGATTAGAATGAACATGAATCGTTTTAGGTTCCGGTTTGAAATACTGAAATGGCAGTAATGAAAATTTTATAATTTTGTCATATCCTTCGAAGCCGCCGCTACAATCTTTAACTCCTTTCTTTCCCCCATTAAGAACAACAGTGCTAGATGCTAATTCCCCATTTCTAGAACGTGTAGAATTCTCAACAGTTGTAATGATGAATTAATTAGACAAAAAGATTTTTAGCGCCCCTGTCGCTATCAATATTTGAGACATAGTTGAAAAACGAGAAGTGGCAACACAAGAGAAAACGACCATATTGATTTACATTTTTGTCTGCTAACTTTTAGTGTAATTGAAAATACAAGTGTCATAGTAACCATAAAATTAGTTTAATTATCAAACGACATAATAGAGACATATTATAGTTCCCATACTGGTAACCCCGACGTGATCGATCGAATACAAAAATCAACAGATAAAAATGTTAACCAAGATATATTTATATATTTTTTTTATATTGGAAATAATCTTTATTCACAAAACAATTATAAAATTACATATAATCGAGTGCAATAAAAGAAATCTTAACTTATTTGTATTGTATTCTACCCATAGTACCTCAAGACTATAAATAGAATACTGAACCTAGATCACCGTCTTCTATGGGTAAGGTGCCCAGAAGACTGGCTACGTTTCCTTGCTGGATTGCCATACTGATCCGTTGCCCGGGGTAAGCACCAACCTTCTGATCACCTGAAGAGTCAATGAGTCTTTTGATAAATTTTGGTAGAGGCTCATGGCCTCAGGACCCCACTGTCCAAGCATCTCGACAGCAAACGGCACAAACTTATAACTCTCACTGAGGGTTGCTATTTACACAGCATGAGTGATTCAACTGTTTCCGCCGCCGAACCGACTGATCTAGAATGTTTGGTAAATGGGATGCGGCCAACGTATCTACGCAAGTCGCATCCCACACTAAATACTTGCCACGCTGCCAGGGAATTAGAGTCATTCCATCAGGACGCCTACAGGATGACGCATATCTATATTGAAATTAAGTCATTAAAACTAAGTCAAATAAGCAAAACAATTGTATTATCCGTACAGTAACGGAGAAAGAATACAACTTCCTGCGGCCGGACGGCTAGTCGTAAGAGGCGTCAAAACCACCCACAGCCAGGTGGTAGGGCATTTTCCCGACTGGATGGCTACGACCCCTGGTCTAAAGTATGTCGCCATAACAACCTTGTGTTGTGTTCCGGCATTAGTGACCAGGTTCCAGTCTCCTTTAAGAGAGCAACAGAACATTTGTAGCACCTTTGGTGTTGCAAATGTCCATAGCCGATGCTAACTGCTATCCATCAAGTGGGCCGACTGCCTGTCTGCTGAACTCTTGCAATAAAAAAAATAAAAAGTCAATATTAAAAAAAAAGTATAAATAAAATGTCTGTAGTAATATTATCAATGTCAAAGACGAACGAGGTCAGAATAAAGTGTGATATATGTAGTCTGTGTTGTGTGAGTGGGTGGTGTGTACGTTTTATGCCTACTGCTGCATCACACATCACGATAAGAATTTGTTTACATGCGGATGATTATTGATCGTTTAAAATATTAAATTAACGAAGTGTCTAGTCATCCGGTAATCGGACGAATAATATTCACCCGGAGCAGCAAGCAAGGTCCTTATATTAAAGGTGGCGCTTAGAAATAATTTCAATGCAGCTTTTTTTAAATTCGTGAACTGTAATATTATTGTAAAAAAATTAAAGGAAAGAAAGTGCATGACTTTCAAGCCTAGATTATTCTCCATAGACTCCCTTTATCATGAATGCAAAGTCTTGAATATCCGCAAACTATTTATACGAGCTATAGTTTTGAAACAACGCAATCTTGTAACTAAAAATACTGTGGAAGAATTGGCAACAAAGCGTAGGCAAGATTTGGTCTTCAAACGATCGAACTGTCGCACAAGCTTTGGTGCTAAATCTGTAAAATTTCTAGGTCCAAAATTGTATAACAATGTAAGCAGCAAATTAGTTTCGGTTACCATGACACACTTTCAATTAAGAAAAGGCTTAAATGATTACTTACACTCTCTACCATTTAAAGGTGCTGAAGAACCTTTATGATTTATTTGCTAGTCACCTTCTACTGACCGTCATTTGAAAATAGGTATCACTTACGCCTACACAGACACTCTCATGCTTATTCGTATATAAATAAATACACCCCCCCCCCCCCCACGCACACACACAAACAACACACAAACACACACACACACACATGCACAAAAGCATATTGTCATTACTAACCTCTTTAAATATTTAATTGTAATTTTAGTTATAATATTTAAATGGACTAGACTAACTTAAAATAATTAAATATTAAAATTAAACTAATTTATAAATAAATAATGAATCAACTAATTGTTATGCAAATAAATATAAACTTAAAAATAAACTACAAACTATACAATATAAAAACTAAAACTAAATAAAAAAAGGGGAAAATATCTAAAGATAAGTTATTGGTCCCAAACCACTTTCACTTACTGGAAACGTCCCCAGAAGGCTGGCGGCGTTGCCACGTTGTATGGCAATACTTAATCTTTGAGCGAAACAGCCGCCAGCCTTCTGGTCGTGTGTGACGTCTACTAAGCGTTTGGCGACGTCACGGTAGACCTTTAGAGCGTTAGGACCCCATGGACCTTTGGGTCCGTGGGGTCCTAATTGTAATTTTTAATTTAACAATAGAAAATATTATTTATACATATAAATTTTTACTACACAAAGACATTGCATTAATGTACTATCAGCAATGATGAGAATTATATGGCCGAAGTGAATCCTACTGTGGCCCGCCACACAGGCTCTAAGGAGACCTGGGGCGGGAAGCCGTTTCCTTTGGGACGCCATTTGTACTGTTCTCTGTATTTTAGTGATCGATGCCTGTACTACTTACTTACATGCTAATAAATTTCATTTTATTCCATATGGAGCTGCAATATTCTAAGACGCTCTGGACATATGCCACATAAAGTGCCTTTATACAAATAATATAGTTTTCAACACACTTGCTCATAAAGTGGCTCTATGGTCACCGCAATTAGGCACAGAATGACACCCATAATCAAACTGTGACTAAAAAACATTATAACTCACTAGTGAGTTATAGATTTTTTTTTAAATTTTATTGGTTGAGTTGCTTTGTTCTTAAAAAAGTTTTTATTCAAAAAAAAAAGATCGTGCTCTATAGAACAAATAAATTAATGTTCCTATTGCTTGCTCATTTCATGCAACTTCTTATTTAAATAGATAATTTTAACTCGTACGTGTTTAATAAATAAAACTTTCACTCATATATAACTTTTTTTATCTACTAAACAAAATGAGTTTTTGTTGTTATTTTATTCACAAGTGTGTTGAAAAACGTCGTATGATACACGTGTGTATTGATGATAACCGTCCTCGGCTCTCTTAAGACCCTCGCCTACGGCTCGAGTCTCTTTGGCGCCTCGGCGGTAATCACCAATGTTACACACTAGTACCATAATGTACTTACTATAAAAGGTTGTAATAATCTTTGTATGAAACTTAGATTTTTGTATACTTTATCAACGATGTTTTCAGTGTGATTAGAAAAGGTAAGTTTGGCGCCCAGTATAACACCTAGATCCTTAAGGATTCCCGGCTTCGTGATAGGACTATCGTTAATAGTGTAATTTAAAGATATAGGTCCTTTACGACGCGTGAAACTTATGTGTGTACATTTTCCTACATTGACGCTTATTCTGTTTTTAGCATTGTAGTCAGATAGCCGGTTTAAAACTATTGTAAAGTTTCACAGTCACACAAAGACTTAATATTATAATATATTTACTTGCCATCAGCATAAACCACACATTTTGCTTTTCTAAGATACATTAAAGGTATATGGGATTTAAGTAAGCAATATATATCAAAGGTCCAAGCAAAGATCCTTGAGGAACACCACATTGAATTTTAACATAGTCTGAACTAGCACCGCCAATAACTACTTCTTGACACCGTATATCAACATAGGATTTGGTCCGTCTTGATAAATCACCTTGAATACTGAGTGTCTGTAGTTTATGTAACAGAATTGTAAGATAAGATAACATAGTGTTACCTTCTTATTAGTGACAAATGAATTTATAAAAACAATTTTTATTGGTTCCGTATTATATTGAATAATTTGATATTTATTTGTGTTTAATCGCGATATCGATTTTTGAGGAGTTTACCAGTTGTTGCGGACAGAGAGCAACCCCCTGACCGACCCGCCGGGGCACAGCTTCTCTCCACGCCCCGCATTCTGCCGACGCCCATAGCTCGCACAGTTAGCAGCTAGGCGTCGGACGGAATGGGGGATAAAAAAAACGGCCTTGGGGGCCGAAAAATTTTAATTTCATTGTAAATAACTCCAATAATAAGCTATACAGTCCACATCGAGTATTACTTGGTAGAAGCAACTGCCACCAATAGCAGTGAATAAGAAAGCTGGCAGAACAAGGAGAGGTGAAAGCGACGTATTTAGGCACGACATGGTTTGGCGCATGAGCGTAGCGAGGGCGCTAATAATTCAAGTGCCTAAATAGGCCTTGCACCCGAGGATAACACTCTGATTTTCATTTTGAATATGAGGAATGTAAATAAAAACTGATTAGTTAAACAAACAACTACTTCTCTAACAAAATCGGGCGTTAAATCCATATCTAATGTATCTCTGATGAAACGTCATCACGTACGTCACATGTAAAACGTCAAGTTTTGTTTCTGTGGCATTCTATCAGCCGGTATTTTTTGTCACTGATGACAGTAAATATTTAGCTCTAAATTAAATAATAATTTAATGAAAAGTGATTTTAATATAAAATGTTGTTACAAAATTGTTTATATTTTTTATTACAATTTATGCCGTGATTTAACAGTGGTTGTAAAAAAAGTTGAGACATGACTCACGTGTATTATCTATGGTTCAAATAGTTTTCTAATTTTTTCTGACAGCAGGGAGATGCGTTTCCCAGGGACAAAAAGTGCTGTTTTCATCCCTGTAATTAGGCAACTCCAACCATACTTTCAGAATATGAAAAATGAAAAAATATTATAACACATTTGTTAAAAAATATCTGTTCCTACAGAATCCTATCACTGTGTGTGGTCCCACGTACTCTTGATCAGTTTTATATCATTATGATTACATAATTGGGCTTGGACTAATGATATCCTTTTTATATTATATTTTATCGTCAAAAATATGAATGAATAAAGAAAATTTGTGTTAGTTCCGAATATGTGATTTTGAAACGTTTTACAAGTCTTTCAAAAAGTAGAATTCAATTACTACGAAAAAAAAAATCAACCACTAGCTGCTAGGAAAACTGAAACCGAAGAATGTTGGTTGGGTAACTATGTTGCCCACTGCAATTTTCAAAGAACATAAATAGGTAGGAAATGACTAGCCTCTTCGTTCACTGTACAGGCCTTCCAAAATACCATACAACAACAGCGAACATGGGTGCGAGTAGCTATGGGGTTTGTAGGAGTTTCACCTGAACTACATTAAGCCCCCCCTCCCCGTCGCTTCATTAGTAACGATAATTCATTAGTAATAATTCTTCTGATAAGCGTATATGTGAGATTCCACAATTTTACGTTGATCTCTAAAGATAACACTTCATTTATAAACCGAAATTTAATCAACAAATGATTAGTTTATTTTCAACAACTCTTTACTTAACATTAACCATGGTGCACAAAGTTACTGGCAAGAATGTTATTGTTACGGGAGGAGCATCAGGACTCGGTGCTGGTTTCGTGGAAAGATTGCTAGAATTAGGAGCTAAGAATGTAGCAGTTATAGACATTGCTGAACAAACTGGTAAGGCTCTAGTGGAACGCCTAAATCAAACAACAGCTGGGAAAGCTATTTTCGTAAAATGTGATGTTAGCAAAGAAGACGAAATTAAAGCAGCATTTGATGAAGTACTGGCAACATTTAAGCAAATTGATATACTTGTTAACAATGCTGGAATTATGGATGATTCACCAGAGTTCTGGAGGAAATCCTGTGATCTTAATTGGCAAGGAATCGTTTCCTTTACTATGAAAGCTGTTAATCATATGACCAAAGCCGATGGTGGTGCTGGCGGTACTATCATCAATATGTCATCAGCAGCAGCGTTAGGTAGGGGTCCACTAGTGCCCGTTTATAGCGGCTCAAAAATGGCTATTTTACATTTCAGTCAAAATATCGCTATGGACCCCTTCTTTGCTCAGACTGGTATAAGAATCCTGATTATGTGCTGCGGTCTTACCGATACAGCTATATTGGAAGGTTTAGAAAAGAGAGCGTATAACCCAGAACTTGGAAAATTGTTAGCGAAATACTTACCTGCAGCACCAAGTGGATACCAGAAGATATCTTCTGCAGTCGATGCTTTTATTCAGATGTACGAGACTGGTTCTCCTGGTAGCATCTGGTATTCATCAAAAAATCAACCAGGCAGGGACATTACTAAGATTGTGAATACAGCATTCGATGAATTTGATAGAAGTATTCTAAAAGCGTAAAACCTTGGTGTATTTGACGTTTGGTACTGATTTAAGTTCTATGAATTAAAAGCTTGTAAGTAAAGTAAACCTGTTTCTTATTAAGAAGGGAGCAAATATGGTTTGTAAATTACAACACCTGTCTGGAAGAGATCGGTATTTAGCGATAAGACCGCCCTTTGTACATACACCATCCATATACCTTTGTATATAATTAGATATAATTTTAGTCTTTAAGTTCATTTTTGTATTGGTATATAATAAAGTGTCATCTATCTATCTACTAATTTATACGTGTCCTAACAACTTGAAACCACTCCCGGGAAAAAATCCAGCGAGATTCCCGGGATATGAAATATCACAGACTTAATGACGGGGAATTTGCGATTGATCAAAAATATTAAATCGGAACCCGAGTTTTTTTTAACCGGGACACTAACACTTAAACCACTCCTAAGAAAATTACCGTGGGATTCCCAGGATAAAAAGTAGCGCAGATTTTAACACAAAGAGTTTGCTGTCGATCAACGAAAACCGCATCGAATCCCGAACATACAGACAAGCACAAAAATGTAAAGCACAAAGACTACACTTTTACAATTATAATATAATATGAAATTTTACATTCTGACAATTAAAATTTTCTTTTTATAATCTATGACAATATTATATACTTATATTTAAGTTAGTTTTAATCATTGTGAAGGTGGTCTGGAAGATATTGCCGGCGGGGACAAGACCTCCTATTGTATATAGGATTTGATTTGTTTTGATCTGTGTATGCTATAAAGAAGATTCATTCATTCAAATTAATTCATTCATACAATTTTATAATACAATAAAAGAAAAATAATAAAATGTCGTAAAGAAGTAGGTGTGTATACAAATACACGTACGGGGATATTTTTATTTCACTGAATAGATAAAGAGATAAGATTCTAAGTCGTTAAAATTGTTACCTCCTCTAATCTTTAAATTAAAATGGGAATAGTTATCAGAAGAACTAATGAATTATGGTTACTAATGAAGCGACG